>JARVGS010001968.1:25358027-25373151 GCA_031762315.1 Hypsolebias antenori | reverse complement strand
AAACTCCACACAGAAAGACCCCAGGTCCAACCGGGGATTGAACCCAGGACCTTCTTGCTGTGAGGCAACAGTGCTAACCGCTGAAACGCCGTGCTGCCGAAATGTAAGGGTGAATCTACTGATGCAAACAGAAAGTGAATAAACAGATATGACAAAGGTCAAGAACAAAAATCGCGCATGAAGCAGGGCAATGGAGCGCCATAAATACATGCCTGCACCTGACCTGTTTAGATCTTAACTGCTCGTATTTTTTATAAAAATTCTCTGTTATTTTTTTATATTCTCTGTTAACATAATATTTTGGTCTGCATACATCAAAATTGTTGGACTTCTTGATCTCAAACACATGGACGTCACTCTTGTTTTACCCATTTTCAGCCATTTCAGCTGTTTTTTTTTTTTTTGTAAACAAATGCGCGTTAGCGAGCGGTTGGTCACAATTTATTTATTTATTACAATTTTATTTTTAGGAACCATTGATATGAGAGAAACGTGTGGATTTTGTGTCATACTATACCAATTGCCAAGGGAATTTAGGTAAAGGTAATGGATGTTTATCAGTGACTACAGTAATGTTAATGAGTTAGAGAGTTGTTTTGTCTGCGCAGAGAGGAGCCTGCAGGCGCACGTTGGCACGTCTGATAAACTCCAACTCTTCTCCGGGTCTGTAAGCTGAAAAGCCGATCCAGACACAGATTCTCACTGACGAGGATCAACGAAAGCTTCCCCGTGACCGTCGACCCTCGCAAGTAAATACCGGTTATAAAAATCTTCTCGTGTCCTCAGAGTGACTTATTTGAGTAAGCAGATGATGAAAGGATATTTATTTTTATCCAACACAAATCTTCTGACTGGTCTCGGCCATGTTGAAATAGGTACCTTTAAACTCCGTCTTGTGGTTCACTGGATATTTTGCTAACAGACAAACAAGGCAAAAACTTTAGGCAAAAGCACAGCACAATTTCAAGTGCTGAAGAATATTGTGAGAATGATGCTCAGCTCCTACCACGCCAAGTTTTAGCTAAATATCTGTAAATTGGCCCAAGTTATAGGTTTTTTTTAATTATTATTATTTATTTTGGCTTTAGTGGCCATGTTGGATTGGGTCGACTCCAAAAGATGTTCAGTCATAGATGTACGCTCAGTGATTACGTTCTGAGAAACTCGTTAACATTTGTTTACGAGATATTTTACTCATGCTACACACGCACACACATTCTTGTAAACGTACATTTTGGGGACTTTGCATTGACTTCCATTCATTTTCTATAGCCTAACCCTGACCCTTACCCTAAAACATCTGCCATTCACAGTTTAGTCCTAAACCTAACCCCCGCAACGAGACTTCTCCTAATGGGAACCTGGCTTTGGTCCCCATAAAGAGCAGCTGGTTTCCACATGATTTTTTTTAAACTGGTCCCTACAAGGTAATCTGAAACAAAAATGCGCTCACAGCCCCTCTTGCCTTTTGCCATCAGTGGGGGTCAATAAACAGCTTTCAGAGACGTGGAAGCTAAAACTGCTTTGTAATAATAACAGTCTGAGTGGCGTACCACAGGGAATAAAATATTCAGGAAAAGCTTAAAAAATATATAAACAGTACATTGCATCTTCCTCTTGCCTTGTTATCCCATTAATGTTGAGTGAACATTTTCACTTTTCAGAATGAGCAGAAACCAAAAAAAAAAAAAAAAAAAGGTGCACTTGACACAACTACTTGAAGCCCAGCAGCTCTGGCTGAACTTTGAACACAGCAGTCGTTATCTGAGGCTGGCAGGCAGAGAAGGAGAAGGAAATCTTCTTTCTCTCGCTCCTCTCATTTTTTTTCTTCCTCCTTACAAATAACGTGCAGGCAGCGACTCAGCACTGATTGACGTTCCATTAGGAGAGGTGCCTCATCATTTCACATTCAGCCAGGAAGGAAGGACGGATTTGAATAAATTGCCCGTGTTATCATCATTTTGCTGCTGGAAACTGTCAGTTTGCAGTTGTGCCAGCGACCCGTTTATCGGTCCTTCTTGGAACCTATTAAAATCCCAAGCTTAATTTCTACCAGATGAGATGAGAATTTGACTGTTTCCGCTGACTTTTATCAATAACTCACACATGTGAGTTATACGCTGTTTTACATAAGGGAGAGAAAAGAGGAAAATCTATTCTCTGTGTTAGCAAATCATCTCAAGTTTACAAATTTTAATGCATTTCTCATACACTTCATTTGTGCTGCTTGCTATTTATGCACTGAATGGCAAACAGTCAACACCCTTTCTACGTGTTAAGCTGTGTGTTTCTGCATGTGTGACCGTCATACACTAGCCCCCACACGCGTGACGTATTTGTTCGGTCTCTATGACTACACGGAGCATGAAATCCCAGGTGGTTAAAGTGGTTGAGATGTGGGACGGAGGAGAGCTGAGAACATTTTCACCGTCACTTGGGCATCTGATAACAGCATAATAACTGCCCCCCCTGTGGGTCTCACCTGTAGGTTATATGTGTTCGCTGCCACTTTTGTCCTGTCAGCGCGAACCTCCGCCTCCGTGACCTTGTGACGCTTTTTAGTTTGTCAGGGACTCCACAGCGGGGTCTCTCCATCCAGCTGGGAGCGGGGTATAAGAAAAGACAAGAATGGAGGATGAACTTATAGTTTCAAAACTAAAAGTTTGGATCATAGTTTGGGGTGCCGTTTGTAAAGTTGCAAAGTCAAAAAATATCATCAACTTTTTTTTTTTTTTTTTTTTTTTTTAGCTTTTAATGAAAAAAAAAGTTTTTTATTTTAATTCATATTTTCACCATGTTATTCATACATTTAAAAATGTCATAGTTCCCAACTAAATACTTAAGTTACAAGATAAATATTTAGTTAGTAAACTAAATATTTAACTTGCAAGTTAAATCTTCTCATGTCCTCGGAGTGACTTATTTCAGTAAGCAGATGATGAAAGGATGTTTTAAATTTATACCTAAATATTTAGTTAGTAAACTAAACATTTAGGTATAAATTAAATATTTAATTTACACCTAAATATTTAGTTAGTAATTTTAAACTAAATATTTACCTTGTAAATTAAATATTTAGTTGGGAACTATGACATTTATAAATGTAGGCCTATGAATATAACATGGTGAAAATATGACTTGGAGGAAAAAAAGACTATTTTTTTCTTATTAAAAGCTAAATAAACCAAAATGCTGATGATAAGTTTTGACTGTGCAACTTTACAAACGGCACCCCGTATAAAACACGAAAACTGTAGTGGGAAAAGAATCACAGACTGCTTTTCATTTAGCGCTGACGCAACACAAAAAGCAACGCAAATTAAAATGAATTCCTCGGAGGAATGCGTGCTGCCCAGCACCGCCTTTCATAACAGATTGGTTCACGAGATATTTTGGAAACAAACACAGTTGGCAGCTAAAGTTAATACTAAAATTTTAAGCAAAGGTGTTGAGAAATGAGTAGCACTCATCTGTCTAACTCTCAGACTACTACCATACCAAGCTTAATATCTGTAAAATCAGCAGATCTTTAGCCATTTTTATGTTAGTTCAGGTTGATTAGCGGTGGAAAAATTGGGTTGGCTCCAGTTGTCGAGGTATTACTATAGGGCTATTCAAGTGGCGGCCCGTGGGCCATTTCTGGCCCGTGTGTGACTTCAATCCAGCCCACTTCATTTAAAAATAGCAATAATTAAAATAAAATAAAAATTGAGTTCTTGGGTTTTGGATTCTGTTTATTGCATTTATGATTCAGTGCAATAAAATAAACATATTTAAAAGGTAACGGATCACTGTAAACTTATTCCCTGGATGTCCGCCCCCAAGCTGTAAACTTTCAGAAACTGTGGCCCCCTGAGCAGTTTTGTTGAATAACCCTGTACAAGTAGTCCTCGGTTTACGTTCGAGTTCCGTCACAACAACCCGGTCGTATACCGATTTGAACTTAAACTGAAAGCACATGGCGGCCGTAACGTCTTTTTAAACACGTTTTTTCAATGTAAAACAACAACAGCATACTTAGAATGCCGTTTTAATGTGATTCCAAGCAGTTAGCTAACACAATACCCTAAAAAAAAAAACCCGAAAAAACATAAAATGTTGCATAAAAAAGGCAATGTGAGGTGTGATGACGTCACTGGGGCGGCGGTCGTAAACACGAAAATCCGGGAACCGAGCCGGTTGTAAACCGAGGACCACCTGTATTATTAAATACAATCCATCCATTAGCCAGCAGTCACTGTGCGAGAGGTGGGGGACACCCCTGACAGGCCTCCAGTCCATCACACATGAGACAAACAACCATTCACTCTCTCACTCACAACTAGAGACAATTTAGAGTTAACAATCAGCTGAACATGCATGTTTTTCATCTGAGGGAGGAAACCAGAGTATCCGAAGAAAACCCACGCATGCACGGAGAGAACATGCAAACTCCACCCAGAAAGATCCCAGGCTGGGATTCTAGCTGTCGATCTTCTCGCTGAGAGGCAACAGCTCCACCAACTGAGCCTCCATGCAGGCCGCCCAACTAAATGCAAGTTTTATTAGTGTATGACGGAGCGTTTTACCAACAGAGTTGACTTCAAAAGGTAATGGCAAAAAAAAATGAAAACATCTTACACAGTCAGATCAACACGTGGGTTTTGAGTGCATCTCAGCTACTAATTAAACAAACTTTGCGCAGAATATCTGTGAAACTGGCAGAGTTGTCATCATTGCTGTTTCAGGGGATTTGATGGGAATGTGGACTGAATTAATCATCTCTGTCTCTGTCCTTTAAGAACCCACTGTAATATCTATTCTGTATTTATGTATTTGTTTGTGGAACTACTTTATCTGTGATCCGTGCTGCTCAGCTTGTGTTTGTGCACGTGTCATGTGTACTCACTCCTTGGTCATCTTATCCAGTGTCCCGGTGACATTGAGACCGTAGATGCGCTGCATGGCAGCGATGGCTGAGTGCATGGTTTTGGCCGAACGTAGGACAGACATTCCTGGTTCTGTGTGGTGAAGGTAGCCATATTTCTGTAGCCATTCCTGCGGTCATGACAGAGAAGGATCAGGGCTCATAATAATGCATATTAAACATTTTCACCGTTTTCCTGTTATTATTTTTGTTAGAGTTTTGTCATCCAACCACAAATGATTAATTGCATTTGTGCAATTTTCATTATTTACATATCTAAACATTCAGCTCAGCTGGGGGGAAAGTGTTATGACTTTTAGTTTTGTAACTTTTATCATTTTTCAAAGTTTTTATCCCTGTTTACAAATAATTTTCCACATGGAGATGTTTTTATTTCCTATAAATTATTGTTCTCTTTGAAATCTGCTTCAGAATATATGCTCAGTGTTTGACTTCTGCTACTTTTAGTTCAGCTAGATTTAGCTTTTGGTTAATAATTTTTGCTATGTTTAGTTTTTAGCCAACATTTCACTACTTTTAGCTGATAGCCTTTTTGTATTTTTTTCCCCTAGCGTTTTGCTACTTTTAGCTTCCAGCTTGCTTTTAGATTTTTTTTAATAACCCCTTGCAGCTTTTAGCTAATGTGATGCTATTTTTAACTTTTAGCAAACCATTTACCATTTTAGCTTATTAACTACATTTTGCTACTTTTAGCTTCTAAGTTGCAATTAGCTTCTTTTAGATTTTAGCAGTCTTTTTGCTGTTATATGTTCTGGATTCAATTTAGTTAATTTTGGTACTATTATACTTTTTTGAATACATTTATTTAGCCTTTAACTACTTTTAACTTGTGTTTTTTCAGCTTTTTCAGAAGTGCTCAGCACTTACTGCATTTTAACAAACAAAAAAGTGATTCCTCAAGTTATTTAAGTTGTTTCTTACCATTTTTCTATTCCATAAGTTAAAATAATAAAAGTAAACAATGAACAGGACATCTGACAAAGAAATAGCTGTCGTTTCACAAATTGCATGTTGGCTGTGATGCTGATTGATAAAAAAAGACAATTTAAAAAGTTTTCTTCTTTTTTTTTTGTCAGACCTTTATTTCAAATAATTCTGAGAGATTAATTATTAGCAATACTGATTACAAACATCCATTATAATAATTCCTTCCTACTTCCTAAAATATAGCTATGGAAAACAATGTGTGCGGAAATGTGAAGGTCACAAATATTAGAGATTTAATTAAAAATGGTTACACGTGTAAACAAATGAAAGCCACCCAGATGTAGTTTTATTACAACATCTGGAAACTATTTGAGACAGATTTAAAATCTAATGGCTTATTATGTAGCTGGATGTTACATTATGTTTCTGGGGTCATTTAAATTTTTAATCTCCATTAAAAATGTCAAAGAAATGGCTAATTTCTCGTGGCGTTCCTGCTGTTCTTTAAACTCTAAAACCTCCTTTGAGTCCGATAGAATAGAAAAGCACTTGGACAGAACAGTCCTCCTTCACGGACTAAGTGGTCTGGACCTGCTCCAAAACATAATGGGTAATTCCTTCTGCTTTAACTCTGACTCTTCATTAAGTTTCATTAAACCCATGCAGTGATTTTGCACAAACTTGCTGAAACATGAGTGAAAACCGTCAATCTGGAGGTGAAAACATTGATCATGTGTCATTTGTGCATCACAAGAAACAAATGGACAAATAATGATTTGAGGGAGGAGTAAAGGGCGCCATCTTTGTGAAGAGAGCTCGCCCGTCATTAAACGGGGGGGAAAGCCTCCATGTCCGACCAATGCTGTTATTGCATCACTCAGTCCTCTGTGAATAGCAAGCGGCCATCAGGCCTTCACTCTGAATACAACTGCAATTCCAAAAATCCTGGGCTTTTGTGTAAAATGTAAATAAAACAGAATGCTATTATTTGCAAATCGCATAAACCTACATTTTATTCACAAACATGGTAAGCGTCCCTAATGTTAAAACAAAAGAACGTATATTTTTTATATGTGACAAGTCGGACCGGGAATAAAAAGCTAATGTTAAAGGCTGAATCTCTCAGGAGAGTGTAATGGACATCACTGGGCTCAGGAACGCCTCCACAAATCATTGTCCGCAAACACACGGATGATTTGCAATGCAGGTTAAAGCTCTATCATGCGAAGAAGAAGCCCTGTGTGAACAACAACCAGAAATGCCGCCATCTTCTCTGAGCCTATGGTCATTTAAATGAACTGAGGCGAAGCAGGAAACTGTCAGACAAATCAGATTAAAATATGAAAGTCTATTTGGAAATCCTTCGTATCAAAGAGGAATCATCTGGTTATTGGCGCATAGTTTGAAAAAAAAAGGCTGCCTCTCTGATGGTATGGGGATGCATTGATGCTTATGCCATGTTCAGCTTACACATCTGGAACAATGCATTTCAGAATATGCTCCCATCCAGAAGCCATTTCCAGGGAAGGCCTTGCACATGACAAGACTAACAGCTTTTATTGCAACAGCATCGCTTCGTATAAGAAAACCCAGATGTTGAACTGACCTGCCTGTAGTCCAGACCTCTCATCAAACATTGCACACATCATGAAACTATAATTGGACACATGTTCCACTTTTAATAAAATGAGGGTTTACAAGAGTTTCAAATCACTGCATTCTGTTTTCATAAGGAGCCAGTGTTTTCAGAATTGGAGTAGTATTTTTTTCTAATAGCACCAAGATGTGTGCTTCAAGAACATTTTGCAGCTCTGGACAAATGTTTTGTGTGAAAAGAAGCGGGAGTGGTTCTCCCGAGTTGCGAAGTTCGCAAACCCACAGGGTGACGGTGTCTCAGCTTCCAGCCATGTGTCCATGATGTGCAGGACTGCGGCCTTGACTCCTCGCGCCTCAGTGCGACTGAACGCAGAGGAGAAAACACTAACGGACAGCTGATCCGAGCATCATCCAGAGAGGTCACGCTCCGTCTCCAAACCAGAGGCGTCCAACTAGATTATCGCAACGCATCTCACAGCCTTTGCTCCATGCTCCATCCATCCCTCCTTCAGCCTCACTCTTGTCGTTTCTGCTCGGCTAAACGTCTTGTTTACATCTCCCCCACTTCTCCAAATCTTCATTCCTGTGGGCGTTTGTCTAAAGACAGCGATTTATTTATTTGTTTGCTTTTTTGAACAGATACTGGGCAGATTCCAGTGAGCCATTAAATTGAATAATGATGCCTGCATGTTGATGTCAGCTTCAGCATTTAATTTCATCAGGGTGGAGGGGGGCAGCCTGTGGTGAGGATGGAAATGGCATCAGTTAATCAGGTAGCAAATCCTAACATCATGCAACTTGTAAATGCATAATCCTCAACCATGATGCTGTCCAAAGCCTGTTTCTTTGTGTCACCTCATGATGACCTGCCATAAATAATAAAATTAAATCAATAAAAAAACAACCAGGAAGAGCATTTCTGTGGAAACAGATCAGCTCTTCCAGTTCCCGGACCGCAATGAGCCCCCTCCTGTACTGCACCCAGCAAATATGGTTTTTATTTGCTCTCCATCCTTTATGTCTTTTTTGATAATCACGCACGGGGATGTTGTTTTTCCTCCTTTCCATGCTGAGGCGGGTGATGTGCAGAGGAAAGAGCGCGGTCATCAGTGATGCTGGGAGGTGTGTGGGGGGGGTGGGGGTGGAAAGGGCAGGCCATGTTTCTCTTCTTACCTCAACGCTGAACTGATGATGCTCCTCTCCGGACACGGAAACCCACAGCAGAAGATGCAAGCAGAACGCTGCCGCGCAAAAACGAGCCGGTGCTTTTCTGTCACTGGCGGATACTAAGGTCATAATGAGCCGTTTTGATGTGGACGTGTTCGTTGTTCCCCGAGTGTTCAATGGGAGAAGCCGCCCGTCCGCTTCATGTCAGATGGAAACCATCGCGCGAGCTGTCGAGGCAGATTCCGGCGATGCGCGCTTTTGTTTAGGAAAAATCCCGACGATGATGATGATGATGATGATGATGATGATGGCGTTCCAAAAAAAAATATATAAAAAAAAATAAAAATAAAAAAATATAAAAATAAATAAAACTGATCTGATGTCAAGCGTTGAGAACGCGACATGTTCCATCCACAGCCCGCGCCGTTCTTGTTTCCACCAGGGGCTACATGTATCCAGCGGTGTCAGTGGCCATGTACAGTACCAGTCTGCGCAGAGACAGGCTCCCCCCACCCCCCCACCACCCCACTCCACGCGTGCGCTTTGATTCCTCGCACGGCGCAGCGGCAGCATCATGCGCGCACAGCTGCCCCACGGAGGCGCGCAACAACCCTGCACGAATACCTCACATTTAAAATAAAATAAAACTGCGTTCACGAGTTTAAATTAAAGTGTGAGTTGTGAATGACTCTCAGTGACTACCACCCCAAATTTTAGCTCAACGTTTGTAAAACTGACTGCTCTAACATGATTTGTGTTGGGTAATGTTGATTAATTGTTGCAACCATCTTGAATTGTGCTGGTCCAAAAGGTAAACAATTATAGATGTACATCCAGTGGTTGATTTTAGAAAATTTGGTTAAAATACAACCGGTGGTTCATGAGATATTTTGCTAACAGACACACAGAATTGAGTCCACTTGTTAATGCTCAGTTTTAAAGAAAGTATTTGCAGTATGTGTTGGAAATGATACCACCACGTCAAATTTAAGCTTAGAATATCTAAAATTGGCCTAACCAGCGCCATCTATGTGTTTCTTAAGATCAGTTGGCTTTGTCGGCCCCATGAAACGGGTCGTCCCTAAAAGTTAATCAGGTTTACATGTTCATCCATTGATTGTTTCCTGAAAATTTCAGCCACATCCGTCCAGAGACTCGCGAGTTATTCTGTTAACAGATAAAACTGATCCCACTGAGTTGATGGCAACAATGTAAGCAAGCGGCTTGCACAATCTATGAGCGCTCAGAATATGTGGTGGGGATCAGTCTCAGCTACAACCACACCAAGTCTTGGTCCATTATCTTTAACATTTATTAAGTTACAGCAAATTTGTGAGATATTTTTTTTTACCAGCTTCCACCTTTTGAAGCTCTGATAAATATTAATCAAGAAGCAAAATATGCTCAATGGCTCAACTTAATTTTTTTCTCTTGATTTTTTTTTTTCTTTCATAATTCCACCCCCACCTTTTCAAAACATGTTTAGTTCTCCCAGTGGATCATCTTCCTGCTTTGAGCAACAATGGCCACCAGATGACAGTGTTTCATTTTATTCTCCATCCAGGAAATAAAGCAGGACAAAGTGGGACCTCAGTTCACTCCAGAAAAACTAAAAATGAGCAGATACAATGGTTTTCATTAGATATGACAGGCAAGAATTCCGTGAGCTTTACCGTACAAAATAGTATTTTAAGCAAGCTCGGGTTACAATAAATAAATAACTACAAACTGACAATGGAAATTAAAGCTATTAATGCATTTTCTGTAAAAATGAAGTGAGGACAAACTTCTGGTTGGTGTGATAGATCAAAAAAGCTGAAACTGAATTTTTACAGCTAAAAAATGATAAATGCTTAATGCCAACAAAATCAAAACAATAGCTAAAAGCCAAAATTCTAGCATAAGTTAAAAGTAGCGAAAGGCTAACTGTAGCTAAAATCTTAAATTAACAAGACGCCCACAAAAAGCAATTGAATGGCAATTAAAAACTCAAAAGTAACACACACACAAAAAAAGAAGAAAATAAAACAATTTAGCTGAAATGGGTTTCAGATGTGAAGGAATTTGAGATTTCCATGTAGGGAAAAATATAAATAAAGTTAAATAAAATGAATAAAAGTTACAAAAACTAACACCTATCTACAGAATGAGAGGAACATTTTGATATACAAGTGGTTAAACAAATACAGAAAGGATACAAAAGTTAGATTTTCTAAAATGTGTGGAAAAATGGGTTGTTAAAACCAGGAAAACAACAGGATTTGGCCCAGTTCTTGCATTGTTTGAGCTTTTACAGGCCTTGAGGGGGGACCAAGGCAACTGGTTTGCATTTAGGCTTGAATCCATCCCTTTTCCCGATTGATCAGTGGTAACGAAAAGAAAACATCTGTATCTCGGATCCAATGAGACGACCTGCATCACAGCCACAGTTCCTGTCATTCGTTCACTTTTCTAACAGAACTGGAGCTGAGTCAAGCAGTTGTATCTTTCTCTTGGCTGAGTCCAAACGTGGCTCTGACCGCTTTAGTCAACCTCCAGATTCCCGTTCATTCATGCCTGTGAATGACTCACAACGCCCTGTGGCCGCATTGAGTCCAGTCTCAGATTCAAAAGGATTTAACGGAATGAGCAGCTGCTTTAACGTTTTTTTTTTTTAACTGAATAAAAACACTAGCCACAACCAGCACTAATCATCAACAAACGATATGATGAAACAACTTTCATGATAACATTTAAAATACACAATTTTAATATAATTGCTAATTAAACAGGCATTCGTTTAATCAATTTATATTTTGCATTTAAAATACTCCTAAAACATTTATTTTTGTCTTGCTTTACACCTGGTACTATATTGAGCACCTCTCTGGTTTTAACACTTTAAGTAATGTATTTCTTATTTTATTCTCTGCATGCCCCACTCAGTCTGAGATCTTAAAGCTTGATAACCTTCAGGTTGACCTTTAAACTATTATCGACATTACTCATAACCGAGAACAAGCTGTTCTGCTGTGAAACAGGAAGTGACAGATTGACAAGATGAAAATAAAAAAAAAAAAAAGGATTCCTATCAGATTAAAACAAGTTCATTCATTTACGCTCAGGTGTTTACTGTGTAACCGGTTGGGATGCCATGGAGACTGCATGCTCTGGCAGGAGAACATGGCTTAGAGCCAAAGAGGGCCCTGGTCAGGATAAATGAAAAACTGGGAAATATGACCATGCATGACAAAACTAAAGGCCTGCATCACTAAAACAAATTCTACATTCTGCTGTTTGCCTTTATCTGATTTTAGCTGCAGGAGGATTACCTGCAGGCAGGCAGATGGTGAGAAAGGAGGTAAAGTTGCTGGCTTTTCCCAATTAAAGCTAATTAATAGGTGCCTGACAGTTTGCAGTGAGCGCCCGAGGCTTTTAAACCATCCCGCTGAAAACAGCACTCAGACTGCTCTTATTATGAACGTTGTTCTGGAGTCACTCAAATCAGATAGAAATCTAATCTGACGGCTGCGACAAGAGCTTGAAATACTGAAATTTATATAAAGATGAATCTGTCCAAAGAAAATGTTTCAGCAACTCAGCAATATTTCCTAACAACAACAAAAAAACGAACAATACTGAATATTTCTGCTTGTTATTTTGGGGGAAATCCTCCATCCATTAATGTACTGCAATTATTTCTACTTATGTCGTTCAGATTTTTTTTAAACACTTTATTTATAGGATTTTCAAGTAAATTTGCATATAAAATAAATAAATAAATAAAAGGACAAGACAAACACAACAATAAAAAAGGGGAACAAAATACAAGCGACTAAAATATAAAGCAAAGATAAGATAACCAATAGATACATAAATAAATGAAAAGATTGGGCAAGGTTCACAATTATATTACCTCAACTGTCCATCTTATCAAGAAGACACTTAAGTAGTGTGGTTGAATAAAAAGAGCATTATTGGTCTTTTATATATATTCCAACGTTGGGTTCCATATTCTTAAAAACTTAATAATGTTACCAGAAAGTTCATATCTCAGTCTTTCCACATGCAGAATACTGTACTTATGAGTTCAGTCAGCCAGGTCTCAAATTTAGGTGCTAAATCAGATTTCCACAGTTTCAGAATACACCTTTTCGCAATCATCTTACAAAAATTTAGAGCAATACGCATGTTGCAATCTAGGTTTTTCAGGGTGTTGGAGTACTCCAGCAGAGCAGTTTCAGGATCAGGAGTGACATTGATGTTATAGACAGATGAAAACCATTGAAAGATAAGAGACCAAAAATGATGTAAATTTGGACAAAACCACCAAAGGTGAGCTAGAGTACCATACCTTCTGCTGTCTGACATCTGTTACAAAGTAAAGAAAGGTTAGGAAAATGTTTTATTTAATTTTGTTTTAGAATAATGTAATCTATGAACTACCTTATACTGAATCAGTTGAAGCCTGGCAGTAATTGAACAAGACTTCATCCTCGATCTCAATAGCAAGCTCATCTTCACAGGCTTTTTTAATTTTACTCGTAGAAGAATCTAAAGTATTTGAGAAAAAGCTCACCAACTCAGAGATCAAACGTTTTGCTTCAGGGGGGCCTAGGAGAGATTTTAACAATATATTATTCTCAGATGATGATTTATACGACTTTGTAGCCTGTTGGATATAATGTCTCAGATGTAAATACCTAAAAAAAAATTGAGATTTTGCAATAGAAAATTTGGATTATAATTGTTCAAAGGAGCCCAAATGTCCGTCAACGTAAAGATCCTTTAAACAGACAATACCCATACAGCTCCATTCTCTAAAGACAGTATGTAAGAGATGGCAAAAAATCATGATTCTGCCAAATTGGAGCACAAATTGTAATGTGAGGGAGTGCACAATGTTTTCTAATTTGTTTCAAGATCTTCTGGGTGTTTGACAAAGTAAAATGATCCTTCCTAAAGACCGCAGAAGGCCTTGGGGACGAAAAGAGGACTGCAGGAAGAGAAGTCTTGTGGGTTAGGCTTTTTTCAATGGTTAGCCAAGAAGGTGAGATGAACCTCTCCCCCTTCTCAAAGCCATATTGCTAGTATACCATAACTCTTACATTGGCGGCCCAATAATAGTGCAAAAAACAAGGCAAACCCAAACCCAAACCCCCACAATCTCTAGATTTTTGGAGATTACTTTTAACGATCCTATGTGTTTTGTACCCCCAGACTAATGGTATTATAATAATAGAATTTACAAGCTTAAAAAAAGATTTAGGTAGGAAGAGAGGAATGTTCTGAAATAAATACAAAAATTGCGGTAGTGAGACCATCTTGATAGCATTTACACGTCCAATTAAGGATAAAGGCAGAGTTCTCCATTTTTCTATGTTCTCCTTGAGTTTGATCAATTTCTCTGTAAAATTTACTTTGAAAAGGTTTTTTTTTTTAAATTTTGATACCCAAATATTTCACATATTCAGAATTTAATTTAAAAGGTGTAGCTGTCAGAAATAATAGATCCAGTTCATTAGCTATTGATATAAGCTCACTTTTCTGCCAGTTAATTGTATAACCAGATACTTTCCCAAAGGAATTAACAAGCTGCAGTAAATTTGGAATTGACTGCTCAGGGTCAGATATAAAAAGGGTCACATCAGCCGCGTATAAAGAGATTTCATGATCAATTCCACCTAATGTTATAGGTTTAATAAGGACATGTTCCTTATATTAATTGCCAAGGGTTTGATAGATAAAGCAAAAAGGAGCAGGGAGAGGTGGCACCCCTGCCACGTACCTCTTCTCAAAGGGAAGGAGGGGGACATATCTAAGTTAGCAAGTACTGAAGCTGTCACCCAAGAGATAAAGCACAAACCCAGACCACATCTCTCCAGAACCTTCAAAAGATACCGCCATCCCACCTGGTCAAAAGCCTTCTCTGCATCTATACACAGGATGGCTCTCTTAGAGGTTTTATCAAAAGAATGATACATAATGTCCACCAAACGTCTAACATTAAAGAAAGAGAATTGATTTGGGATAAAACCAGTCTGATCAGTATGAATAATGGATTCTATACATTTAACTAACCTTTTTGCAAGTATTTTAGTGAGTATCTTAAAATCTAGATTTAAGCATGGAAATTGGACGGTATGATGAAGGCTCTGTTTCATCCCTATCCGGCTTCAGCAGTAACGAGATATTAGCCTCATATAGGGTTGGAGGGAAACTTTTAGATTCTGTTGCGTGTAAAAACATTCTATGTGGAATTGGAACGATTTGATTTGCAAATATCTTATAAAATTCAATGCCAATTCCATCTGGTCCTGGACTTCTCTCACTTTGCATTGATCTGATTGCATTTAGTATTTCTGCTGTTGATATTCCTGCATTAAGGGCTTCATGAGAGGCTTCATCCAGCTTTGGTATGTTTACATTTTTTAACCAGTTATCCACATCACCTGTGGATATCGATCTGTAAAGCTCCTCGTAATATTCTTTAAATCGAACATTTATCAGCTTTGGGTCTGTTAGGAT
>JARVGS010001968.1:25334734-25353911 GCA_031762315.1 Hypsolebias antenori | reverse complement strand
AGTTGAATGATACAAGATATATATGTTGTGCCATTTTATGCAAAGTTCAAACATCATGTCACACGGCCTTTAAAGTTGACCAAAACCTAATGTAGTGGAAGCTAATTCAGCTAACGGTTTTCAAAGTTAGCAAAAACACTAATCTGCTAATAATATATATATATTTGTTCTGCTATTAGCCGTTAGCGGATTAGTGGGTCTGTGCCCACCACTGGTTAAAACACTCAAGCTGACAGTTGCATCACATCCACAACATAGAAAAATGCTCTCACGGCCTCATCTGAAACCTTAGCCTCACATTAGGCAAAGTCTTCTCAAAGAGTACGGCCCTAATTTCACTCAGCACAACAACCCCCTTCCTCCAGCAGTACGACTAAAGACGATTTGCAGTGCCATTAGGCAGCCATAATGAAATAAACACCAGGCTGAGAAATGATTTCTATCCCTTCTGTCCCCACAGAGTCTGATAAGCATACGACAACGACAAACAGGTTTTGGTGCCCAGTTAGATTTTGATCCTTATAGGCTGAGAAATTATCAATGAATATACAGATTGGTGTCATTTATGCACAGATAAAAGAAAATATATTAAAGGAAATTGATCAAAGGATGCCACGACTAGAAGCTCACTATATGTTTGTGAAAATTCAATCAAGTTTGTCTTCATCCTGCATGAGTCATAGGTACTAACAAGAGATCTTAGTTTCTGCAGACATGATAAGTGAACAAAACTAATAAGAAGTGGACGTGTTTTACTGAATCAACCCCTGCATTTTGAGTTTCTTCATTTCAGTCACATATTTGCTCATTTTTTAATGGAGTTCTCGTTATTAAATGAAATAGAGAAATTGTAATGACCTGTAGACATTGGAAATAGCATAAAAACCTCAAAGCTTGGGTTGTGAGGGCAGAAGTTTGAGCAAGGAGACTCAGGCGTCTCTGTCCACCTCTTCCAGCTCTTCTGGGAAGGTTTCATTAATTCGTGAATTTTAATACAGGTAGTCCTCGGTTTACGGCCGAGTTCCGTTCTAATGGCCCGGCTGGATACCGGTTTAGCCTTAAACCGAAACTGAAAGCACATGGCGGCCGTAACGTCTTTTTAAACACGTTTTTTTCAATGTAAAACAACAACAACGTACTTAGAACGCCGTTTTAATGTGATTCCAAGCAGTTAGCTAACACAATACCCTAAAAAAAAAAGAAAAAAACGTAAAATGCTGCATAAAAAAGGCAACGTGAGGTGTGATGACGTCACTGGGGCGGCGGCCGTAAACGCGAAATGCTGTAAACTGATGACGCCGTAAACCGGGGACTACCTGTAAATGTTCCAAGTATATAAATGTGCTGGATTTAGCTCAACAGCTAAATGGCAATTTCAAGGTGTTCCAAGTACAACAGAGTGGCATATCTCTAACATGTCCTGGACCTTCAGGGTCTTCTCTGAGTTAGATGCATCAGGCCTCTGCACCAGATGCCTGAACCACTTTAAGCTCTTGATGTGGAGGAGCAGCGCTACTCAGTCTCACCCCCAGAGGACTGAACTTCTCACCCTTTCTCTAATGAAGAGTCCAGCTACCCTGTGGAGAACATTCATTTTGACCGCTTGTATCTGTGTGTTCTCGTTCTTTCTGTCACCACCTAAAATTCACGACCACAGCTGAGGGTGGGAACGCCGACCACTGAACCGAGAGCTGCAACTGGCAGCTCAGCTCCCCTTTCACCACAACAGACCGGCACAGTGTCCACAGTACAGAAGATGCACCAATTGCTCCATTCCGCCCTCGCTTGTGAAAAAGAGATACTTGAACTCTTCCACTTGAGGCAGCATCCTACTCCCAAGCCGAAGTGGGCAATCCCCGCCTTTTCCGACTGAGGACCATGGCCTCAGATTTGAAGGTGCTGGTCCTCATCCCAGCCGTTTCACGCTTGGCTGCAAAACCCTCGAGAGCTGGAGATCGTGGCACGGTGATGCCAAAAGGACCACATCATCTGCAAATGACAGAACCTGAATCTTGAAGCCAATGACTGAGACTCACTCTGTTCTCTGGCTGCACCACGAACTTCTGTCCATAAAAGTTATGAACGGAATCAGTGACATGGGGCGGCCCCGTTGGAGCCCAACTCTAAATATGCCCGTTTTACAACTGTTGAGCTAAAACTCAGTGTGGTTGGAGCTGAGAGTCATCCACAGCACAAACTCTGAGCTCTACGATACCGTGCAAGATCTCACCACACCACACAAGATCGTGCATAACTTAAAGGTTCCTGCACCAAATAAGAACTTTGATTTAAATCTTGAAAGGTGGCGTGCGATATCCATGACTTATTAATTAAAATTAAACATTAAGGAAGCTGAATGTGCTGTGCTCTCCTGGGTGAGTGTTGTGGCCATAAAGCTTATCTTCAGCAGAGGAAATGGGCCATAAAAGTTGACTTCATTAAACTCCTGGTGTTTTTTTTTTTTCTTTTTTTTTCTTCACTACACGAAGTTTATTCAAAATTTTAACATTTTCTAACAGATCATGTGTGAGTGCCGAGTCATGTCTCCTGAGGCTGGGACACACAGCAGTGTGGGAGGATTTCTGCAGAAACGTGTGTGTGTGTGTGTGTTCACCTGAGCTTGGCGCATCTGTCCTTCCTCCTCCTGCTGGTGACGTCACCACAGCCAGAGGTTTGTCCTCGCGCTGAAGATATATGTGCGCGCAGGAGGAGGAGCTGTCAAAGTTGGACTTTCTCGGAGAAGGAGAAACAAGTCTTTGCTCACAGAACTGCTCGTTTCAGTCGGAATATCGCGTCTTGTCGACATGGAGTGACTCCTTCTCATCAAGGAGCTTCGAGAAAAAGAATAATAATAAAAAAAACAACAACTAAAAGACACTATGGCTGCTCGTTTTCTCTGGATCAGCCTCACCTCTCTGCTCTACTTGGGCTGCTGTGTTCTGGCGGAAAAGAAAGGTACGTGAGAGCAGATTTATTATTATTATTACAGTATTATTATTATTTTTTGTTCAACATTTACATAAATCTGAGAGAAAATCCCAGACTGGTCACGAAACCGCAGAGAGGGAAAGAGGAATGTGATCCTGCAGGAGGGAGAAGAAGTTTCTCACAGTCCCGCTGTTCACTCTGTGACCTGCTTAAAGCCTCAGAATATGACGAGAAAACAAGTTTACTCTGCAGCGAAAGTAGCGGATAAAGAGCGTGAATTGTCGCGCATGCGCAATGCATCGGGTTGCCAATTAGTTAATTAGACTAATGAGCATCTTGGCTCAGAGGATCCAACTGGTATGGGAGGGGATGTTGATTGAGCAATTTGCTGGTGTAATTCTTCCTTTTTCATAACTGCTGTTGTGAAATATAGTTATAATATATTTAATTCATGAATTAGGCAAAGTCATCTGCGTTTGAGATCTTTTGTTGCTTATGTTGAAATAATCTAAAAGTGATTTTTTTTTTAAATTTATTTAAAGTTTTCATATAGATGGCATTTTTGTACCTAACTTGGATGTTGATTTTTTTACCTTTTGAACGTCTTGTTGCATGATGTTAGTAGAAAAAGCTGTTTTTATTTAACTACCATTTGAGATAATTAGCTTTAAATTTAATTAGTGTCTTTGTCTGTCTTGCAAAAATGAATTTGCAAAAAATTGGGTTGATGAAAGAATGAAATATTATTTTAATTTTCTCCCTCTTGCATGTTTAGGGCCACTATTTTTCTCTGAATTTTCTGTTTTATTCCTCTTTACATGTCATTAAATTTTATCTCAGAATACCCTTGAGTTAATGTTTGCCTGAAATTTAAAAACTCAGATTTATTCAGTGTTGGTTTGAGGGACAAGGCCTCCTGAAGCTGCAGATGTCAGGAGAGAAAGTGACCAGTAGCATCACTTTACTCCCTAATGACTGGAACTTCCTTTTCCCTTATTGGATCATAATTGCGTGCACTGATTGCTGCTCAGCTCTCTTCCTCTAGAAACACGTGTGTTCAGCACCAGCAGCGCACGTTAAACTTCCTCTGACTGCCAATCACCATTAAATTAATGATTCTCAGCAAAAACACAACACATCAGATGTGCTTCTTTGCCAAATGAGGGGGATCTTAAGATATATGGACGACTGAACAAATCAGTTTTGTTGTTGTTGTTGTTGTTTGTTGTTGTTTTTTTTGTGGGGGTGGGGGGATTGGCCAACGATTCTGGGGATTTATTTCTTTCCTTTAGCATTATTAGTTTTTCCTCTAGTGACCAACTTGATTTCAACAAGATAAGTTTTCAGTGATGGGGGGTGTTGTACATCTTGATAATTTTGTCACAGAAAAAAACAAGTATTTGTTGTTTAAGCAGTTGAAGCGTGTAAATGTGTTCTCGGGTTTATTCATGGGCTCATTCAAAACCTAAGAATCCACATCAGTTTATTGTATCATTTTGAGCAATTTGTACTTTTTAGATAAATAGACTGTACTTATATAGCACCTTTCTATCTTATCAAGATACTCAAAGTACTTTGCAATGCAATCTGTGCTCATTTACCCACTCATACATCACTCTACTAGATTTCTACAAAACGAATTGAACAAATTCTAAAGAGACTAATCAGTGCTTTATCACATTCATGCACAATGGGACACACATCGGAGACAATGAGGAGGTCATTGTCTTGCCCAGGGACACTTCAGCATGTGACTTTTCGTGGAATTGAACCCCCAACTCTTGCAGTAGAGGACAACTGCTCTAACCGCAGCCACAGCCGCCCCGCAACCCTTAAAGTGCTGCTTCAAGAGCCTAAAGTTATACTCTTTACTGTCCTTGTGATATTTTAGTTCAGGTCCATGAATCAACAATACTTTTAAGTGTATTATGGCTGGATTTGAACTTTGTTTCCCAAATAGGCCTTGATAGATTATGTTTAGAAAAGTCAAAGCTTTATTTATTTCTTTATTTTTTTTAATGAAAAATGGTCATGACCCATTTGAGAAAGAGTGATCCAACAGAATTCATAAGAAATCAGTGAACTTCTGAAGCAGAGGCAGTAAGACGCAAACCGTTAGAATAGCGACAGAAATGTTCAAAATGTGTTCACATTTTTATTTTCTGTTTGTTTTTGAGCTGTGTTTTTGATGGCTCTTGCAGATGCATGCACAGACACATCTGTTTGCACACTTTTTGCCTTCAGCTGGTGTCACGTATCTGCCTGTGAGTGGCTCATAGCGACATAGGTGATTAACAACACACATTGGGAGGTGGCAAATAGCTGAAACAACACCAAAAGTCCTGGTGTGAGCCATGATCCTATACCTTTACATCCACATCACAGCCTGCACACCTTCTAATATAAGAGCCAAATGAGCTTCATGTTGGCAATCTTTCTCAAATTTGGCAGGTTTGTGTGTCAGTTGGATGGAAACACCTTTAACATCTTCAGCATGTTGCTGAGCTCTTAAACAGGCTCACAGTCCAGGTTCTGTAGACTTTTCAAGCCTGGAAAAAGTGACAAAGATACAAAGCTCCTATAAGGCCTTGAGGGGAAATTCTTCAAGCATGAAAGCAAAAAAAAAACAAAAAAAAAAACGCCTTACTCACAGGTGTTGCTTTATGCCTTGGTTGTCATTAGGACTTGCATGCAATCATTGTCCGATAAATACAACCATTTTAAGACTCTGACATGATGGTTAAACACCATCTGCCCTGGTTAGCTGAGGCCCAGCTGACTAATTAAAGTTTCAAAAGGTAAAAACTTGTGTCAACCTGTTAGTTTGAAGCTACTCTTTAAAAATAATTAGAAAGATAAAATGGTCAAATATATGTTGCGTTTCAAGCTCAGATACGCCCACAACAAATCATGAGATATTTTGCAGATAGGCGAAGTAAAATATCTCATGATCTCATGATTTGGTGTGGGTGTATCTGAGATCGTGAGATATTTTGCAAATAGGCGAAGTAAAAAAACAAAAAAACATATCAGTTGGCTTTCAAGGACCATGTTCGACATGTTTCTCATCTACTCCCACACCAAAGTTGACAGTTATAGCCATTATTGTGTTTTCTTCAAGGTCAGTTGGTTGTGGCCGCCATCTTGAATGAGGTTGACTCCAAAAGTTGAACAGTTTGTTATGAAAGTTTAATTTGAATTCATCAAGTGGTTCATGAAATAGTCTAGTGACAGACGCACACAATTAGATAAAAACTTTCAAATCCGCCTTTCACCTTATGGTGGGCAAATATTTACATTGGGCTTATGTGCAATGTGCTATGACCTAATCTATTCCTGCTTTTAAGGAATAAATTTGACCGTCTCTCTTCCATCGAAGTCCAGCTTTTGTTCAGCAACCAGTTTTACTGGGTTTCGAACTCAGCTTGCTGAATAAAAGAAAAACATCCTGCTCACTTTCTCAGCTGTCATCTGCTATGAGGTTGCACAAATTCAATAACCAGTAAGAACTGGGATTATGGTTAATTTTTCCTGCCAAACAGCAGATTAATTTTGTCTTGCTCCTGCCACCAGTAAACATAGGACGGATCAGGTTAATCACAGGAGCCCCTTAGTCCCTGATATGAAGCTTGATTCAGGCTGATTATGCCTTTTTTTTTAATTATTAGGTTGTCCTAGCGCCTGACAGGATGAGATTGAAAATAATGATGAACACAAGTCAAGTTTAGATGTGTTGCTTCTGCATTAAAACGTGCTCGCAGATCTGCTGAAGTCGAGCTGAATCATGACAACGTTTCACTTCCTCAGCACATTTCTGCATCTCGACAAAGTGTTTTTCCCTGCGTGTTTAGTTTAGATTTAACAAGCCAGCATCCCTCATCAATCACGTTTTTTTTTTCTTCCAACTTTCTCAGAAAAAAACTCATCTTATTTTCATCAAAGCCAACTAGGAGTGATAGTGAAATACTGCTTATGACCCAGTGTAATCTTAGAGGCCAAAGTGGTCCTCCCACTCCTGCTGCTGCAGAAACTCTGTCTTCCTGCTTCTCTGACGATCTTACCAGACCTACATCTGCTGCAGCCAGTGGTAGAAATGAAGCCTTTTAGGTTAAAGCCGTGGGAGCTGAAGTATAATTTCGGGCCAGCCTTTCTGCAGCTTTGAGAAACTGCACTATGTCTGAATAATTTTGGCGTGCTGCTGGCAAGGTGCAGGATTTGGGTTTCACCTGAAGACAATGGCACCTCTGTGGAGAGCAGGTTATCTGGCAGCACAGATGCTTTCCTAGGGAAGCGGATTATTACCATGAAGCGCATCCACTCAAAGCCAGACATGAGTGTCACCAACAAAGAAGCCCAGAAATGGAACAGGTGTTGTTCTTCTAAGCTTTTAACTCATCGTACAATCAATCTATTGTCCATCCTGCTGTGATATGGTAACTATGTGGCTGGTTCTGCCTCAGTAGTTTGGATACCTCCAGCGTGGAATAAGTGAGTGAATCAGTGGTTACTGATTGAATGGGTTTGCACCCTTTGTTTTTACATGGCAACAAAGTCATCCACATCAGTTAGTCTTTCCATGTTCATCTGGTTGTATGCAGTGGAAAGAGACCCAGGTATTCAGGCTGGAAAAAGGCCCAGCTGCTATCTTCCATCTCATCGGATGCAGCCTCGTGTTTAAAGGGGAAAAATCCACAGCTCTAATTGTATTAGTGATTTGTTTTAGAACGTCTTACTTTCTAATGAGTGGTTATATTTTTCTATCGGGTTTAATTTATTTAGCATTTTTAAAATAATCACAAAGTAGGATGAAATGATTGCATTTTGTGTCCCACAATTCTTTTTTTCTTAATTCATATGTTTAGAGACTAATCTTGATAAATCTGCCAAATTGTTTTCTTTTTATTGAACATTTGCTGCTTTAGTTCAGCTTAGAAGGATAATCTGGTCATTTACGAAGTGATATTCTGTTAAACAGTACAGTACTCAAACGTCAATCATGTGAGTATGGAAAAAGAGGGGAAATGTCTGCAGGTCATGCAGATAAATTTCTTAAAAAATATGGATTCATGGTATGGTTTAATCTTAGTAGTTTGCGTCCTTGCTTTTTTTTTTTTTTTTTTTTTTTTTTTTTTTTTTTTTTGAAGAACTGTGACCATATGTCTATACAAACTTATCAAAGTATATGAAGTACTTTCGGAAGGGGTGCCATACTATTTGCTCTTGAAGACCTTTCTAGCCCTCTTGATAGACAATTTTTGCCCCACTCCCCTCAGCCGAAGGTTGTGGAGCATTAAGTATAGAACCACTAGACTGAGGAATAGCTTCTACCCTGAAGCTGTTAGACTCATAAATCCCTAACCAGGATAACCAGTGTAAAATTAAAATAAAATAAATAAAAAAATCACTGTAAAGTAATTAGTGATTGGTGGTAATTTGACCTGTGCTGCTGATCATCCATGCTGCTGATTATCCATGATGTTGTATTCATTTGTACCCATCCTCTCATCACGGACTCATTTTTGGGCTGCTGTTGATACACCATATAGTTTTTGCATTATTAGTGTTTAGTGTATATCATAGATATTTTAGCATAGCATTTGGCATTTGTTTATATACTGTTTCTTTTTACACTTTATATTTTTGCTATTGTTGGGTGTAACTGGGACTCTGTACATAGTTTCGTTCCACCTCATGTATCACGTGATGCAAATGACAGTAAACCTGACTTGGAACTTGACAATAAATTATGGGGTCCGATAGGCTCTAAACTACCTGTAGTTTTGTTCAAACCAACAGACACATTTCCTTCAAGCAAAGAAATTCATTGCAACTAACTCTACAAGCCAGGTGGCCTAAATGATCAACTAGAGAGAACATAGAGAAAGGAGTTTGAAGAAAAATAGGGGCCAAGCCCAAATTGCCTTCAAAAATTCCAGACTTCTTGCAAGATCCTTTGAACAATCAGAAACTCTTCGCTCTGCTGACTCAGGAGGTGTCAACAACAGATAATCGTGTTAGTAAGAAAGTACACGTCACCTCAGGTAAGGGGAAGAACAATATATTTTTTTATGTTATGGATCTAATCTATGTGAAAATAATAATAATTCCAAATTCTATCTTTCTTAAGCCCAACAGTTGTTTTGCTGGGCTCCAGGCATCAGATGTTGCTGTGTGATCATGAAGAGGCAAACTCCAGAATGTGCATTCATATTCAGGATGCCTTAGAGAAGGGTGCCAGGACCATTTTTGTGTACACAATAATCATAGATGCCATGGTGATCCTTGCAGGCTCGTTCTTTGAACTGCTTCCTTACAGACGTATATGTAACTTTTGGTACAGAAGAGCATGAGCACTGTCTGTGAACACCTTGATGAATTCAAGTGCAAAGCATTGCCTGTCTTCCATGCCCACACTGGATGCAACACTACATCCCAGTCCCAAGGGAAAGGAAAATGGTCTGCCTGGGAGCCTTGGGAATCATATCCAAATGTCACAGCTTTTATCTTCATGGCAGAACACCAGTTTGAGCCTTGTGAGCTGACCTGTCCAACGTTGGAAGTGCTGGAAAGATTTACTTGCATCTTGTGTGATATAACAACTGCCATGAAAAGTGTGAATGAGGTGCGCCAAGAGCTCTTCTCCAAGAAGAAGAAGAAGTCTATAGACCATGTACTCCCACTCTGGTAATAAACATTTTTTTGGGGGGGGCGGGGGGGGGATAATATATATGTGTTCATAAGTATTACATAATATATTTTTCTTGGCATGAAATATTTAACTGCCAAAACTAACTTGAAACGCATTATACGTTATTTAAACTCTGGGAAGACTTGCTTATCTGGCAGCAAAGATCTTTTTTTTTTGTTAATTTACTTTTTAATATATTTCTTTCAAGTTGCCCTCTTGCAGCATGCCAACCTGGTTCTCTTTCAAGTGTCTGGACCACCAACCATGAGCCTCAACAGAACATTCCAGAGCCAAATCGGTGTGGATGGACAAAGTGGTAAATTCATGGAAACCTGTCTGAACCCTTCTTCCTGAGGCAGCAAAGGCCTGTGGGAAACTGTGTGGCTGTAAAACAGCACCTCTCTGTTCAAATGAATGCAAGTGTTAGAATTCTACAACTCTGGACTGTCTTGTGCAGCTCTCTGCTTATGCAGTAGATCATGTGATAATGGTGATAATGAGGGTTTGCCTGAATGCCGGGCAGAATTCCTCCCTGAGTGATGGTCACTCCTCCCAGCACTCTGCAGAGCTCCTTGTTGCCATGGACGGACGGACAGCGGGGATGATCCCTGTCCTCCTGTTGTCACGAGCCAAGTTTCACACAAGCTCCAGGATTTTGGCGGTCAGGTACTCGAGCACCGCCGCCAGGTTGATGGGAATTCATCCACGGCTCCTCCTTTTCAACTTATTTGAGATTTGGTGCTGTAGCTGAAATATTATTGAGCATTTGAGTTCTTAGTCAGCTGCTCCTGGTTGTTAAACACCTTGTTGCCATGGTTAGGCATCATAACAAATAACCCCAAAGTAAAAAGGTTTCAGTATAAATCCTTCCAGCTGCACTGCGTCCAATACCAGAGTAAATAATCATCTGAAAAAAGTGATTTACAGTACATCCAGAAAAAAGAGGAATTCAAGTTTTCAAAAGCACCTCCTGCCTGTAGCTGGACTCATCGTTGTTTGTGATGCATCCCACCACCGCTGTGTTGTTGGATATCATTTTTGGAAATGACAAATAAAAACATTTGTTTTGTAAACATTGTGTTGCCATGTGGTCAAGACCCAAGACAAGTTTTGATATTTTAAAGACTCAACAATGAATCAGTTGAGAAAATACTTCAGAATGGAAAAAAATTGAAGCTTTGAAGTCGGGTATAGATGAAAATTTCAAATTTCAACTCTGAATAAAAAATACAAAATTTAAAAAAAAAAAACGATTTTTGTTTCTTCTAAACAAATAAGTTAATGTTCTGTTCTGAGCCCCATGGCTCTTCGTGTCGCTATGCAAATATAAGATGTGTCAGTGAGATGGACAAGGGTGGTGGTGAATGGATCAAAGGATGAATCACAGGATGCACAAACATAACATTGGATGGATGGGGTGAGATATTTTATTTTGAAATTGTCCTTGTTTAGTCATGCATCAAAGAGGCAGCGGTCTGCTTCTTTCAGCAGCTGAACATCCAAACTGCAGGGGAGGGTCTCCATTCCATTATCCTACAGACCTCCTGTCTAATGTCACCTCCTCTGGTGACCTGCAGGCCATCCTGAGGAGCAACACTGCAAACTGTGTTAGCCCAAAAAAGAAATCCCCCACAGGGAGGAGAACAATGGTCAACAAACTGATCTCTGCCCCAGAATATTTCAGAAGAAAGCATTGTTTGCAGGGTAGTCTCTGAAACTCTCTTCATAAAAGGATTAACCAGTTGTATTAATCATTTAATGGACATTAAATGTTGACTTTTATAGGAAGACTTCATAATTTTAGTTTGATCCTTTTGGTTCGTAACGGTGCCTCACTATTCCAGGAGTGTGGTTCAGAGAGGAGTGCCTTCTTACATTAGATCCTGAACAATGTTAGCACTTTAACCTTTATCCTCATTAATTAGTTCTGTAATTTAAGTATTGCTTTGTTCACATTGTAGTCAGATGACTGAAATCTAAAGCACAAAGATAGTCTTGACTTATCTTAAGTTGAAAATACTGCTGGTTGTGTAAACATAGGTTTGGTTTTGATATTTTAATGTGTTTAATTTACAAAGACCACAACTATTTGTGCTTTCCAAATGAATCCTGATCCGACGTGTCTGATTTTTAGTTTTTATAGCTCAACTCCCCATCAGACAATATCTTTTCTTTACCTCTGTTATTAAGGCATTACATGCTTCTTTGCAAGGGTGTGTCTGAATATCAGTCAAGACCAAAATTTCTAGAACGTACTAAAATTGTACTATTAGCAGGAATTAACTTGCCAAAAACACAAAAGATGTTTTGCCTCATTACTTTTCATGTCCTCTTTAAGGAAAAGTGGAGAAAAAAGCTTTTGTTCAGCTGTGAGGTGTACATAAACGTCAAAGTTAAGAAGAAAAAGTCCAAGTAATCTCATGAATTACATTTGTACACAGACATTTGAAAACTTTTGCATGCACCTGTGTTGCTTTCAGCCCTTTTTTTTGGTCTGGATCCACTGTCACTACATTTACTGGTCCAAGCTGCAGAGACAAAAACAAGTTCTCAGCTTACATTGGTCCATTGTGGTGATTGCTCCCAACAAAAGTGTCTCTTACAAAACATGCAGAAACTGAAATATCCAATCTGGGTTATGGCTGTCCTACTAAATAACATCATTTTTGCGTGACAAAAACACATCGCCCAGAGTGGAAGTAAAGCAACAAAATAAATGTGCAAATGAATGCAGAAACCCCAAGTTTTTGGACAAAACGCTCTTTATTCTGGTCTCTGTCTTCCTTGACCTTAACTTGCCTTGTAGACAGGACTTTACATCCATGTGTCAACAAAGAGGAGAAAGGCATCCCTGTTGTCTACGAGTTTAAACACTGGGTGGGTGAAAGTATCCATTTAACTCACTTTATATCAGCAGAGAAACTAGTTCTTGTTTCAGCATACTAACACGAACAAGCTGATGGGAACATATTTTTAAAGTGAAACATTTTTTTACATGTTAAAAGTTTCTATATTGTTTCCTGATCTGTAGCGCCTAAAATAACTTATTCTGTTATATTCTTTTGCTTCTGCTGAAGTTCAGTAGTGCATTTTTTATTTTTTATTTTTTGCCCTCTATATGAACTATTGTGAAGAGGAAGAGAAAATAATAATGTCACCAAACATAAAAGTGATATCAGTCCAAAGTATTGTTTTATTTTTATTTATTATTATTTAAGGTAGGTGTTGGGCCTAATTTTTTGTAAACCTCAGACCTGCTGATATGGCTTGAAATAATTTGTTTGGGTTTTATCCTCAGATCATCTGTACATGTGGTACAAATGTTTCAGTAAAGCAAACATTGTCTTGTGATCACAAAGATTAACAACAAATTAGACCACTGGCTTTCATCAAGTAGACAAAAAACGGTTTCTTTAATAAAGATCTTCACTTCGGATGTTATCATCCATTAAATGCCTGTTATTAGTTATCATCCCCATACGTAGCGTACAGAATGCTCCTCCTCTTCCTCCTTGTAGGTTTAAAGGTATTCTTATTGCTGATAATACGATCATGTGGTTAGGTTAAGAGTCAAGGGTCTGGGGGTTAGGTTCAGGCTCAAGGGTTGGTGGTTAAGTTTAGGGTCAGTGGTTTAGGTCAGGTGTAAGGTTAGGTTTTGGAAAGGGTTGTATAAAGCTAACTAAAATACATTTCTGGTTTTTACATGCAAGTCGCGATACATATTATCACCCATAAAAATGTTACTTTAAACCTACTAGAAGGTAGGAGGGAACATTCTAAATGCTACCTATGGTGATAACAACTACGGTAATAACGTCCATTTGATGGACCAATAACATAAGCTGCTGCTAAATGTCACAATTAAAATCTATTTATTTATTTTGGAAACAAAGCAAGACCTCAGTTTTGTTTTGTTTTTTTTAATTCCATTGCGTTGCGAGCCAGTTTTTACATCTCTGGGCATCAGCATCATAGTCGTTATTTTACTGCAGACAGTAATAGATGCCAGCATTGTTCATAGTGTTGTAACGAAGCTCAGTGACCGTGTTATTCTCTAATTAGTTCAACTCCTGCAACTCTAAAACACGACACACTCCGCATCCCCGGTGCTCTACCTCTTTTGTAATTGCCCAGTAAATTTCAACAGCGCCATTGTTTCACTGCGCTCTGCATTAATTTCCTGCTGGGACTTTGAGCGGAACGTCTTCATTACTGCATGTTTTCTTTTCGATTAAAGCCAGAGATTTCTGGAAAGAAGGAAGCAGTTGTCTCTCTTGCAAGTTAAACTGACTCTGTTTTTGAAAGGACCCACTATAAGCTGTTAGTACAGGCCACATATTTTAAGGATGTAACTAAGCACTCCCATCAGCCGTGTGCCACTTAAAGCGTCATTAGACGATCATTGTCTGCAGCTGTACTTTAATTTTCATAACAAACTTGGTCTTAGAAGCTGCGTGGCTGGGTTGAAAATGGGAAGGATTGAAATACCCCGGAGTGCAATGTTGGACCTGAGCCAGAAAGGAAGGATTAGCTCTTTGGACCTGCTCTATATATCCACTACATCAACAACCTCCTCTTGAGCTGATTAAAGCTTCAGCCTGAGATTTAATTTTCTTTTTTTTCCCCCAATATGAATTCACTTGTTTAGATTTTATCATGTATTATTGCAATAAGCAGGCACCAAGAAGATTTACAAAAGATTAAAAACTGAAAACTATATTGGATTCAGGTCAAAGGTCATATTAACAGCCAGCTGAGTTTGATTTATTAAAGCAGTGAAGCTGGACTTTTGAACCGCAGGTACAGAAGAATGATGGATTAAATGGGAAGGAGCAGTAGCTGAGGTCTGGTCCTGTTTCTGTAATTTTTTTTGTTTGTTTGTTTGTAAGGAGGAAAAGCAAAGCAGTTTGTTTTTTAGGGTCCCCTCCAGTTATTCCGATTGATCATTATCATAAAATAAACAACACTGGGTATTCTTTGGATCAATTCTCTGCGTTTGTAGAGTTTCTGAGATGCATACAAGCATGAGATGTCCATTTGTCTGGATCTCTGCAATCTGTGCTGAATTAACTTAAAAATTAGTTGTTTTTTTTAAACACAGACTTAAATGTGCTGAATTACAAATTTATTGAAAGCTCTGCACCAGTACAGCACACTTAAACACACCAGTACAGCACAAACAAACCAGTAGCTTCACAAGTCAAACATGTAAAAACAACACAACTTTAATTTGTCCAGTCAGTGAAATTACGAGTATAATATCCATTGTAAAATAAATATTAATAAAGATACTGAAACTGACAAAAACAACAAGTTGACAACTTTGGTCAAACATGAAAAAGTAAACTCGCAAATGGTCAGGAATTCTAAATATAATGTAAAATAAATAATAAAGGAGCTGAAATAAGAGGAAAAAACTAGCTCCTAAGCTCCTGTACTTATTCGGTCACATTATCACCAAAACCCGATCAAGAAATTTTGTTTTGATATTGGTACAGATACTAATATCTCTAGTTGCATCTCTAGTTTGACATGGAGCATTTTTTACTAAATAAAAACATAATATATAGAGTATATCATTTCCAACATTTAAATCACCTTGAGCAACTCCAGTTTTATATTTCCTTGAAAATCCAACTCATTGGTTGTATAAAAATGTATGCAGCGGTTTGATTTCAAAGCCAGACATTTTCTTTTGATTTTAATTTGTCTTAAGTGTTATTATTTGTATTTTATTATTTGTATTCAAGGGCTATACTAGAACAGTCAAAACCATTATAATTTAATGATGACAATTGTTTTAAGTGCTGAATTTTAACACTTCTTCGACGCTCTCCCCTCATCTCAATGTGACCAATCATAAATAATTTATTAAAATTTTTAATTTACATTTGACTAAATGTGTCTTTTTGTTGAAACATTTAGATTTCAGTGTCAGAATAAATCAAAATTTCAATGCAAGTCTCGACTTTGGTCAACAATCTCATCTCCAAATAGAATATATATTTTAATTGTTTTTATTTAATAATTAATCTTTGAATATTTTTATTCAGGCAGGTTTTTAATAGTTGGTGGCATTTTTGTATAATTTTTATAGTTTATTTTTAGCTTTTGTCTTGAAGCACCTTGTGCACCTTTTGCTTCTATTAATAAATGTTGGTTGATTGATCTTTTAGAAGATGTTTGATTAAATTATTGTGCACTGTGTATTGCCTCTATGTGAAGCAGCTGCATGAAAGTTTTGTAGCAGTGATAATTCATTCATAATAGAACATTTTTCCTTATAAAAAGGCATTTTTACCTCTTTTATTTTTTAGATTTTGTGTGCATGACTCGTTGGACACGTTTTAAACACTTGCTTGTACTCTGTCCACTCTTTGAAGTAGCAGTGATGGTTTCAAACACGAGGGTCTGAGCCCAGGTCCTTGTGTTTTGTAGCTGATAGCAATAAAAAGGGTTTTGTCTGCCAAGTCTCTTGCCTTTGATGAGTGACGAAAAGCAGTCCAGCCTTCCACCGAGCTAAATACCTCTCGGTGTCTCTGCGGTGTGGGGGTGGCCTTGAAACAACACCCATCTCCAGTCATAATCATCTTAAAGAGAGCTTCAGACATTGTTTTGGGGGGAGTACTAACTAAGTCTCGTGTTTTCTTTATTTTCTGTCATGAACAGCACATTACCTTTAACACTGGATGCAATCTGAGCTGTAAGCTTTAGGGAAAGATGTTCGCTAAAAAGTGAGCACAGCTTTATGTCAGTCCTTGTTTGTTACTTTGCATTTATGCGAGTTGTTTTAAAGGCATTCATTGGGTTTTTAAATGGGCTTCCATGGGCCGCAAGAACTTGGCAGCGACACCCCCGCTGCATTTCAGACATTTTTAGTTTTGTGTGTCATCAGAAGGATGTAACAAAATCCTTCAGAGATTTCCTTTTCACATTAAATTGGTCATGCTTTTAGTGAGAACAACTTAACATGCAACCAAATACTCTTTCCCAGCTTGAAAATTATGTAAGCACCTCCACTGTGTTAACTTATCCTCCGAGGTCCATGTGAGCCCGTCTCTTGCCAGTGTGGACGAGGAAAAAAAAATCAGGATTTAGGAGCCTGGTGTGTAAATCTTTGCTTGAAATAGTGAGCAATGGCTTACCGACAAAGCAAACCTCGGGGCTTTTGTTGAATATTCCTTTTATGGGGTCACTCTGGGATGACTAGTGGAAAAAAGCGCGGCCCTAGACATGACTAAGGTAACTAACAGCTTTGTTGGCAGGCAACAATGAGACAGTGGCTAGATCTGCACAGAAATGGACCCGTCAGCAGTCGGGCTAAAAATAAGAAGTCCTTAAGCAGAAATGTTGCCTCAAAGAGTGTTTATCGTGTGTGTTCAGATGAAGTGAATGCTATCTGCTCTGTGTCGGGGTGCTTTAGCTGTTTGTTCTGCACCGGCAGTGCTTAAACCAACAGGGAATTCCTGAACCACAGCTGCTTTTGCTTGCTGGGATCATGCATGAAATGTGTGGGTCTCGTCACTTGCAGTGGTTTTCTTCTTTTCCAGACATGATGGTTGCTGGAAGAAGTTTTTATAGAGAGGGGATGGGGGCGCTTGTATAGTTTTAGTAGTGATTTTTTTTTAGTACAATGCTCACTGCCCACTCCCTTTCCAATCTTCCTCTTGGGCTTCCTGTGGGATTGAAGAGTACAGCTTTAGGAGAAGGAGAATAATAAAAAAAAATGGTGGGTGTTTGGATGTGGGGTTGGGAGGAGTGGGGGTGTTCTTGGCTTGAATGGGCTTCAACAGGGAGAATGGCTGACGTTGGAAAGGAAGTGGGTTTAACTGGAACATTTTAGGGGAATGGAGGCTGCATTATTGGAATTTCAATGTGGCTGAAGTTTATGTTTTGGAGTCGTACGAGCAGGATTTGATGGAGATTTACTGAACACTAATGGACTTTCCAACAAAGCAAAACTGACTGATTATGAGTCGATGTTTTTAGCTTGAGTGAGTGGTGCAGCTGTGCTGAACTCGATCCTCCAAATCAACTTTGATTTTGTCCTCAATAGGTTAATCAATTAATGAATAGCTCATTGATCATGAAGCTTAATGTTGATGTCTTTTCTTTATTATTATAAACTGAAATCATAATGAACATGATGCTATTAAAGGGGCTATTTTAGGTCAGGTATATGACTGCATTAATAATTTCTAATTTTCTAAATCATAGAGTTTGAGATGACAAAGAAAAACCTGATTTGAGTACATTTGCTTTTTAAAACAATATATATTATTAGCAGTGCTTAATTTGGGCCGGATCCTGCCGGAACAAGATCCGGGAATGCTCTCATTTTGCTGGGTATGTTCCGGCAACTGTTTGCTCGGATCCAGCAACTCAAATCTCCGCCCCTAAAAGTCCAAAGTCATTGCACATTTTTATTTTGATTATTTATTAAAAATACAAAAAGAGGAGATGCTGCCCATCCTGTGGAGTGAACATTGCGGCTGCAGGATGCTTGACAGAATCGGCGTTTCTGTGCACAACATGTTGTTGCTCTCTAAAATACTAATTTAATCAAGTGTTTACAAATTTATGTAAACATAGATGTTCAGCAATCCGTTAAAATAGGCTTCACTAAAATGCAGGAAATAGCATCTACTTTATTAAAAAATTTAAGGGGGAGGAGGACACACAGACTCCCTCCACTGCCCCGCCCACCATTTGTGTTCCGGCATTGACCAGTTTACAAATTAAGCCCTGATTATTAGCATTTATTTAATGTTTTCCTTCAAACAACTCAGCAACCTTCAAACAACTCAGCAAATATACCTTTTTAGGCCCTATTTACACAGACACGGTGGGGGGAAACGTAGGTTTTTTTGGTATGTTAATTACAGGAAAAGATCTGCATTGACACGGATGAATTCTGTGTTTACATGCATCCGGAGGAATCTCCCCAGCCCCCACTGAATCCACTGTAGTTACCATGTTGGGTCATTAGTTAGCGCTGTGAATTTTGTACCTTCACCTTCGCCTAATGCGCATGCGTGCTGCCTCAGTCTGCTCCTTCCATCTGGGCTAAAAGTTCAGCTAACAACAACTTAACAAGTTAAAGCTGGATTTTGGATAAAGCTGGATTTTGGATGAGAGTCGACAGATTTGATGCCAAGCAGGACCAGCTTCATCTAACAAGCTCCACACCAGTCGCTGAGTGGACCAGAACCGAGTCGACGATTTCGCACTTTACTCTGTGATAATCAGTAGATTTACAGTAGGTAAATCAACGTTCTTAATAATGTTATCTTGTGTTTACTTAGATTACAAAACAACCAACTGAGTTTTTATTTTTATTTTTTCCTGCGAGGTCGAGAAGCTGTCCTTCCACCAGGTGGACGGGTTCTGAATAAGCCTTGGCCCAGGTGTGTTTTATGAGGACGTCGAAGAGAGATGTCCTGTTGGATGAATTACAGTACAGTATATATTTATAATCCCCCTTATTTCTTTTCCCCAATCCATTCAATGTTTTAAGCTGCATTAATCAAAGGAGTGACAGCCTGAACGAGCCAGATGAAC
>JARVGS010001968.1:25129566-25144649 GCA_031762315.1 Hypsolebias antenori | reverse complement strand
TTTAATTAGTTGTGTTTTGCAAGGAAAATACCACAACAACCAAATATTAAATAATATTAACTTAGATTAAAAAAAAAAGAAAATAATCAGATATTTTCTTGGGGGTGCTATGAGGGAGCTATGACTTTTCCAGGGTGTGCTCTAGCGCCCCCTAGCGTCCCCCTGGCGCCGCCCCTGCCCACCTCCTTCCAGGGTGGAGGTTTTACTCAAAGTATGGAAATGACTCTCAGTCACTGCCACGTCAAATTTAGGCTCAATAAGTGACTAAGCCTTCTTTATGTTAAATTTGCTTAGCTGTGGTGGCCATCTTAAACTGAGTTGGTTCCAAAATTGTATCAGTTGAAGATGTTAGTCTAATGCACGGGTGTCCAAAGTGTGGCCCGAGGGCCATTTGCGGCCCTTGTAGTGATTTTGTGCAGCCCACAGCTGCAGTTTTAAAATGGTATCATTTTTGGCCAGCAGGCTTAACAGGTCGATGCAGACGTTCTGCAAATTAGTTGGTAATCCTTTTTTATATAATGTTTAGGTTTACCAGCAAAACAGATGAAACTCTGTCTTCTCAAAATTAACAATATTAAACAAAATACAAACCTTTGGTTATAATCGTTTTATTTTCACCTCAATGTGCAAAGCATCAAAAATCTTTACAGATCTCTACCAGAAATTAGACTTTTGGATAACGATTCGTCAAACTTGGCTAAATGTTGCAGTTGATAAAATAATCAAGAGGGAAACTGGTCATTTGTAAATGAAAATAATGTGGTATCGTCTGCATACGAGTTGATCAACTTTATCAAACCTTCTATGAATATGTTGTAGCGACTGACAGCTGGATGATTGTTTTCAGAACTCTGATCAGCCTTTTGGGTCGTGTAAGGGAAACAATGTCCTTTCTCCTCTTCCTCCGCCTGGGTTGTTTGCTCAGAAGGAACACATGTTTATTATGTGAAATCAAGGGCCCCCCGTACAATAAAATTCTGCCTGTGTGTCACCTCTGTTCCCACATTTATAGACTCTGTTTATCCATCCCGTGACACTTCCTGTTTTTAATTCCTGTCCAATCAAACACCTTATAGACTCTCTGAAGTCCCTATGCAATCAATCAGACTTACATTACCTGTCATCTCTTTCCACTGAGTATGGGACACATTCCTTTTTCCATTAGACAATATTTAGCACACACACACACATAATCTTATGTGAGACTCTGATTATCCCCTTGGTAAACCATCACATTATCAAGTCTGAGATTGCTCTACTAAATTTGTTCTGCCCTATTAAGTTGCTCTTTAACTCATTATTAATTATTGTATAATCCTCACACATACTCAAAAGATGTGAACTATAATTTAACTTTATAGTTAATTGTATTTAACTGAACAAGAACCTTTTAGTTGTTTGTTTACTCATTAAAGGCCTTATAAGGAACTATCTTCCTACTGACAGCAGAAAGTGTCATGGTTGATTTTAAAAGTTAGCAGTCACTAAAAAGATGTTATTTATCAGCTTATGGCCTAGTTTACACATCTGACAGATATTCTAGACATCTTTATATGATCTATTTTCCATAATTCATAATTAAACCTTATATTCACCAACCGATATTATGTTATTTTCCACAATTTATCTTCAAAGGTTATTTTATTCCCAACAGTCGGTCATGGTCCAAAAGGCTGATCGACCCCCTTTTTAAAAGGACACTTAATCAAATTGTGTTTTTATTGCTGAGAACAGACTAAAATGAACTTTCCAAACCCAAGAAAACAACAAACATAGACCCAACAAATCAAATAAATCGAATCTTTTTTAATAATAAAGAAAAAAGTTTATGACGCTTTTAATGTTTTGGATCTACAACAATTTAAAACTTTCTCAACTAAAACTAGTCGACTTTTGTCCTATCTCCAAAATATAGTTCACGATGGGAGTTGAATTCACATTTTTATGATCCATGAGTCCTTTCCATGGGACTTGGATAGTTTTGGCCCACATATGAAAATGTTTGAACACCCCTAGTCTATTATCTGAAAGTACCATTAAAATTTACTCAGTGTTTCATAAAATTTGGGCGTAGAGATGAGGGCAAAAACATTATAGTTCCATCTTTACTTTTAATGATGCATGATAACAAAATGCAAACAAAAAAATGACTCTTTCTGCAACTGCAAACAGATACTAATGAAGACTTCACTGTTGTGTTTTGTTTGTTTTTTACTCTGAACATGCGAGATAAGAAAAAGAAAAGACAAATTGCTTTTCTTGATAGCCCTGACATTGCAGCACACAAAATTACATCTGAAAAGCCACAGGAGAGGCAAAACAATTTCCTGACAAGTGCAAAAAACAGGTCTGAGCGACTGAGCGGGCAGAGACTATTATTATGCAGAGCTGGTCCGTTGTCTAGGAAACTCTAATTGGAAGTCATTTTGCACTCAGTCCTAATAAAGCTAATGGAAAAAAGTATCATACCACAGTCTGGTTAATTTCTCTTCATGTTAGCTGGAATTTCTGGAAGCGGCAGATGCCTTTTTTTTACCTATTCACAGGCTGTTCTGTCTGTAAATGTGAGCTTCCGGAAGAATTCAGGATTGGAGGAGAGAGATTCACGACAGATGACAACAGCACAAGTCTAGGATGACAGCAGCTCAGCCACAAACCTCAAAAAAAGGCAGAAACGACAAAGTGGAATCCATTATCCCCTCCTCCCTGCTCCAAATGAGGCACTCAGAGCTTCCCTCAGTGCTTGTGAAGACGTCTCACAATCAATGGGCTTTAATCACATCCATTTCCACTCCTTTTTATTCCACTTCCATAAAAATTGAGAAACTGTCTGAGCTCGATCAGTGCTAATAAAATTAGAAAGAGGGAAGATGTTCACGTGGGTGGGATGCATTATTGGAAGAGGAGGGTCATAAGTTCACCACAATTATCCATCCTGTTCTCATTAGAAAAAGATGAAGAGCAGCGGAGCATTCATTTGTTGCTCCGTCACCTAATGAAGGCAGCTGTGCTTTGCGCTGATCTCTACTAACTGAGGAGATGATCAAGGTGTTCAGCTGCTTCTTCGGATACCAAATATTCCGTATTTTCTGGTGTATAAGTTGCATTTGACCAAAAAAAAAAAAACATCATGAAGAAGAAAAAAAACATATGTAAGTTACTTCCGCGTATAACTTGCATTCATTATGTGTCAGCACTGGCCCGTCGAGTTTATTATGCGTTTATTTAATGGTCAGAACAGCTTCATTTCACCTGGGTGGTGCAACACCATCCATCCATCACAGCTGGAGTCACTAGCTCTCCAGTGTGAAGTGAGTGTGCACGGGAGGACTCGCTGTTGAAGTTCTTAGAAATTTAAAGCATCAGTCAAAAATGATGTTATAAATATAGAAAAAAGTGTATATGTCAATTTGGAGTATAAGTCGCAGAACTGATGAATACAGTATATGCAAGAAACTGCGCCCTATACGCCAGAAAATATGGTAAGTGTAAGAGTCAACATATTCTTTTACTGTTTTTATTTTTCTGTACATTTTTTGCTATCTCAGTTCTTTTTTTTTTCTTTTCTTTTTGATAAATCCTATAATTAGGGTTGGCTTATGCTGTCTTAAGCTTAGACAGGACAAAGTGACCTCATGTCTTAAAATGAATTGTTAAAATTGAATAGTTTTCATTTGATATTATTTCTATCTTAACATGTGATTCTTGACCTGCCATTGTGTAGCTGTTCTTCTCAAACCCAGCCGGATGAAGCAGATGGTCGCGTGTCCTGAGCCTGGTTCTGCTAAAGGTTTCTTCCTCATGAGGGAGTTTTTCCTTTCCACTGTCGCCTTCGTGCTTGCTTAAGATGAGAGTCTGTGATGCAGTTAAACTCAAAGGAGTCTGCTCCTCAGATAATTAATGTTATTAACTTACTTTTTATATATATGAATGTTTCTGTTGTGACTTGGTGCTATATAAACAAACTGAATTGAATTGAATAAAGGAGCACAGTAAAAAAAAATAAATAAATAAAATAAACAAAAAGATCCTGTCTACTCACTGACAGCTTTCAGCTACCTGACAACCAGCTAAAAAAAAGGCGAATGGCTAGTCAGAAGGGTTGCTAAAAGTAGCAAACAGCTAACAAAAGCTAAAAGCAGTAGAACAGCTGCTGAAGGCAAAGAGAAAAGTAGCAAAAGCGATAAGGAGAAAAAGATTGTCTTAAAATAGCATAAGATAAAAATACATCGTCTGTGGAAAAAAATTGTTTCTGTAGAAATTAAAATGATTTGAATGTACTTCGGCTAATAAAGTTAAATATTTTGAAAATTATAAAAGTTACAAAAAAAAACAAAATGTCTATCTCCTGAACGAGTAGGAAACAAAACAGTGAACGCTGAACCAGAATAATGTGACATCGCATGAAGAGAGTTTCACAAGTTTTCATAATGCATCCGGTTCTCCAGCAGCAGAACTTGTTGTGGTGCTCATTCATCACCGTCCTCCACACCTGAGACCTTTGTCTCAGAGTACTACATGTCCAACCCTACCCCCCGTCTCAACTCCGCACAAAACGTCTTTATGTATCTGCAGTTTATGGCAAAAAGGATAAAGGTCATCATGAAGGTCTTTGAAAAGTTCCGGTGAACAAGGCGGGGGGACTGACTTGCTCGTAGGTGTGGGAGGGAAGGAAGCCAAAGAGGGATGGGGACGGAGAATTACAGCTGGGTGGGAGGTTTGTTTTCTAGCGCCGGCTGTAACGAGGGGCAGGTGTTACAGGATCCACACCGCAGGAGCTTGAGCACACACAGATCCACACCTTTGGAGGGATTCCTACCTGCGACTCGGGTCAATGGGAGTCTCAAGAGCGCGAGGCAGTAATCAGTAACAGCGTTATATGACTGCGTTAATAGTTAACGTGGCCCCTATAGACACGGTGCCCCACGGCCCGAGCACCTGCAGCCCCTTTTACAGGGATGATCCACAGGGAAACAAACACAGACGCACGTCGTCTTTGCTCAAGCTCATCTGACATGCCAGTGGAAAACACAGATTTCACCCAGCTTCATAAAACTCGTGCATACTCGAAACTTTACTGTCTTGCATTTTCACCCTTTTCTTCCCTTCTGCTGCTGCTATCCTGTCAGGGTCATGAGGATAGGAGTGCGTGCTATCTGCACGCCGACTCCCCCAGATGGCCTTCTGGCTTCACACACACACAAACACACACATGCGCGCCTTTGTCAAGATCCTTTCGCTGCTTCAGAATTAACCCTCTGCTTCTCAGCATCTCCATCCCATGCAGACTTGCACGCTGTCGTGCTTATGCCGCCTGCCCCGGCGTTTTGAAGCTGAGTTCCTCTTGTTATTGGCGTTTACTCGCTCGTTTGGGCTCGGCACATTCGGGCTGAGTGAATCAAGTCTCAGAGTCCAAGAGCTTGATGAAAATCTGAAGGCAATGACATTAAGGGAGCATTAAAGCAACGCTAATGTCCCTCTATCCAAGCAGACGGAGGTGTGTCCGTGTCTGTGTGTGTGCACAGTGCAAACAGACCCTTGTACCGATGAGGCTAAGCTGCAGTGCTCTGCAAAGTTAAAAAAAGAAAGAAAATTATCTGAGCCAGTGTCTATTTCTCTCACTAAATTGTCTTTTGATAAGGGAATATCTGGAGATAAGTGTTGTCTCTACTATCTAGAAACAGGAAGCCTGCTCGATAAATCTCCCCTGTAATCTAACGTGGAGTTACGGGTAGTAGCTGCCGTCGGTGGGGGACTTCGCTATGCTGCTGTAATTTTAGCTTATTTTGATTGACAACCAATCAGAACGACCAACACTGCGCTTGTTAAAAAAATAAAAATAAAACAAAGATAACATCTTCACATTAAACAAATGATATCACTACTCATTCAGGATTACTTTGAATTTGTTGACACACTGAAGTCATACTGATAGCCTTTGTCAGTTGCCTGGTGACAGTATATCTATGCTGCAGCACGTAAGGACAAAACGTGAAACGAGCGTGGACATGCAAGCGCAGAGGGGTCAGGGCGGTGACATCGAGAACAAGAAGGTAAAACGAAGCACGAGAACCAGCGACATGCAGGGAGACCCTGCGCGTGATCGCACAGCTACCAAAAGCTTTAGGTGTCGTGCACGTTGTTAATACTGTGAACGCTGATGCAGCATCCGCACGGTTGTTTTCCTGTTTTTTTAATTGACCACCCCGTAGGCGTTTAGAGATCTTACCACTTCTACATACCTCAAGTTATTTTAGACATTCACATGTCAAAATCTTCAGCTCATCCAGGTGTGAGCTACGATGTTTAGTTTTAGTAAATTTTACATGTTTCCAATAGATTGAATTTATTTCAAAAGAGTTAGAGAAACATTAAGATCTTCAAGCCCTTCAGAAACATTGTTTTCTTCTAAATCTGTTTCAGGATACTTGATCTATTTGATCCTACTGGATCTACCTTTTTAAGCTTCTTTTAGCTATTTAGCCTTTGTTACTTCAATTTTAGCTCGTCTTTTTCTACTTTTAGCTGGCTCTTTGGTAGTTTTAGAAAACGTTGCTTGTTTTGAGCAAGTTTTGCTACATAAAATCTTAGCTAGTGTTTTGCTTCTTGCAGCATCTAGCTCAGAGTTATTCAACTAAACTGCTCGGGGGGGAGGGGGGGGGGGGCGGCACAGTTACTGAGAGCCAGCAGCTCAGGGGCCGGACATCCAGCGATTCAAGTCATTATGTAAATAAACCAAGTATTACAACCTTTTAAATTTGTTTACTATATTGCATTGAATCATAAATGCAATAAATAGAACCAAAACCCAGAACCAAAAAAATAAATAACATTTTTTAAATTAACTTATTGGGTGGGCCGGACTGAAGTCACATGCGGGCTGGAAATGGCCCCTGGGCCGCCACTTGAATAGTCCTGAGCTAGCTTTTTTCTACTTTTAGCTTTGCACTAGCCTTTTGCTACATTGAGCCTTTATATAGCTTATTGCTACCATTAGCATTAAGCTAATGTTTTGCTGCTTTTAGCTAGTCTTTATCACATCACTCATTATAGCTTTTAGCTATCATTTTGCTCCGTTTAACTTTCGACTAACATTCTGCCTTTTTTTAAGCTAAAAACTCAGTCTCAGCAGCAATCATTCAGAACTTAGCATTCATGCTGCATTTTCTGAATAAATAAAATAAAATAAAAAGGTTACACCATCATCAGAATGTTTATGTTTATTGACACGTTCTGTGAAATAATTAGCTGTATTCTGACTTAAAACATATTTTTGAACGTCATATGAAAAAAGCTTGCTAGTTTTCAAAAGCAGAGAAGCAGGACTTGTTTTTAAAGTTTCATGACTGGAGTTCATCAAGAGCATCTCCTTCAGCTCTAATTGAGGCTTTAGACATATTTTAACTTTTCACTTTTGGACCACTTTGAGACATCAGTTGAAAATGATGTCACGTAGACGTCTTTTAATTGTTGTTAATAAAATGTATTCTGACCTTACACTTTTCTACCATAGTGACATCAAATTAAAAGGAAGGAATTTGTTTATGTAGCTTGAATAAAATGCAGCATTTGACATAACCAGATGTCTTCATTTCCAAACATGACGTGAAGTGTGAATCCTTGAAATGTTATTTTTAATTTTAAATTGCTTAGTGTTCAATTCTTTTTGGAAGCAGGACCACATTATCATCACTTTATGCCTAAATTGTGTTAAATAAATAAATGGAACAAATTATTCTATCACCTCTAATTATTAAAAGAAAGTGAAACTTTTCTTTAAAAAAAAACCTCTTCCTTATTTGGTGTTTCACTTTAAGGTTCAAGGTTATTTATTATCATTCGTGCCACATGTGGTACACGAGGTGGAACAAAATTGTGTCCACAGGGTCCCAATTACATCCAACTACAGCAAAAATATAAACTGTAAAAGAAACGGTAATAAGATATAAACTAAGAATACGCTAAAGCTAAAATAATACGCCGAACAGCAGCACGAACATGAGTCTGTGTGAGCAGATGAGTACGAATGAACACAGCATGAATAATCAGCAGTGTGAGATCAGCAGCGTGGACAATAGCCATCAGTGGCATTACAGTGATTTTTGTTACTTTTTAACATTATGAGATTTGAAAAGTGAAGAAAAGCATTATATTTATATGATCTGAGAAGAGAAATCATATCTCGATGGTAAATTAAATCTTGCCTTGGATAAAAGTTTTACGATGAGCAACCTTTCCCTTCATATTGACAGTTTAATGATGGACAGAAAGGCCATTTGTTAAAGGTCTGGGGCATCACCGCAGGACATGTTTTTCACCTTCTTTCTCCCCTGCAGGTCTCTTGTGACAAAAATCTCACTTTTTGAGCTGGGCGGAGTCAGGGGCTTTGAGCATTCTCCCCCGGTGACCTGTGCTCCCAGGGGTTGGTGTTAAGTAAACTTTGTCACCCATGCAGCAAAGAGCCGTCTCCTTGCTCATCAGTAGATCTTCTCCATGACCCCCACCTCACTCTGCATTGGCATTCCTCCACCGCCTCCCTGACCCATGTTGTCCTCATTTTTTTCCACCCCCCCGCGCTCGACACGTCCATCTGTCCATCACCTCACGGGTTCTGCTCTCCATCCCAGCAGCCCGTGCGGCAGGCTGGTGTCTCCTCCTCTGGAGACAGCCTATCAGGGGACTCACGTCATCCGTCTCCAGGACCTGACTGACGGGTCAGCCTCAGAGATTACCAGCCACTCTTAGCAAAATGGGGAGGGGGGGGGGGTCTGCCCTCCGTAAGTGGAAGCTCCTTTCTCTCACGATGGTTGGGAACTGGAACTCTGAAACTCTTGTGTGGCATTTTATCTGTCTGGGAGCCACTCTGTTGATTTACTACAAGGTCTGCAGGGGCCGAGTGCCAAACAGACAGTTATCAATGTTTTTTCTGTCCAGCAAAAACTCAAAGAGCAAAAAAAACAAAACAAAACAAAACAACAGAGGTTCGTCGCTTCTTTTCCACCAACATCGAGCTCGTTTCAGCTGATTTCTGAGCTGGCGGGAAAGTAATGGTGCAATATCAAGGTCCAGGTGGTGAATTCCCAAGCTGCACGCCAAGACCTTCAGTGCTAATATTAACAAAGCACCTTGAAATAAAAAAATATTCCAGTGCAGCATGGAAATACTTCAGGAAAACATGTCTTTCATCAGCTCAGAGCGAAAGCAAAAAACTAATACATAATAAAAAATAAAGACCAGTGTTCCTTGAAGGAATGCATATCACCTGTGACTTTTCTTGTGTAGAGAAATATCAAAGTTTTGTCCGTTTTGGTCAAAATTTGATCATTCGTGTGCAATCTTATGCAAACCGCTGTGAATGACTCTCAGCTACTACCACATGAACTATTAGATTAGTCTGTGTAAAAACTGATTGGAGTATAGCCATTTTTGTGATTTGCAAGGTCATTTGGCTGTGACGGCCATCTTGATTTGGGTTAGCACCAAAAGGTAATTGGTTACAGAGTTACATCAGTGATTACATCTATTAAACTTTGTTCAGTGGTCCATGAGATATTTTGCAAACAGACAATAAACCAGATATGGGCAACATATGGCCTGAGGGCCAAAAGTGGCCATTGGACAATCTCAATCTGGCCACACCAATATTCTTAATTAAATTGGAAAAAAAAAAAAAAAACATTAATAAGTTGTTGGAAACCTGCATTTCATCACTGAAGTGGAAGGAAAAATAAAATGAACATCTTTGACAAATACATAGAAAACCCTTGGATTAAGGTAGGCTAACACTTTTTTCTAAGTTGTTGTGTTTCCAGAACTAGACTGAACCTTAAAAAAAACTCCAAAAACAAACATATAGCTTCTGTTGCATATTTAGGCTAACAAATTTATAATCAAAAGAGCCCATTTACATTAAGTATGTCTTACATTCCTAAAGGGTATAATAGTTTTATCAAGCATGCTAACTATGCTATTACATGAAAAAGCCTGAAAAAAGTCTTCCAGATCTTCTGTCCTAAATTATTGTATTTTTCCATTTCTCTATATGGCTCTTTGATTGTGTTTGATTTGGCTGTCTGGGAAAAAGATGATGCCCACCTGTGCAATTCAGTGGTTCCCAACCCTGGTCCCTGAGGAACACCATCCTGCATGTTGTAGTTGTTTCCCTGTCCCAACACGCCTGATTCAATGATTTAATTACTTCAAGCTCTGCAGAAGCCTGTTAATCACCCACTCATTCAAATCAGGTGTCTCAAAGCAGGGAAGCAACATGCAGGATGGCGTTCCTCAAGGACCAGGGTTGGGAAACACTGCAAAGCAATTTTTTTTTCAATCTCCGCTAAAAACACACTCAATTTTAGCTTAGTATCTGTAAAATTCCCTGAGTCTTTCTCTGTAGATTCATGGTAACTATCACCAAAACGTCCCTTTTAATTCTTTAGCAATTTCATTTAACCTTTAAAAAAAACTTCTGACATATGAATTCCTTAACGACCCGGCCTCTTGCTTTTATGCTGACTCTACCAGAAGCTTCTGGCCTAAAAAAAAAAACACACACAAAAAAAAAACCTAAAGAAACGCAGACCATCCTCCCGGGCAGGTGGTGTAAAGCTGACTAACTCTCAGGCCCTCGTCACCGCTCTCAGTCCAGAACACGGAGCCCTGAGATATTTGTGTATCACGTATTGATTTGGAGGTACAAGCCCTGGCTGTAAAGCAAAGATAAAGAAGTTAGGTATTAACTATTTTTCCAAAGGGGTCACTCTGAGCTCGTTTCACATAGCTGGAACCCACCGAAAATAAAAAGCAAGGCTACGATGGACTCTGGAATATTGATTTTTCTCTCTGAGCAACACAAAAAAGTATTTGCAGTCGGTATTTTCCTGTGAGCTCTGAACGAGCTTATACATTCCTGTCTACTCCTTCCAAGGTTACCGCCTGCTTGGCAGAAGCAAACACCTGCCAGATGCACATTGTAGCGTTTGCTGCCTCCGTAGAAGACCCGTTTTCAGTAAGAAACGGAGATGAGAACATTCCCTCTGGGGGTATTCAGTGAAGTTTGGCTGCGGTTTTTGTTTCCGTTAAGCGATCACAGCGATAGCAATCTGTTGAACTTTCCGTGGGGTTTTAATAGTGACTGAAAATCCTCACCTGGGTTCAGGCAGGAGGACAGAGTCATCAACACCACGGTGTTTGCTTAGCTGAGAGCTGAATGTGATGAGCTTTGCACTTGTTGATTAAGGACGGTTGCACCATTGTTCAGCAGACTTGTACTGGTGTGAAACTACTCACATCAGAAGAGAGCCACAGAGCGACAATTCGTTCATTACATTAAAAAGAGTCGCTTTCATGCATTTAGAGTGAATTGACTTAACTATCTCGCCCAAATGGTCTTCTTTTAGTCAATCAATCATGTTTTTGTAGTACCTTTACCTTGTCAAGTCATTAAAGTGTTGGTTTGGGCATAAAAAAACTGGATTTTGTAGAAACATTATGAAGAGTTAATATCTTACCTGTTGTAGATAGCGCTTTGTATGAGCTTACTTTGGAAAAATAAAAGGTAATTCTGACATAAGGGCTAACAGCTAATTCCAGAGAAGATTTATGCAATTTGTATCAACTCTATTATCAAGAATTTAACAGCAGTCCACACAAACACGCATTACATGAACTTTATTAACTGCTGTTAAAGGCGAAGGCATATAGCTTTTTTTTGTGTGTCTTTGTGTGTGTGTGTGTTTACCATGAACAAAATATCTAATGATTGTAAATGATTTACATAGATGTCTGTAGTTATGTTCAAGTTTCTGCAGCAGTAGCTAGCTGTAGCACTTAGTACATAAGTCTACCAAAACAACTTTAATATGCAGAACTTGACAGTGGTGGAAATATTTACATCATCACATTTGCATGAACCGCTATGAAATATTTGTAATTTAAGTTGTTTTAAAATCGCAGCAATCTACTTTGGTCTTTGCTAAACTTGGACTATTCATTTACTTGTTAATCCAATCAGATCTAAACTTCATTTCTCCAAACTGAAACGGTTTAAAAATCTCTCAACAACAGGTAAGATATTTATTCTTCATATTCTTCTTTTCACAGAACCGCATTAAAAAAAATATCCTAACGTCTCCTTTAAGTTGCAGCATTTCAAACCTGATCAGAATTTTTTTTTTTCAGTCTCAGCATCTAAAGCAGTTTAGTGTCCAGGCAAAGGTTGCAGCTCCACAGGTTTATAGAATTATTAAGTAAGCAATTATGATAACCTACTGTTTTAAAGATAATGTGGCGATAAGGTTCTGCCAAACACACACTGCAGTTTTCCTTTACTCTGCTCTTCCTGAGCAGAAAATCAATTTTTTTTCTTTTTTTTTTTTGGTCCCCAGGCTGCTTTTCTTACCAGCCTTGTAAAATGTTTTTCTCACCTAAAAGTTAAAACATTTTAAATTTAAATCACATCCCATGGCTGCAAATTATAATGACCACGCTTGTTAGTGACATTTTATCAAAGCTCATAAACCTTGAATGACTATATATTGATAAAGACTGTTTAAAGTGTCATCGAAATGATAACATTTGCACTGTAAATGTGGCTCGCAGGCTCCAGTCTGATGATAAGGACAGCACAGGCTGGTATACGACCAAAGGGACAAAAGCCGTTGAGTATTTTTGGCTCAGCTATAATTTAAAAACTAAAGCTAAAACTTATTTAAAAAAAAATCAATATCAATTCCAGAAGTGACTGAAACGGCAAAGTAAATCATTTACGACGCCTCAGAAAATAAAGCAAGCAAAGCATTAAGGGATGCAGTTTGCCCTCGAACGCTGATAATATCTGTGACCTAATGTCCATCTTCCTGATCGGTCTCCATGTTTTGATTCAACGCTGAACATTTCAGAACTATCATTTTATAAGAACTTCCATTTCAGCAATCGTCCGTAGACGAAACGTGTTTGTGTTCTTCTTTCTGCATAAATAACAATAACTTGAGTGCTTTGACACTTTGCCCAGATCAATGTCAATAAAGCAATCAGCGTGTCAGGGGCCTAAACGTCTCAAAGAGAGAGCTGTAGAGGAGGATTACAAAGTTTTATGGTTTCGCCCTGCAAGGTGGGGCTGTTGCTCACGACACACACAAAAACGTGCAGAACGTATCAAATCCAAATGGCTGACGTGACAAGAACTGGATATCTTGAACAGAACGTGCCAGCAGGTAAACAGCTGATTTCATCAGTTTAATGAACAGAAACAGGTAACTGATTTAGTTTATTTATATATACTGTATATATATATATATATATATATATATATATATAGGCTATAAGAAAAGTAAGATTAGAAGCCTGTATAAATCTTAAGGCCCCTCCCTTCTTCTCTGGTACTCGAAGAGTTTGTCCAGACAGCCAGAGTGCACTTTGCTCAGCCCGATCATAAACAGAGACAATAAATCCGAGCAGACTTCTGAACTGGACGACGTGAGAGAGAGGACCTTCAGACAGTCAGGGATCAATTCCTCCAACAGGGCAGGATGGTCAAACCCGAACGTTTCGCCCTCCCTCATGGCCTGTGTGGTCCGACCGGATCTCGAAATAACCGATTTCTGCGCTGACATCATATATGTGATGTGTAGGAGAAATATTAAATGTTCAGCAGACGGCGAAGATCTTATTCACGAACCCCTTTGGGTTGAAAGCACGTCAGGGCTGGAATTCATTTTCCTTTGGGGCCTCGTTAATCAATACAGAAAATCCAGGTGTAAAAAGAAAACATATCTTCCTTTACATCCCTTGTTCTGGACTTGATTTCAGCTCAGATTCATAAAATGAACCCCCTTTTACTGTTTACTCCCACTGCAAATGTAAGATTAAACCCTGTTCTGTTCAGTTCCTTTCCTAAAATGTACTAAATTTTAAGCTTTCTTATTGGAAAACTGGGAATAATAACTTACTGGCTGCTTTAAAGCGACTCCAGAATAACCTGTACATGAATAATAGTCTATAACCTGCTGTCACGCCAAACAAAGAGTCCCATTATATTCTGCCGTCCTTTAAACCTCAGTAGTCTTATTTATGGCAGCAGGGGGGGCTGCAGTGGTTTGCTGCTGGATGTGCTGCCACCTTGTGATGCTCTCTGGACCCTGCATGTCAAACTTCACAGAATGCATCTCTTTCTGTCAGCTCTCACAGAGGAGGATGAGATGAACCCTTCTTCCCTGAGGCGTGCCGAGCCCACGGAAAGATGGATGTCACTGACCCTCAGTGAACACAGCAGAGATTTTCCTCTCCATATTGTCTCTATCTTTTGCTCAGTGAAGCCTGCAGCGCAGGGCCACCATCACTCACTCTCAGCAGGGCGGCAAGTGGATTAGCTGACCTCTTCTGGTGTGGGAGGAACGGTCTGGTCCGTAAACACTGCGGCCCTCGTGCAGCTGAAAGCTCTGGGCGAGGTGGTCGGGGATGCTCCCCAGGATCAGGCAGATAGGAGCGTCTCCGGCACCCTGACAGCCAGTCAGCATGGCAGCGAGTCTGCAGTCTGTCAGATGAGATGGATGAGTAGTCGGCTCTACTGTTCTAAATGCTCTAGAAGCTTTTATTATTCTCTGAGCTATGAGGCGACACAAACATCACACTAACATGTGACTTTTTCCCCCTCTGTCGTCACCTTTTCTGCAAAGAGGAAAGTCACAAACTCCTTTGGGTTGAACGCACGTCAGGGCTGGAATTCATTCAAAAGTGAGGAAGTCTTTCGGACGAGAGACGAAACGTTTCTACTTTTTTGTTTTGTTTTTTGAATGTCCAGAGGACCAGACTTAGCTTTTTTAGATTTTCTGCAAAGGCTTTCTGCAAAGCCTGCAACTGATAGCTTCACAACTTGTTCCTGATAATTTTGTTAGGAGAGTTGACCTGTCCCTCACAAAACTTAGCTAGCTTATTTTTTGGGGGGTTGATCTGGGTGTGTGCAGTCCTCGGTTCCAGCCACAAATCTAGGTTTAAAGCTCTATCATGCGAAGAAGCAGCCTGATGTGAATAGTATTCTGAGAGACAGCCATCTTCTCTGGGCCAAAGTTCAATTAAAACTGAGG
>JARVGS010001968.1:25097892-25113953 GCA_031762315.1 Hypsolebias antenori | reverse complement strand
CCCCCCCCCCCGCCCCCCCCCTCGCTTGTGGTGGTGCTGCACCAATAAACTACTGAAGGAAATGACACAAAAACCTTTGAAGAAGACAATCCTCCTTCTTCTGGAAATAAAAACAAAAATGGAGTGGTGACAAATGTTAGCGGTTTTAGGATTGCTGTTTTGTCTGTGGCTCATGTGACAAACATTTTTCAACAATACACTCAGCATAAGAGGTAGATGAGGTGGAAGACCATGGAGAATGTTGTTTTTCACACAAGGTGGCTGATGGCTCCATAAGAGGTGTGAGAAATGTGCATTTGTTTTGGTTGTATTTACACATAATGCCTTGTGTTGTAGTCCACTTCCTGCTTTTAGAATGGTCTCCGGTTCGCTTGCATTCACAATGCATTCGAACTGCACTAGAGTTCACTTCAACCGAACAGAGACCTAGGTATTTAGGCAGACCAGAGTTCACTTTTTGGTCCGCATCAGAGTTTGGTTGCATATTCACACCTTCCCAAATGAACCGGACTTTATAGGCAAACGGACTAGAGTTTGATTAAAGCAGACAAAACAGGGCTGGGGTGAATGCACCCTAAGAAGTATCTTTGCTACGAGACTTGCAATAGCGATGGCCGACACGCTGACAAGCCTTATATGCAAGGTTCATACCATTTCTAAGGCTGATTATTCAGGGAGATAAACGTGATTGTTGGATTTGACTGCGTGGCCGAGTTGGCCTCGACCAGACAAATGTAAACAAGAATACTTACATCTAAGAGGCAGGATAATATTTTAAAAACACTAGAGATCCCAAAAATACCACCATCATCATCCTTGCATTCTCTGCCTGGAGTAAAAGCAGCCCAAAAGTAGTTTATGTTTAAAATTATCAAAACACTGACTAAAGCTGAAAATTTCGTTCAGTTTCCAAGCCAAAAATTGATTGTGGTAAAAAAAAAAAAAAAAACTCAGGACTTTATCAATTTTTAAATAACATTTTCACTTTTGAAAAACAGTACAATAAATTAACAGCTAATACCAGCTAACAAAGTGCAATAAAAGAAGCGGCAGGCAAAGAAGTCACTCTTCATCCTGTCGCCGAAAATCTGTGCAATACGTGGCGATTAAACGGCATGCATCCTATACAAAATCGTCTGTGCCATCTGTTTTTTTTTGTATTCCCACCAAGGCAAAAAGAGCACAAATTAGCACTGAAACACCAGGAACGCCACATATATCTTTTTATAAATTTGGCCCGGTTGCCAGACACAACTAGTCCCCTGCGTTGTAGCCAGCACCTGAGATGTGTATTAAGGCATCAGTCAATACAATCCAAGCCGATTTTGGTCTTGGGAACATTATTTTCGTTTAAGTTGATTTGGACAAAAGCATTGGGAGGTGGCCAGTATGCATGATGTCTGCCGCAGGGCTTTGGGGAGTCCCCATAATTCTTGTGACTATCCCTGATCAACGCTAATAAAGTGACAGCAGCAATTTAAACCTGTCAAGGTGTCAAATTGATATATTTGAATGCCTGATCAAGTCCGATTTTTGTCACAAAATGTCACTCAAAAGCCCAAGTAAGGTCAATCAAGTGTGGTAAGTTCAATTGCTGTCAGAATAATGAAAAGCGGTGAAGAAAGGTGCCTTGAGCACCCTTTTTCTCTCTTCAGTTAAGGAAAAACCACCTCTCCCCTGGTGCACAAACATATCTGTACACAGAAGGCAAACAGTACCAATAACTACACATAAGATACATTTACCCAGGTTATGTCTTGAGGGAGAAGAGGACAAGATGGAAAGGGGAAAAGATGTATTGTTTAAGCAGTGCTGTTTTGCCAGAGCAGTCTGTCAAAAAGAGCTAGTTCTGTGGCAATAAAGGTCATTTAGAGGACATGTGGGAAAACAAGTTAAGCTTAATGAACTGTCACTCAACTGTCAATGAGGAAAATAGATACTTTTTACTTGAAAAAACTTATGTAAATTTTTTCAAAAAAGTATAAAAATAAATCTTTCTGGTTAGAACTGACTTTAGAAGTAATTTACCATTTTTGTAGCTGGTAACAAATACAACAGCCTTTCTTCAAACACTTTACAAAGATTTCATAGTTGTGGTTTATCAATTGAATTTATCAATCATTTATTTGCACCCTGCCTACTTATACATCCAGGAATGTGGTACACAAATTATTTAAAATAACAAAGAGAGTTCAAGTGTTACAGATAAATACGATAAAAGGTACAAGCCAAAGTTAAAATTTGTGCAAATACTGTACTACAAAATATAAATACATGTAAAAAGCAAATATTTACACTTTTCTTGTATCCACCTTTATATTATTAAGCACTCAGAGAGAGTACCTTCAGTGTGAATTGAAGCAGCAGTATTTGAAAGAACACTTGTGACCTTGTTTAACCCCAAATAATTATGCAGAGTATATCTTAGAACTGCGACAAAAGGAGGCAGCAGATTTTCTCTGACTGACATGGCTGAACGACACGCACTGGAGTGTTTAGGTAAGGTAAATAGGATCTCCAACAGTACGAAGAGGAAATGAGCTCCGGCAAGGGGCAGGAAAGGCCACAGCTTGCGCAGTCAATGAAAACAGTAAACTATTAGGGCAGAATAAAAAAATAAAAATACAAACAAGCTGGTATACATAAAGACTGAAGGCTAAAGTAATGAACAATTCTTTGTGGGTTTACACTAAACCTGTTTCCCTCCCCCTTAAGAAAAAAACCTGAGCATCGTCCTCTTGAGGAAAGCAGAGAAAGAGCAGCAGGGAAACACGGGGCAGGCAGTCAGCCCCTCTGTTCAGATAAAGATTTGGTGGCTGGCGTACTGCTGCAGTGATGAACAGTGCAGCACACAGATCCCAGGCTTCCTCGCTCTCTCACTCCCTCTTAATGCACTGAGGCTTATGCACCTGCATTGCTTGCAGCCATCTTTAACTACTTAATGCAGAAATGCGCTCTTTTAAACATGAAAGCAACCGCACCCATTAGCCCAAATGTCATGCGTTTGCTGTTACAAAGTGACATTAGCTCACATAATGTTGTATTTTCATTTGATAAGGGATTTCTTGGTGAGTCTATTTGTGTCTCTCCCACTACGTAGCAGCTGAGACTTAAGCAAGTTATTTAAGAAAAGCTACATTAGAGTCTGACCCAAAGCTATTACACAAAATGTATTCATGGTGGTTTAAAATAACACTCTTCTAGTCTTCTTTGAACACAGAATGGCAATATCAGAAAATCTGTTTTACTAGAGTGATACTGTTCCACATTAAGCTAAATTATGAAATATTGCTGATATAAATATTTTTATTAGAATACAGAACAACTGCCCACTGAATGAAGGTAAGATAGACAAAAATCAAGTACAGTATCTGAGTGTGGCGGTGGTGGCTGCTTGTATACATAGACTCTCCAAAGAAATATGTTATTTTAGCAAAGATTAAGAGAAAAATCATATTGGGGATTAGGGTGCACTGCTGACAGGAGTGCTCTGATAAATTGGCCGGACATGAGAAACCGATTTTACTGATTTTTTTTTGTGTAGTTTTCACAATTGTCTGAACTTCATTTATATTTCAGAGCACTACCTCATAGCCAGTTAAAACAAGTTTATATTGTTTCTAGGATATTGTTCAAGGGTATGTTTTTCAATAAAATAAGATTGGAAAATTGAAGGTGTATTTTGACATTATAACACCTGACAGTGTCGCTTGTGAAACAAAATCGGCATCGGCCAAAATCGGAATCGGTAGGTCAGACTTTTTGGTGATCGGCCCGAAAACGTGATGAAAGGGAATAGAAAGGGAGACATGATGGAACTGGGTCACCCAGTATGAGCCCAAAGGTCCCAAAGGAGAGTTGCAACCCGTCTTGTTTGTTTGGACTGCAATTTGTCATTGAATGAGACACAGACACCCTCAAGTTCGTGCTTGCTGGCATTTGTCAATGCACGTAAGACAGTGTGTGCAAGTTTAATTGTGTGTGCATGTGAGAACGTAAGGGTTGACAAAGCCCTTCTGCTGCCCTCGCCTGGCTGACAGCCATCTGCGTTGTGGTCAGTATTCCTTATAATAACAGGAAGTGAGAGTCAGGGGACAATAACTTGAGTAGGACAGGGCAGAACTGGAACCGTCAACATCATATCAGAGATTAATGGCTGTGCACAAACATATGGTTACTCTGATGTAGGAGACGTGCTTGGAATAACATCTTCCATTAACTACAGCTTTAAGCTGAAGACCGGAGATTGAAATTCTGCATTGGAAACTAGACACAAAAATGTGCCACCTGTTTCGACAAAAAACAAAATTAAAAAGACCAATCAAAAAATGATCAGCCTTACAAATGTCCATGATTATAAAAGACAAAAGAATCAGTAAACGATTGAAAACATTTCTTCCCAATAGTTGAACCAAATCTCTAAAGTGAAGTTCAGTCCAACAGAAACTTTACATCAAAACTTTCAAAATGAAGTACAGTAAGTACCTTGTGTAAAATGTGAATACCAACTGCAACAAGTAAAAATCTTTGAAAAATTAAAAACCAGAAAATATGGTGATGAACACAATGTTATATTTTAATATTCACTCATGTTCAAATATATGCCAGCAAACTGTGGGGAATAGGACTCACTTTAAAACAATGTGAAATTATAAAAATGTTTGACACAGAGTTATACAAAACACTACTGATTCAATAAACAAGCCAAATATTAGCAATTCACTTGGTACGACAAGTGATGGCCTTCTTTTCATTCGGTTATAAGCGTGCCTCTAAAAAACAATCACCTGGATGGCAATGTGTGCTCCTCATGGTAACAAAACATATTATTGAGCATTTGTACCTTCATATACATGTATGAGCAATTTGCTGATTCCATGTGCATCAGGTATCTGCACAGTCATGAATGATGGCTTTGGAACTGACGACTGACAAAAAGCTGGATGACCTCTCCCTCTACTCAGAGCAAGCAATGACCATGAGAATTTTAAATTTTGGTCAGAGTAGAATACTGCTTTTTAATCCCAAAAAAAGACAAGTACATTTTTGCAACATTGATCAAAACATTTTTTTGAACCAAGTGGTTTCAGCTAAAAGAGTTTCATTTCTTCCATGGAGTTTAGTTGATTACATTCTGTAGAGTTTGTCAACATATCAGTTTCCAATTAAAAGTAAGATTTCTTTTCCCTGATGTAGAGCCTTTCCTGGAACAGCATTTCCAGATGAGACAACTTCAGGCAATACACGTGGTGTCAGCTCATTGAAGGCAAGATCAATACGTTCAGGTCCTTTGAAATAGTGGACCCTGCCTCTTATAAATCACTCACAAAGGCAGAACACTGCTCCCGAATGCACCCCCATTTCATTCTTTCCACCGAGTTGGGAAGTGCTCTTCATCATGTGAGATTTGGATGCCACTAAGTTGCTAGCAGTGGAGAGATGCAGTGTCGTTTATGGTAAATACTGCATGTTTCTTTGTTTGTAAAAGCAAACAAACAAACAAACAAAAATATATAAGTACCAGTAGTACCTCGTTACTATGCTGTTAGTTTATCGCGGATTCGCTCTATTGCAGTTTTTCAAAATAAGATTGGACATGACACAATTGGCTGATTGATGGATGAGCCGCACGATCGTCATGAAATTTGGATTTAAAATAAATTATTTAAAATTATTTAGCACCTGCTGCACATTTGTGCAGCCCAGAGCAGCAGAAAAAAAGCTTCCTCCTGCAGCTTTGTGCACCCCTTACTGCTGCAGGATAAACTTCCCGCTGCAGTTAAACAGCTGATCAGGTGTTCAGCGTGCAGAGCGGAGAAGTGGGCGTGGCCAAGAGCGCTTGCATGTGGCAAAGTGCAGAAGAGGCAGGAAGCTGAAATCAAGACATGCTGTGCTCTTTTAGAGCGTTTAGAAACATTGTTTAGAATTTGCAAGAGTGTGGGAAGGGTTTAAATGCCTTAATATACATCTATATAAGTAATAAAATTAACTACTATACTTACTACTTGTTCTACTATTCTTACTTTGCGGATTTTCACTTATTGTGGGTCATCAGGGTACGGATCACCTGCGATAAACGAGGGACTACTGTACAGTATATACCGGTAAGTGGGCTTAGTACAAGAAATATGGAAAATTAAACTACATAATCACTAAATGATAATGGAAATATTAGATATGACATAGTTTAATTGGTCGGTAAGCTTCATTGCATACAGTTGTGACGGTCAGATTTTTTTGTGGTCCTCAAGCCACAACATACCGTAGTAACAATTACTTACAATATGACTTTGTTAGAGACACCCCACAGGTATCTGCCATCCTGCTGCTGGCAGAGTAAATAAACACAGGCAGCATCCAGGACATCAGTGCGGCAGAGAGCTAAGGACAAGAACCTGACTAGATTCACTTGGGGTAAAAAAAAGAAAAAAAGAAAGCTTTCATTACCATGCTGTGAAGAGAGTAATTTCCCCTACAATGTGACCTTCCACTGCCTGCCCTACCTCAGGCTCATGAGTGAGCAAGCTTTTATTATAGACTATTTGCATAAACTGACAGGAAAGAGGTACATTTCTATGATGTTTTGGTTATCACTATAATATTTGCTGTTGCCTTGAAGGTTGTCTTGGAAACATCAGATGCATTTTCAAACATCCCAGGTTTGGTTTTATGTCCAATTGGAGAGTTGTTGGGGAACATAAAGGCTTAGTTTTAATTAGCTGTAAATCACTTGGTGATATGGGGTGTCCCTGAATCATGCCATTTTATGAAGAAGAAGAAGAAGAGGAAGAAGTCTGCAAAACAGTTGGAGGCAAAAATGGTGCATTAATATCCTGTTGCTTCAAGATAACTATATTACTTTCCACTGGTATTTTCCTGTTGTACTTATGAACTTTCAACAAAGTAAAATACTGCTTTTTATTTGTCAGTCAGACATGACAGTAATAATGTATTTTACTCCAAAAAAAGCATGACTTAAAGAACAAGAATATGCAAATTTGAATAGAGACCCATTAATTATGGGGAAACTGTATTTAAGAATTTGTTATATGACGTATAAAACAATGTAATTAGGTTTTAGATTTTCACTAACTATGAACTGACTTAAGTCAATACAATTAATGATTATACAAAAATGTTAAAAACATGAAATAACAAAAAAAATGATGACTAAAAAAAGGTATTATTATAATTTCCTTATTTCTCTAAAACATACAACTTTCTGTAGTCAAATTAAAAGGTTGGGGATTCCCTCAGTGTACATCAATGGTACGGTATCACTAAAAAATATACTAAGGAGTACTAATCAACCAATGGCCAATGATAAATTACCAATATTGAATCAGAAAGATAACCCCCAACATAAACGGCTGAACCCTCCAAAAAATAACCTAAACGAACTCAAACTAGATTCTTTCTGGCAAACAAAAACTGCAAGAGTTTTAAAAGAGGCATAAAGTGGTAAATAGAACAGAAAGACTGGGTTTTGCAGAGCAGTAGAGAATTTAGCTGCTCTGAAGGTCCTTCGATCGACAGCCTTTCAGCAACCAGCTGCTGTCGCCGTATGGGAAGACAGTCTGAGAGGTTCTCATGATCTACAGCCTCATGACAAATCTAGCACTTTAAATCACTTCTCCCTGCCTGGTACACACCATCCATTTTTTTAACCCCCCCACACACTCTTCTTGAAACACAAACACACAAAAGTGTTTGGCAGAGCAGAGCCAACGTGACATAAACAAGTAACCATACTGCAGCTGATGAGTCTTTGGCACTTAAAACTTAGGCAGAGAGAAGCTGAAAAAAGGAGTGCGTTAATTACAATCTATTGTTTGCCATGGAGAAGAATGGGGATCAAAGGATCATGCATCAGCTACTGCCTTCTATAAGCACTGACACAATAGGGCATATGCCCAAGAGTAGAAAAGAAAAAATGTCTACTAGTTAACTTGTTAATGGTGAGGGAATGGAGCTTGTATGAATGCTGGGTACATTACACAGACAGAGCTCATTACGAACTTCTACAAATTACCCAGAAACCCAGGCCCACAAATTACTGCACAGATACCACAATAATGTTTACTCAAGCAAGTCTCTACATTAGTCCTTCTAACCCCAATAATGCATGACATTTTTTCTATAATATTATTGTCTCGTTCATGTTTGTTTGTACCACACACTAAAAGACCAAAAACAACAACAAAATGTACACGCTCTGACATGTAATAATGCATTTACATGGTAGCCATTGACTTTAGTGTCTGCACAGGTTACCAAGGTAACATGGCCTACATTATTCAACAGACTCTTAGTTTAGATCTGACCATTGGCTTGAATGAGTCCCTCAGAGCATATAAAGGTTACGAATACTTACTCCACTGTCAAGAAATGTAGATGACTGCACATAAGATACTACCAACTACAAATTTAGGCCACGCAAATTTTTTATAGAGTTTAGTCAAAACCTTGAACTTTTGGCTGCCCTGTAAACATCATTATTATTATTTTAACGATAAATATCTAATATCTTTGTCTGGTAAATTAGCATTAATATACTGTATTAAATTCTTTATTTAAATTTGTTTGATACCTAAAGCACAATACAGCGTCAATTGTCCATTGTTCTGTTCATATATGATTCTAGCAAATTCTGTTCGTCTTAGCAGTAATGTTGAATATTAAGTGAAAGATAATGAATCTCAAAAGCACAAGCCAGAAACTCAAAACCTATACACTAAGCTTATACTGTCATTAATTTTATATATTTTAGCATGTTTTAAAACTAACAAAACACAAAAATAATTTGCAAAATTGAAATAAATTATACCAGGAGTTTGATACTGAATATGCCTGCACAAGAAAATAATCTGTTCAGTTTTGTAAGGTGTTAAAAAAAAATCTACCATTTTACAAAGTTTATAGTAAAATTCTACATGCATTCATCAAGCTTAAAAAAATGCAGTTAGCTTTAGTGTTTCATAAAACTCAAACAAAGAAGGTATTGTTCTTTCAACATAACGAAATACTGAAAATTTTTCCTTACTCCAATATATCAAGTTAATAGGAAAAAAAAAACAGTTTTTAACTGGGCTACAACAACATTAAAGATGCCTGACAGCTGTGCTGTGGAAATACACCATGTTTGGAATATTTGTGGGCATCCTGATTGGTCACAGGAGGTACAAGTATTACTTTGTTTTGGATGATCTGATGGACTGGTTCCAGCTCATAGAGAGAGTTGAACATAAGTAAAGTGCTTACTGGGGACTTTGGAAGTCATGGTGCATGCTACAGCAAACTGACACCCATGTTGGTTGAATGAATCAGTCGTGCTCTACAGACGGTGCTCTTATCAGTTAGCGACTTTAAAGCAGTACAAGGGTATGCCTAACCGAACAACTGAGAATAGTAACATTCAGATTACAAATATTCCCAAGAAAACAAAATTACAGCTGAACCCACATGTATGGGCTTTTAATTTGTCGCCTGCTATTAATAAGAATTCACTTCTTTTTTTTCTTCTTTCGGCTGCTCCCTTCTTCAGGGGTTACCACAGAAAACTAAGTTGCACGAAGACATCGCAATTATTTTATGCCAGATGTGCTTCCTGCCGCATCTTGGATATTTGATATACATTAGGAATGTATAACAACTCGCTCTCAGCTACAACCATACTAAATTTCAGCTCAATATCTCAAATAATGACCAAATTATAGTCAATTTTGTGTTTGCTGAGGTAGCTGTGGATCTTCTGGCATTTGAGGCCATCTTTGCTTTACTTAACTTTGAAAGTTTAACTTTACACAACAGAAGCATGAATAACTCAGGCAACAACAACATAATCTGCACAGTATGCATCCATTTATTTACCTAGGTGGCTGACTTGCATATAAATAAACATAAAATACCATCTGTAAATGGTGAATGGGTGCTTTTAAGAAAATGACTTTGCATAAATACAAAGTCTGAAAAGGGATAGGTTGAATATTTTTTTGAATCACCTAAAAGTAAAATGTTGTGCAAGTAATGCTGGGTGCAGGGTGTATGATCAGAGGGGAAAATAAAGACGGGAGCTTATTCCTGCAGTGAGGCTACAGGGAACAATGGGCTGCTGGATCAGAGAGTCTAACTGCCGCTGGCTTCCCCCTCCAGCACCCAGGTATGTTGGCCCATTCATAAATCATTTTTATTCCTCCTAGCACTCAACAGCTTCACCTCTTCAAATGATGCACTGTGTAAAGGGATGAGAAGGCAAACGAGGAAGAAAGGAGAGGGGATGAACTAAGGGGAGAGGTATAACTACATTTTAAAAACCTGCATTTTTCAGCCATTCTTTTTTTAATCTCTTTTGACACACTGTTATGCCAAACTGTCAAATTAACATTTTTTTCATCAAGTAACTTCAAACATGGATTTTGACTTACCGGTATATGAGAAAATAAATGTATTGTTAACTTTCTAGCAAGACCAGAATGTTAAAATCTGTTAAATATTATTCTAACTGAGCCTTTACATTATCAACCACCCAATCTCTCAGGCCAGCTATCGACTGCTCCAGTGTGCCTAAAACTAAGACCAAGAGAGCTATGAGAGCTTAGAGGGAGAAAATGCTTTTCCAGTTGGGGCTCCTAAAATTTAAAATGACCCTCCAAAACCCATCTCTTCCCCTTGGCCTTTGACACTTTGTGAGATGATGATTTCTGTTTATTTTAGTTGATTTTGTGATATTTTATTTCATTTTAATAGAAGGCTGTTGCTACCTATGTTTTATATCTTATTTAAGCATTTAATTTGTCCATTATATCATGTTGTCTACTGCTAATATGTCTATTTTCTTTTTGTGTGGGGGGGAGGTATATATATTTTTTTATGTATTGTGGCGTAGACATGAATAATAGTTGATCCATTTAAATTTGTGAAAAATAGAAAATTGTTCAATGTTAATAACTACATGCTGAGGAGCACAAAAGGTAGGGATGCATGATGTTATCGGCATGGTATTTGTATCGGCCAATATTAGTGTTAAAATTCAATATTGGACTTCGGCCATTCCATTAAAACAAGTCGCCAATATAAAAGGCACTGTTTTTGCCTGCAGCGGCAGCACAACGTGATGATGTTGCAGCGGCAGCGCAACGTGATGATGTTGCAGCGGCAGCGCAACGTGATGATGTTGCAGCGGCAGTGCAACGTGATGACATCACGTGCGCCTACCCTATCTCACGGTGGAGAGGACATTCAAAATGTCAGAAGTATGGACATTTTAATTTTCGTTGGTGAGGTTGTTGCATTGCGAAGACTGATGGACCATGTTGAGCCTCGCTACATCGTCCCCAATCAGATATTTTTCCGACGCAACGTTACCCAAGTTACAAGCCATCATTTCCGATGTCGTTGAGAAGCTAATAGCCGATAGCACGACTTGTTGGGTGAGTTTTACCACAGACATTTGGACGTCATGTTAGCCCCGTTAGCATGATTAGTCTTACAGCACAATGGATAGACAAAAACTTTGAACTTTAAAAGTCTGTCCTTCATGCACAGGAGTTCAGAGGATCCCACACTGCAGCTGGAATCTGGAACAAGCCTCCACAAGTGAGACAACATCACAGGTGACTAATGCTGATAAATAACATTTAACACTTTTCATTTAATATAAGTTAAAGTGCTATGATATCATATGGCGTTACCGAATATATGTCACCAGCTCTCACAGCTGTTGCACAATTTTTGTAGCAAATAAGCCTAAATAAGAGGTCGGCCAAAAAAAATTAACATATTGGATGTTGGCCAAAAATCCAATATTGTGCATCCCTACTGAAAATCATATTTTTGCTCTTGTTTGCACTTGTGTGTCTGTCTGGTACGGTGGATCAGGGCTCAGTTGGTAGAGCTGCTGCCTCTTAGCAAGCAGGTTACCCTTGTTCAAATCTCAGTTCAGGGGCCTGGATGGACTTTGCATGTTCTCTCCATGCATATGTGGGTTTTCTCCAGGTACTCCAGTTTCCTCCCACAGACCAAAAAACATGCATGTTAGACTGATTAGTAACTTTAAATTGTCCCTAGGTGTGAGTGAGAGAATGAATGGTTGTTTGTCTCATTTGTCTTTATGTGTCCCTGTGATGGATTTGCGACCTGTCCACGGTGTCCCTCACCTCTGGCACAGTTATGGCTGGACATGGGCACCAATGACCCCTGTGACCCAAAAAAGGAAGAAGTTGGTAAATATGGATGGATGGATGGAAATGTTACTTCTCGAATGCAGAGGTAACTCAAACTGCTTAACAAAGCAAATAAACTAAATATGGCAATGCAATATAAAACCTATACTATTTATCATAAAATGACCCAAAACAATACAAGAAAAAAAATTATACTGAAATAAACAAACTGCATGATCAAAGAATTAAAGGAGTGATACTCAGGTTTATCAGTAAAATTGTAGCAATGCTGCAAGGGTTAGTTAAAATGTATCTCTTTAAAAAAACATGTTTTTGTGTTTGGATAGCTTTTAAACAGCTTTAAAATAATTCTGCATCTTATGCTGCTGTAGTTATTGATAAAAACAATCAAACAAACAAAAAAAGATTAAACGTGCATTCTTCAAAATCAATATTTTAATGGAATATTGTTATCTCTGTGATAGCATGGTGTCTCACGCCTCTTGGCTTTACTTGTCTGAACCCTTGGACAGGATGAAGAAAATATGTCAGGGACTGTGTTTTTGGATACGTGTTAGAAGTCTCATGTGTTTACTGTTGCTGTGATTCTGAATTTTATTTACTCTGGGTTTCCATGTGTCTCGTTCCCCCTCAGTCAGTTTCTGCTCCTCAGCTTCTGCCCTGCCCCCTCTCACCTGTTCCCTGTTGTCATTTTGTCCAGGTGTCTGCACTCCATTCATTAGACCTTGTCCATAAAGCTTCAGTTTTCACCACATAGTGAGTTTGGCATTGTGCAACCCTCACGCCATATTACGTCACCTCAGTGTTTTCCTAATCTTTTCTTCTGTTTATTCTTCAATTCATGTAGGTCAATGTCTCCACACTAGCCTTTTGTTTTCCTGATTAAAATCCTCAAGCGTTTCTTCAAGCTTCTTGAGTTTTGTCTGCATGTCTGGGTCCAACCTCTGCACCCGTGACAAAATATACTGTAGGTAAAGGGAAAATTTATCAATAGCTGACATTTTTTTTTATTACTTGAACTTAAATTTAAAAGTACTGCTTGTTAGAAGCCACCGATCTAAAACAAGGTACAGCATGACATCAGCACCATAAGAGGCTTTGCAAGCAGTGTGACACACCAGACCACTCAAAATGTAAGTGGATGCATTCACATTCAAACAGTGTTTAATAAAAGAACCTCACAGAGGTGAACTTTATTTATTTATTGACTGGAATTTACCACTTTAAGGTAAGATTTCCTCTCTTTACAAAACGTTGCTCATAAGATGGGATACAACTAATGAATATGGCAGCACAATATCGCACAAAGCCAAAAGTAGCTATTTATTAATACTCCTCATTTTAATTTACCTCCTAGAATATTAAATTACACTTAAGATCAAATAATGAGAAGCCCTCCAAAGAAATCTTGCAGCGATGCTCAATGCCAGCAAATCATTGGAATGAGCAGAAAACATTGTGAAGTAAACACATCTCTGTGGCTCACCACCAAAACCTCAAGCAAGCAACTGTGTCGTTGGTAAAACCATCTAATTTCCATGTTCAAGTCCAGCAAAGCCCCCCTCCCCCCAATGTAGCTTCCATTAATTCTATCTTATCCAAATCAGTCAGGATGCCTGGCGGGTAAGTGTAGCTGCCTGCTGCTGGAAGTAGTTCATAAATTCAGAAGCTTGATTGGATATGATTTTCACAATGGCTCTCTGGTGCTGAAGCTATTCTTGATGCAAAGCATCGATCACTACTTTGCATCCTTTTTTTCCCCCGTTGTTTTTATTTACTCTCATCTCGTTGAGTAAATCCGTGCACATATACATTAACGTGTGTAGGTGTAAGAGGTCGCTCCAGTAGAAGTCAGAATCATTAGTTTTTCCACCATCGCATTGCTGAATTTCCTAAAACCTGACAGGCTCCGTTCAGGTCACGGTGCTGAACTTCACGTCACCTCTCATTTCCACTGGAATTAGCAGGTTTGTAGACAATGTTGTCCCAAGGCTTCCAGAATGCAAATGGACTTATATAATCAGCTGCCTAAATCATTTAGCAAATTGCCTTTTTATTATTAGAAACACGTTATGATAGCCTGAAATAAACGCATTAACTGCACGGTACAGAAGGTTATAATGTCTCCCCATTATCTGCCTCCCCCACTTTGGCATCTTCTCGACCTCTTACAGCTCCTCTTGCCATCCAGAACCTTACAACTGTAGAGAGTGTGGCAAATCTATTGGATATGTTGGCAACCCCTGCCTTGGCTGGGTTGGTGGCTAAATGATTAGTTATGAAATTAAGCAAATTAATTCTTCGTTTTGATTGGCTGACACACTCAGTGCCTGTCACTGCTGCTTCGTGTGATGCCGAGAGGGAGCGGGGCGAATCGAGGAGCCCCGTGGTGGAACAGCCACATCTGAACGTTACCTGTCAAACCACCAGCAGGTCTGATGGATGCCACTGGAGAAAATATGGTATAAACTGAGAAACAGACCCAGAAGGATGCGACAAATACAGAAAAACGATTGAAAGATGAGGAAAAAGTGAGCGGAGATGAAGTTAGAAACTGAAATGTAGAGGAATGAGGTGAAAGTAGATGACTAACTGATTTAAAAGTTTGGGAGAAGTGAAAGTGTGTGTGGTAGTAGGAGGTGGGAGGAATGTTCAAAGTGTTGAAGTGGTTGACATTTATTGCAAATAAGTGCTCCTGATGCTCTGCCGTTTCAATTTCACACAACACAATTCCACAGCTCTGGAGCAAATGTGTCCCTGTCAGCATCACTTAGGCTTCTGGTGGTCTCTGCTTCACACCTCTGCCCCTTCCCTCTGCCTTCGCTTCCTCCTCCCTCACCTTAGTTCTGGGTTTCTTTCTGATTTTTGTACCTGCTCCAGTCGCCTTTAAATGCTCTTTTTAAATACTGCCCCATAGCACACACAGACAAAGAGAAAAGTAAGAACAGTAAGGAGACAGACAACAAACAGTGAACGTTTAGGGAGAGGAGAAAAGAGAAGAGGAGTCACAAAAACTACAGGATGTACAAAATAAGAAAACTAATGCATGAGCAGATCTCATTACTACAGAGTTTTAAAAAAAGGAAAGTTCATGTCTAGACTGGCTTTAAAACCAGCTTTTAAAAATAAAATTAGATGCTCTGCAGAAAGGCACCAATAATTTAAGACCTAGCATTGTTTGTAGTATTCCATTCAGATTTTCAAAATAAGATAATTTTCAGAGAGGGGGCACAGCTAAAGCTGTTTTGGTCAAATTTTAGAAAAGCACAGTCTTATGGAAATTCTTGTGAGATGTGTTAGTGTTAACTATGTGTTGACAATATCTCTCAGCTACTGTCACGTCAAGTTTTAGCTCAGTGAAGGCAGCGTTATAATCATTTTTGTGTTGGTAAAATGCAATATGCTGTTACGCCCATCTTGACTCCAAAGTTATTCAAATTGTAGATGTTCAAGGTCTTTATTACCATTCACATCACATGTGGTACATGAGGTGGAACAAAATTGTGTACTCAAGGTCCCATTTACACCCAAAAATTGCAAAAATATAAAGTATAAAAGATACAGTAGAAGGATCTACGATATACATGAAACACTAATGACGTAACATAATACTGTGCATTAAACTTTGAACATGAGTCTGTTGTGAGCAGATGGGTATGAATACGGCAGCTTAAAGGCAAGAGATCAGCAGCATGGATAATCAGCAGCAGATGTGAATCCAATGACTACTTTCTAAAAGTTACAAAAAAAAAATATGTCCAGCGTTTTATGAAAAATTGTACAAACCACAATGATTTGAACACTTTAGATAGATAGATAGATAGATAGATAGATAGATAGATAGATAGATAGATAGATAGATAGATAGATAGATAGATA
>JARVGS010001968.1:25076256-25092805 GCA_031762315.1 Hypsolebias antenori | reverse complement strand
TCATCACCCCTCTTCCTCCCCCCCAATCATAGAAGCTGAATCAGCGAGTCAGGCGTGCACCCGGCACACACGATGGCTGCAGCAGCTGGAGCGCTCTCTAGGTCATTATGGCTCTCTTCACTACAAGAAGAGGAAGAGAGGAGGGGAGGAGAAGTGGAGCAGCACAGATGAGAAACTGATCTGACAGGTAATATATACTCTTCTTTCGCTTTCGGACGGAGTTTACCCCCTGATGGCCCTTGATGTCTCACGTCTCTTGCCTCGCTCCTCTTCGGACATGATCAGTTATTAACCGCATGGTTTGTCTGCGAGTCGTATAGTCGAAAGAGGGAGTGGAAGGTACTGTTCTGCAGCAGGAGCAGCATCACTGGGACAGAGTTTAACCTGAGAAAACACTTTGAGCAATTTTTTTTTTAAATCCATCTCTGGTTTTGTTCATTTTGACTTGAAAGAATAGAAGAAATGAAGGTACTTTTTAAAGAAAGTATGAAAAAGGAAATTATGCAGGACGAGTTCAAACATGGAAGAAAGAAGATGGGAGTTGCTATGGTCCACATGGATTTTATTCCAGTTTTTTTTTTTTGCACTCTCCACTCTCATCTTGTTATTTCTCTACTCCACCTCCCTCCCCTTCCACCGTTGTCGAGCTCTCTCTCTTTCTTGTGTTCCTGGCACTGGCCGGACATGCTGCAGCAGCGGAGGTCTTTGGCTCATTAGGCTTCATGGTAGCAGCCCTGCTACTATCTAATGATAAACTTGGTAACTCAGACCTGCATGGGAAACATGGAAAACGAGAAACGGTTCCCTTTCCACAAAAAGAAAAAAAAAAATCTGCATAAGAGACCATTTGAGATCTTTCTACCAATGCAACCAAAGGATCCTATAATTGCCTGGACTTCAAGTATTTTTAAACCATGATTTTTTTTCTTCTTTAGTTTTTTTAATTGCTTGTTGGTTTTACCACAACAATTAGTCTTTAAAGATTTGGTTAGGGGGTTGGCAACTGGCAACTTAATGGATGAGAGGTAAGTTGATGACCATGTCACACTTTTAAGAACAAGGTGTGCAGACTGGGGTGAAAGGATGGAATATGGCAACCAGAGAGGCAGATGAAATGGAGTAGTGAACAGCGGGCAGGTCATGTGTCCTGGACGAAAAGAAAAGCGGATTGACAGCACACAGCTGTGAGAAGTGTATAAGCACAGATGTTTGGGGAGGTGAGGAGGGGGGTATTGGGCAGCAATGGCAGATTGAGTGGATGTTTGTCACTAGTTGAACCTATAGCACTTAGGGTGGCAACCTAGTTTCCCTTCTGTTTTCTGTCTCTGTAAAGAGTTTCTTCAAGCTAGGCAGGGCATGCAGGGCAGACAGTACTGCAGTATTATCACCCAAACCAGAAGAGACACAACTCCCACCAGGCTATTTTGCTGGTCCAACCTGCTGTGAGTAGGAAGGAATTTCACCACCTCTCACCCTTATGGGCTCACCCTCTCGAGAAGCTGTGACATTTCCTAAATAGAACGTCACATCTTTAGGACCAGGCTTATCCACCTTCCCAACCCTGTCTTTGTGCTGAGAACAACTGTCACCCACATTTACACCTTCTCTCATTACTATCCCCAAACCTAACTGGTAAAACACTGCACCATTTTTCCTTTTTTACATTCAGTTCTCTGCCACTAATTCTCCTAACTTTACAGCTAAGCTCTCATAATCCATTTTTTTCCTGTTTTACTCCCATTGCTTTAGCGTTCAGCCTGCTGGTCAGCTTAGCATGGTTGGAGACTGTGTTGACTTGTGGAATGTCCTGGTCTGGGGCAAAGATTCATTAGAGAGTCACTGAACAATTCTCGCCACCATGCAAATGGTTATCAATCTGTTCCAGATACTCTGCAAGCCTAACATCTAGTTTTAGGAAGTTACCCAGACTGGTGAGATTTGATGAGCAGAAAAAGTGCCAATTTTTTTAAAAGCATATAACAGTGATCTATGGTTATAAAGGAGAGTAGGGGGGACAGAGGTGGGTGTGATAACTGTAGCAGTGGGAGTGTGGTTAGGTTGGGGTGGATTAGGGCGGGTGGGGGAGGTTTTGAGGGTACGACCAGGACCAATCCACAAGTGCTGAGTGGGCATTAGCGCCTTCATGTGACCTATGGCCTGCCTGTGTACCTAAAGCCCAAATCCTGCTCACAATAGCTTCCTGTTCAACTTAGATCACCCTCATTTTCAAACATCAGCAAGCACTCCAGAAAGCCACAGAGGCCGTTGCTGACACAAGCGAGCGAGAGAGAGAGAAAGATAAGGGACAGGCGTGAGATCTGTACATTTTTGTATGAGAAAGGTAGGACAGGCAGAAGGACATAGAAACTGAGGCTAAAATAGAAGAACATAATTATAGCAAAGATTCAAATGGGAGTGGGCGGAGAGAAATAAAAACGTTTTGTGTGTTGGGAGGACTCTTCAATATATAGGTGCACTGCTGCTGTCGGGAAACAACGAAACAGCATCACACAAGACTGGAAGCACCTTGCAAAATGGACTTTTGAATAATTATGGAGAAAAAACATCTTTGCTTTTGTTTGTTTTGGTTTTCAACTTCTAATCTACTTGGATTTTTTGTTCTTGGAAAGGAAGAAAACAAAAAACACTCTGCTGTTAAAAAAGGAGCTGATGTGTCCCCCGAACCTCCCTGTTGCCTGGAGGACAGCAGAGTTTGCTGGGACTGTCGACTACAGTGTGGACTGCAAAGTTTCTGTTGTGTTCTGGGGGTGTGGGTGGGGGGACTGGGCTGCTAAGCCTTACATGGCAACCAAAGGAAAGCCTTGAGTGTTGAACTGAATTTACACTCAAAGTCACCTTACAGTGCAGACTACCATACTTGGGAGAGAGAACGGTGAAGAAAAATGTTCCGCTCCCAACTGCCTGACCTTGACAAAAGGTGAGAAAATTTAAAAACTAAGACCACCTCCTTGGTGTACATACTTCTTTATGTACCCATATGAAAATATAATAGCTATGGAATGTAAAGAAGTATGTATTCTTGGTGAGGTTAAAGTCCTCGTTCTGAAAACGTGATGTTGACCAGCTCTGTATGAAGACGTGCTTCTGCTTTTCACAATGATTTTACCTGCTACAATGGTGAAGAGGAAAACAAAAAGCAAGCAAAGTAAAAGTGAGAGAAAAGGGTGGGGGGAAGACCAAGTGCTAAGACTCATACATTAGCTATACTGTCTCTGGGCAGTCTCACTGCAGCAGTTATCGCTGTAGGGAACTTAATGCTTTCTCAAACTAGCTGACTTAGCCAATAAAAATCTCTCATCCAAGATACGGCAACAATTCATTGGGTAATTACGTAAGTTAGCATAAATAGTAATAATTATGTTTTAGGCTTGATCTGACAGCAGAATGGCTTGGGCAACCTAAAACTACTGACAGTTTTCTTATGACAGGGCCATTTGAACCAGGTTTCCCTTCATTCTTGGGTGATTTTGCTGCATTACAGCCCTTGAAATTCAACCAGCTGCAACTTAACACCAATTTCTGTGAGAGCAGTGAATGGTACACAGGAGCTGCTCCTAATTATTAATACCATAATCTTTTCCAGTGCTCTAATATGGCTCAAAAAGGAAAATAAACTAAGGTGACTAGGAACAAAACTACATTTTTTTGCTGTCTGTAAATAATACAAAATAAATACAGTAAATAAATACATGTAGCAGCTGTTAAGATTTTTGCTGAGGAAGCTGAACAAAAAAGGCATTGAGGTTGTTGTTATGATGTTGTGTTGTATGATATAGCTTCAATGTGAACTATTTAATTTTATTTTTACTTTATGTATATAGGTAGTCTCATTGAGTCACAAGGACTCATTTTCAAGAGACCTGTTTGTAAGGTGTTTAACCATGACTGCTTTCCCTTAATCCCAGTGCCCTTATTCACCCCCCACCCCACAACAACCTGGCTGCCCTATGCTCCCTCCCTTTCTCTCAGTCCTGCTCTTTTTGTTCACGTTTGCTATGCTTGCCAAATGCTTTGCTGGACTGCATGGTAGCCAGATTAGACCACCAAAAAAATGACAATGCAGGATCAGGGTGAACTCCGGCCTGTCAGCTGATTCCAATTGTTGACTGCTTTGAACAAATGAAGGCAACAAATATAGGCAGAGGTACAGAGGAGTTTAAAGCGGGGGGCGAAGAAAAGCTCACCATGCAGTCTTTTGCACGTCAAGCTATTCATATCATGCACTTTCATCTACAATGTTTGCCCTGAATCATATAGTCTACACCAGTTTCAGCACAGGTCTGCATTATAATCAAACCTTTTAAATGGCTTCATAAAAGTAAATCATTTGGCTATAATTAGTCTCAAGCTAGTAAAAAAAATAACTATGGAACAAAACATGTCAAGTAAATTATGTCCTAATGAGTCGCAAATCAATATAAATACAACATATAAATTTATAAAAAGTGATTTTAGCTTTGAAAGAAATGGAAAACCAGAAATCATTTATTCAATATCTGCATAATAAAAAAAGAAATACTCGTACTCTTACAACATAAAATAATGATTTTATACTGAAGTGATTAATGTGCCAAGTGTGTAGCTAATTTACTGCGTTTCCCTGCAATAAAATTAATTTCCAAGTTCAGAAACACAAATCCACATTCAATTTATTGAGCTTACTAGCAACAATTCCATAAATTTACGTCATAAACAGTTTGTATTAAAGAGTCAAAGAGACTTATTATTAAAGAGACTTAAAGAGTCAACTGGGAAACGAGTAGCTAACAGAGAAAGTAACATGACTCCAGACAGGGAAAAATGTCTAAACTGACAAGATCATGAGTTAGTTGTCTTCTAAACGTTTAAGCTATTTTCAGTTTATATTTATATTTCCCTTTATCAGAGGTGTAAAGATTTGTGGGCATGTATTTATGTTTCACCCAGGCCCCCAATAGCAATGACCTGCTGTCTGAGTGACAAACGCAGCAGATGCTGACATTATCAAATGCTTAGTGCTTGTCGTCCCTCTGGCTTTTGCCCTGTTATGGCCCTTAAATGAGGTGGGTAGCCTGGCCACCTGACTCTGAATGACTGTGTGTGTGCGTGCAAGTGACAAGCATGAATGTGCACGTGTATGTTACAAATAGACTTGTCTGGTGTGCCGTATCAAGCTGGCCTTATGCTGACCTCCTTTCAGTCTACAAGCAGTGCTGTATGTCCCTCAGCTGTCGCTGGCCACTCTGAGAATCTCATTTGTGCTTCAGCTAAAAAAGTAAATAAATATAGCAGACGACAATGTTTTTTAGCAGGCGCTGCCTTACAAAATACTCAAAGAGGCAACTAAAATTACAAATAAGTATCAAATTAAAAAAGGACAGGTGAATATGAGTTGTATCTTAACACAAAAATCTAATAGTAACATTTTGAAAGGCAGGACAGACAAATGTGTGCACCTCATCTAAACATACAGCTGCAATGTGTTTAAACAAAAACAGATAAATACAAAATGAAGCTGTTTTTGGTGGTAAAATGAAGAAGCTATTTAAAATGTCTCTATTAGCAAAGAGTTTACTAATTTTATATCACCTACTACAATATGGGTTTGATTATGATCACAAAAGCTTGACATTTTCTTCTAAAATGCTTGTGACATACTGATATTTTGGTATAATCATAATAATGAATGACAGAAAATGTTAAAGACTTACACTAAAGTGTGTGCTAAAAGAGGTAAAATTTGTTTTGTGTTAGGGCACAAACTTAAAAAAGACGTTTAACTTAATGTTGTGATTTGACACCCCTGAGTGCTGCGGTAAGAACACGAGTTAAAGAACTTGCGCATGTAGTTACGCCGCAGCATTTGTCTGTTGGCCATCTCAGTGACCGGAACAGCAGCAGCGTGCCTGCAGCAGGGCCCATCTGTCAGAAGCTGTAATTGCTTCATGACTCCAGGACATCTGACTCAAGTGCACTACCACAGATTATTATGATCCTTTTCTCAGGGAACATTTTTTCTCACTCTGAGAGGGGATATTGTAAAACTTGGAAAGATACCGGGGAAGATAAATAGACTGCATGGGAGGCAGAAAAGGTTGATCACCCGTATCTGATAGTTACTGGTGTGTAAATGGAGTAAAAGTGCTAAATACACCAGTGTCACACAGAGTGGATGAAAGTGTGCAGGTAAAGGGACAGAGCAGGATTAAGAACACGCGTTATCGGCCACTTCAAGACGTGAGTGATGATACAAGTTGCAATACGTGTTTAAGAATATGTTATTCCAATGTTGATCTAAATGTTTGGTAAAATAACGTTTTAATCAGTTTATTTCAACAGCTGTGGTGTTTGGCTTCAAAACAGTGAAACAATGCTTTGCTAAAGCTGGTAAAATGGAACCAAATCACCTCTTGAATGGATTTGGTCCCCTTCAACCAGCTGTAGCTATGCTTTGATGACTACAGGAGCCAGTTTTTCTATGATGCCTTCAACAATGAAAGAACAGCAAGCAATTTTTGGGGGGGAAAGTGGTGTATGACTGTCCCTGCCTCTATTAAAAAAAGACTGTTCATTGATTATTATTGCCAAACCTGTCTTTGTCTTTCTCTTTTTAAAATAATAAAGAAACCAATCTCAGCTTCAAAACTGTTGTGTTGTCCCCTTTACTGACTGAGTGTTGATTCTCTGCTTGCAGCGGGATTGATATCCTGACAAAGGTAGCAACAGGAGTTTTTTATTTTTTATTTTAAAGAGCAGAGGAGAGACATGCAGCTGGCACCGTTACTGAAATGCTGCACTCATGTGTAAGTGTGAGAATGTTTGGCTGTCCTCCTAGGACACTTGTTGGAACAACTGTCATTGGATGTTAGCAGACAGTTACACTGTGGACAGGAATAGGCAACAGAAAAAAGGTGAGGCTGCTCAGCAAAGAAAAGGGTTTGAATGAAGAAAAATGATGAGAAAACCAGTGTAAAAACCAAGAAGAACTAAGAAACCACCTGCATAGGTGTTATTGAAGATAAAAACCCAGGTGACTTCAAAGACTGAAGAATAAGTAAAAAAAAAAAAAAGCAGACACTGACAAATAGTATCCCATTTCGCTTGCAATGACTGCAGAAGAATCAAGAAGATCAAATCAAAGCTTCTTTCTTACTATGTATTTTTACTGGCCTTTAAAAAAAGATTAATCATTTTTAATGCGACAACTATCGCAAAAACATGATTATAAATACATATAATTGTGTTCAATTTGTCTAATTATTCTATCAAAACCTGTGAATGAGACAAATGAACATTTATTTTATTTAGAAATTATCAAACTACCATTGTTTTGGGAAGTCGATGTACAAAACGGTGATTACAAATTACTAGACAAGACTAAAATAGGCAAAAAATATATATATAGATTTCAATCAAAGTCAGCCATAAAAAAATGAATTGCACCAAACCTTTAGATAGAAAAGTTACTTATGCCAAATGTCTTGTGACTATGTGTACACTACACTGTTTTTGGACCATTATGCTGCAGGAAATTAGTACTGACACTGCATGTGGAAAACACGCCTGCATTTCAGAGCATTGTGGACACTTGCAGATTCCCCCATCTTCCCATGTGGTGCAATTACAATTTGGGGCAGGCCTGTTTGATAGGAAGCTGAAAGGGAGGGAGGGTAAATATTACAAGAAGGTGACATGTAAAAAAAAAAAAAAAAGAGTACAGACAGCCACTGCAGGGCTTGTTTAGAGCCCATTTAGGAATCATGCGCTATTAATCATTTTGTTTACAGTACAGTACTCTAACAGCTACTGGCTTCCAGCAGCTTGAGGGAAAGACAGAACTGATACAAACTCCCCTCGCAGGCTGGGGCCCTGGTGATCACACAACACAGATCTTCAAGAAAAGCTTTCCCCAAACAGGTTATTGATGGTCATAACAGCAGTTTCAATGCAATAACTTGGTTTGCGTTATAACAAAATGTATTTTTACACTGCAGTGTTTTGTATGTGTGTGTGATGAACAAACTAGAGTCTGCAAATACTGCACAAATGTTGCTATTTTCCTGTAGGTAGAGCTGATTTGTTTCAGTACCTGGGACTCCACATTGAAAGATTAATCCATCAATCACAGCATTCCTTCAATGCATCTTCTTCAATCTTGTTTCTGCTGTTCGAAGAACAACCCACTCCCTTAAAACAGCCAGGCAAATTGCACACACATACCAGAGACTGAATGATCGTTCTACCTAAACCCAAACAGCAGAACTTGATACTAATAACTTTCAATATCTAGTGTAGAAAAGGAAGTCTTTTTCCCCTTGTTTTCAAGGAGTTATGCTTTAATAAGGTAGTAGGGATGCACAATATTATCGGCATGGTATTGGTATTGGCCGATATTAGCGTTAAAGTTCAATAGCGGACATCGGCCATTCCACCAAAATAACTCACTGATGTAAAAGGTGCTGTATTTATATGACAACACAGTGACAAGGATGCCTGCAGTGCCAGCACAACGTGATGTCACACGCACCTACGCCGGTGGTGTGGAAGTTTTTTTTTGGTTGGTGAGGATGTCGGATTCCGAAGATTTTTGGACTACATTGAGCCTCGCTACATCGTCCCCAGTCTGAGATATTTTTCCGATGTACTGTAGTCTTACCCGAGTAACAAGCCATCATTTCCGACATCATTGAGAAGCTAATAGCCGATAGCACTTGTGTGAGTTTTATCACAGATATTTGGACGTCGTGTTAGCTCTGTTAGCATGATTAGTCTTATGGCACAATGGATAGACAAAAGCTTTGAACTTAAAAAGTCTGTCCTTCATGCACAAGAGTTTAGAGGATCCCACACTGCAGCTAGGAACCTGGAACAAGCCTCCACAAGTGAGACAGCATCGCAGGTGACTAATGCTAATAAATAACATTTAACACTTTTCATTTAACAGAAGTTAAAGTGTACATGGCTGTTACTGAATATACGTCATCAGCTCTTGCAGCTGTTGCACAATTTTTTGTAGCAAATAAGCCTAAATAAGAGGAACATGTTCGGACCAAGGAAAGTATATAAAATATCTGTACTGTACTGGCATATCGGATATTGGCCAAAAATCCAATATTGTGCATCCTTAGTATCAACATTTAGAGTTTAATTAATATATTGCAAGTAATACAAATTTATACATTATCCAGATGCATTTTTTTAGCTTTTCAGCTAACTGAACTGAAAAAATGTGAGAGCATCAAAGGAGCAAAATCCTCCAATTGAAACAGACCTGCAAATATCCAAATCTATAATTAAAAAAAGACACTTATATTTGACTGATAGTCACAACTCCAATCTGGCTGGAGTTCACCTTCTATCTGCGCCTTCATCAGACTTAGAATGAAGGTGAAACCGTATTGATTTTTATTTAGCAGTGTGAACACAATACAAATAAAAACCCAATTTCTCCAGTAAATGTACTTTCTCACCCCCAAGGAAAACTTAAATCATGAACTCAGAATATTCATTTTTTGTGAGGACAACTCAAGGATATCCTCACACGACACTTGTCACACTCTAAAGTAGCCAACTAATTTGCTAAAATAGCAAAACTGCATCATTGTGATGATAAGAAGTCATCTTCTCTTGAAGAACTTTCATGAGCATGAATATTAATTGAACCAAATGTTGGCTATTCTGTTCCACGATGTAATCAAGCTTCAATTAAGCAGTAACTAAAATGGACTCCTGCCCTCCAGCTGTCCCTATCAGGACATTTTACTTCCTCCCCCATTCAGTTTAAGCAAACCATCATATGTTTCCTCCTCTTCCTCCTCAGTGCGCTCACCTCCATATGCGAGTCAGAGGAACATGTGTCCAACATGAAGAGGGCAATGAATCTCTCTCTTATAGATAAATGTCACATGCATTGTTCGCAGATGTGGAGGGGAGTCGGTGGGGGTTTCCTCACTGATAGAATTAACATGTGGAAATTATGATTCAGTCTATGTTTCTGATGTGCTTCATATTTCCTGAGAGGCCCTTAGATATGATTCATTTGCAGAATGTGCTTAATTTAGTCTCTGTGGGATACTTCTAGGCTATTGAGCATCATTTGTAGAATGTTTGGCTTGTCCCTGCGTTGCTGCTTGTGAGCCTGTGTATGAGTGTTTGTGCATGCATGCTCACAAACATATGTGTGGGTGAGCATCACCCCCTGTTTAACTACCTCCATGATGGGCTAATTGGTTTAGCAGCCGAGGGGCCAAAGGCCAGTGCAGCATAGCGAAGCTCAACATGAACCTGATGTTGAAAGGAAGAACTCATCGCAGGAAAGCATGTGTGGGACAGTTACCCTTTTTTTTAGTTTTCACCACACCTTCTCTCTCACTAACACATTTTCACTGCATCCTGTGCTTCAGATTGGAGAAACACCAGCGGTCATTTCCTCTCTTGCAACACAATTTGAAACCTATAGAAGTATGTCCCACGCTATTACATTAATCTATGATATTGAATTTGAAGCTTTTGTGCATTTTGAATTATAAGGGTTTTGCAGTGTTTAATCAAACTCAAACTTGCAGCATCAATGGCCCCCTCGCTTTTTTTTTTTTTGTGGAGCCGATTTTGTGTCGGGATCTGAGGGGATCGTTTACCAGTTCCAACTCCATTACTATTCATGAGATGGGTAGGCTAGGGGCGAGGGATTAGGGACTCCCTTGGTGCTTGTTGTGCCGTAGGCTTGGGCTCAGGCCTCAGGCTCCGGGATGCAAGCTGTCTGGCAAGTATGGTGGGTCTATTATCATACTGGGACCCTTCTGTCCCACAGTAGGATGTTTTCTGACATTGCCAGCTAATGGAAACAGTATCTCTTGTTCCCTTTTACAGTTTCCTTAACCTCTTCATACTCTCCTGCTCCCCCCCCAAAAAAAAGGAAGTAAAAAGGGGGAAGTTTCTCCAGTTTCCTATTTTAAAGTTGAAATTGTGCATTTCTTTTGCTGTCTTCACCGTGAAGAGCAAGGATGGTAACTATACTTGCAGGGGTGGGGTGGGGGGGACGTACTATTCCTCAACCCTGTCAGTGCTTTGATCCTCAATTTTCCAAGTTTCAAACATCTTTTTCTCTCACTCCTCTCCTGCCCGCTCCAGGTGATGAGTATCCTGAGTAACCCCAGCGCCGTACCCTCCCAGCCTCAGCACGACTTTTCCATTTCCCCCCTGCACGGCAGCCTGGAGAGCTCCAACCCCATCTCAGCTAGCTGCAGCCAGCGCTCTGACACCATCAAGAGCGTGGACAGCCTGGCTTCCTCCCAGTCATACTGCCCCCCCACCTACAGCGCCACCAGCTACAGCGTGGACCCTGTCGCTGCAGGCTACCAGTACAGCCAGTACGGGCAAAGTAAGTCATTTTGTTCTTTACATCTTTAGCTTAAATTGACTAAAATAAAGAATAAGAGGTGATTTTAACTCTCAGGCAGTAGAACCTCCTAACCTTTGCACCCTGGATGTTGGAGGCGGACACGTGCTCTTGATAAAGACCCCCCCCTCCACCCCCACCCCTCTCATTTGTGCTACTCCATCCTGGTACAGCGCTAAGTCACACCCCACTTCGCTTGGATGGGAGAGAGAAGAGGGCCACTTCAAAGAACGGCACACCCTCAGGGGCCACAGTGTCCTTTTGCCCACCTCTCTTTCTCTTGTTTCCATCACGCTCACATACCCCCAGGACAGGAAAGAGTTTGCTTTATTAGATTAGCATAATTGACTGATGCTGTCACAGCCATTCATGAGAGGTAAAATGAAGCACACTTCCTCAACAATCCAGTCCGCACCAGCTCGCTGACATTTGTTTGTATTTACGTGTGTCGGCCTATTGCGCCTTCTTCTTTTAATGTGCGTTGCACATGAATAAAATTTTTATTTAAAAAAAAGGCATCCGTGCCAGTCTGTCAGGTTTCCAGTATGCGCTTCAGCATTTTTTATTTTTTATTTTTTTGTCGGCGGCAAGAAACTGATGGCAGCGCGGATGTGATCTGATGTGAGGTTAATTAAGATGGTGATTGAGCACAGTGGATGTGTAATGAATGGAGGGGAGAGGAAGGAGCTGCCGTCTGATGCTGAAAATGATCGGCCATGTGGAGTGTGGAGGGCATGAAATCGGAGATGCCAGTAGTAATGAAGACTGGCACACAGAACACACACGGGGACCCTTGTGACTGACAGCCCAGAGACTTTACAGGGATGCACAAGCTCGGTGCCAGCAGCATGCCAACCTCAGACAAGTGACAGGGGAGGGTTTTTTTTTTTTTAATCTTTCACTCCCGCTGTCTGAATTGTTTTTTATTTGACTCGTTCTTTCCTGCCACAACTTATTTCAGCCATAATAAGAGGAATGAGATGAGAGTGACTGGGACACGTGTCGCTGGAGTCTCATGTGTGTTTTCTTGTCTCCTTGTTTCTGTGCAGCTGCTGTAGACTACCTTGCTAAGAATGTAAGCCTGTCCACTCAGAGGAGGATGAAACTCGGGGACCACTCGGCGGTGCTGGGGCTGCTGCAAGTGGAGACGGGACAAGCCTATTGAAGCTACACCCTGCACCCCCCGTTCCTCTGTCTTGCCCTTTTCCACCTTGCTCCATCTACTCCAGCTCGGCTCCTTTGCGGCTCGCTTCGACACCAGACAAATGCCTGTTGGCTCAAGAAGTCATTTTGGGGAATGAAACTAAACTTTTCAAACCGTTGTCAATGGGCGGCTACACAATATTTCCTCTGAATCATTTGGGCACATTCGCCTTGCAACTTCCTGTCCACGTCCAAAACTCTGCTTATCTCTCCCAGATGGGCAGACAGGACCCCACATGGTGGATCTCTATATGGCCTGAACTCCTGTTTGTCATGGCTGCAGTCCAGCACACTTGCAGCCATCAACGATGTACATTGACCTCGCTGTTCATAGTAGTTAACAAAGCAAATATCATTTGACCAACTCTTTTTATTCTTGTTCCTTTTTGATATTGTTCAGATTATTGTTGCTGTTATATGATTAACGTGATTTTTGTTGTTCTTTGATTCCATTCGTATCTCTTTTATCTGTTAGATGTTTGCGTGTTTAAAAAAAAAAAAGAAAGAAAACGAAGACGAAACAGTGGATGACTGAGACTGATCTGGAAACACATGTCTGTTGCGCGTGTTTGCGCGTCAGCACATTCACACAAGAGAGGATGATTGTTTTCCAAGCTGCTGTTCCCCGAGCTCCAATGTTCATGAGCGATTTGACCTTCTCACTTTCATATTCCTCTTGACATTCCTCAAGAACTTGGCCACTCGGTGGGAAGTCTGGCTGGATGGGATCTGCAGGGAATTTAAGCAGCGTTTTGGAGGCCAAAAGCGTTTCCCTTCATAACCTCCATCCCATCCTTAGCCGTGGCCCATAGGGAGGGAGGCATTGTTTGCAAAAACAGGATTGAGGAAATTAATGTATTTTTTAAATATGGACCTTGCCAAGGAGGGTTAGCTGAACCCCTCCCTCCAGTCCCACCAAATCCCATCTGTCAGTGAATCCTGGGTGACTTAAGCAGATTAAATCACACAAATATAATGTCAACGCTAATTCACAGTGACCCATTCCATTACCAGCCAGTGTTTCAGTTTCTTGCCGTCATTAAGACGTTTTGTAAATGCACATGCAGTCCATTTCTACTTTCTGACTCCATACGTGTTCCTTCAAAACATTCCAATGGCTCTGTCTATAAAATATGTTATAAGCATTCCTGAATTATCTGTTGTGATTAAAGAGAAGATAAGCTGTGTCATTCTAATGCACGCTGGGGAAAAAAAATTCCAGTACTGTATAAATAACCCATCAGTCATGACACACACACTTTGTGCTGGACTGGAGCTGCATCTAATCCTCAGCTATATGACATCGTCGTCAAAATGTACAACAACAAAAAAATTAAAAATGCTAAAATTTTAGGATATATGGAACATTTGTGTAGCATTGACCTTTGATGCGACCCTAGCAGTTCCCATGAGGTGTCTGATTTTTATTTTATGTTTTATTTTACATCGATGCTCACAGAGCTGTAAGCAAGAGATGAGACTTGGTCTTCTGACACCATCAAAACTAAAAACAACCAACAACAAAAGTCTACATTCCCAGGAGCGCATTGCGTATTGCTTCCTAATTAAGCGTATGTTTTATACTAAAACGAAGCTACGCTGAGTGGAAGGTGAGCGATGGATCTGTGAAAGTACGTGTTTAGTTTGAGTTTCTTTAACGGGCTTGTTTTCTTTTTGATTTGTTTTAACTGTATTTAACTGGTTTTCTTGTTTGAGTCTAAAGAACTGTTTCTGGTTTTTGGCCCACACGATGATGAATTTGTATAAATTAGTAAAACATAAACCGCAACTGTTCTGAGTAAAACTGTGTCAGAGAGGATCAACGTGAGCTGAACATTCAGAGACTCCCTGGACCATAGTGTATATTTGTAAAGATGGCTGGAAGAGACACCTAACGGAGAATTTTTAACCAGACTGACTTCGCTCTGATTAGACCACAGACCCAACACCCCTGTAATCAGAGACTTCAGGTGTGTCGACGGTTTGAGCTACGATGTGAATAACAGCATCCTCTCCTCTTTGAAAAAACTGAAGAGTCATGTTTGATTTTTGGACCAATAAGACTTAAGGAGAACAAACTAACGCTGACGCCGCACTGAACGGCAGCAGTTGTACCTGCTCCACTTAGACACTTCACTTGTGTATATTTGAAAAAGGATGAAATTTAGAACTGTCTTTAGTGTATCAAACCCATTTCTAACACTCGCGTCAATAAACATTTGAATATTTAAGGCCTCCTTCCCCTTCCTCCTGTCTCTCTGACCCTTAACCTGTTTAGTTGCTTTCTGTCATCTGTGCTTTGCTTTCCTCCTTTTTTCTGTTCCGCATGTGTGTATATTATCATGGTATAATTTATTCTGCTGTACGAAGTATTAGAGTAGTGGGAACTTGTATTGGTATTTACTACCTTTCAGCCTGTTGGTGTGTTTAATGTAACACTGGCGTAACTGTTATCAATTAAAGATCCAAAACTGAATTTGGTTGTCTGTCCTTTTCTTAAACCTCACATAAATTTAAAAAATAAAAGTGTTTTAATACCATTTTTATTGCCTTTAATGCATTTTCTTTTCACTGTGATGAATTATTACTTAAAGGGATGGTTCATTTGTTTTAAAGCGGGGCTCTATGCAAACTTAATAAACAATTAGTATCATACGTGTTGTAGTTAGCACTATGAAGAATCCCAGTTAAGAGAAACAGTTGAATTCTGACACAAATAACAAGGTAACATAATTTGAGCCAGGTCAAAGTCAGACAGAGTTGCTGCCAACTTTAAACAACTCAAATATTTTATAGTAATTTCAGCCAATAGTATATGAATCTTTACACCACTGTCAGTTCTACATTTTATGAGTATTTTGGCAACAACATGATAGCTTTCCTGCCAGAAATACCTCAAACTACTAAAGCAAGCTGCTTCTACTTGTAAATGTCAAAAAGTTTTTTGTGAATTTGCATGTAATTAAAATTACCAGCATTGTAAATGTATATAACACAAAGTTTGTATGAAATAGGTGCACATTTTCGGTTTAAGTTAATTTAAGCTGAAAATCTACTTGATTCCTGATCATGTTCACATTAGTCAGTGGCTAAATACATGTAGTTATGTTTTCATTAACTTTTGACAAAACCACACATCAAAATATCTGTTTAACTCATTCACTTTGTCAAACATGAACTAGTAAATGTTTGGTTACCAACTATTAACCTAATTTTTTTTTTTGATTATCAAGCTTTTTAAATATGAGTAGCTTTTATTCCATTTAATTTATTGTGAACTATTTGAGTTTACAGTGTAAAAAGAGAGTCCTTGGAGAAAGTAACAAGTACTGCACGTTTGCAATTTTCTGTGATTCATTAGACAATAAAATTTGTCTGAAGGAAATATTGCCTTCAGATTACTTGCAGGCCTCTTGTGAATTATGCAACAGATCAACTGCAAATTATTTTTCTATGTACACCCAAAGCCTGTCCATGAGTCAGTGTTGCTCCTGTTTGTGTGTCCAAGTGTATTTGTGGAGTCACTGGGGTACCATTGACTGTTACTGTTAGAGCGCTGGTGATGTGATTAGCGAGTGACGAGAAAGCAGACGTTCAAGTCTGAGAGACATTACAGACGAAGAGTGTGTCTCGCTGCAGCTGTAGGAAGTAATTCATTCTGCCTGCTGACCAGCAGCGCTCATCTCTCCCACCTCTGGACAGGGAATGTCACCCACAAATCTCTGTGGTATGGTGTAAATGTAGGGGAACTAACCGGTACGGTATGGCTGCAACCATTGCATTTCATATCACACAACAGAACAAGGGAGCTCATATATACAGGTAACCCTCGGTTTACGGCCGAGTTCCGTTATAACGGCCCGGCCGGATGCCGATTTAGCCTTAAACCGAAACTGCTCGCACGTGGCGGCCGTAAACGCGGATTTTTAGCCTTAAACCGAAACTGAA
>JARVGS010001968.1:24910156-24926978 GCA_031762315.1 Hypsolebias antenori | reverse complement strand
TAGTTGAATGATACAAGATATATATGTTGTGCCATTTTATGCAAAGTTCAAACATCATGTCACACGCCCTTTAAGCTTTTTTTCTGAAATATCTACTTTTTTGTGCTCATTTCTGCTTCTTTCAGCGTAATTTGGGCAAATGTGTTCTATCTGCTTTCTTCTGCTAATTTAATCTTGTTCTACATTTTGTTTTTGCATTTTTTTTAGCTAATTTTAGCTGTTTTCAGATAAATTCAAGTTTTTCTTGGTAATTTGGAGACTAACCTGTATAAATAAAGTTTGAACGAAACTTTTCTGCTAATTTCAGCTTGTTATGCTCTTTTCAGCTTTTTCCTGCTAGTTTCAGATTTTTTTTGTGCTATTTCAGCAACTATTATCTATTTTTATGCCAATTTGAGCTTTTTCTTTTATTTCCACATTTTTAACTAATTTCATCACTTTCCACTTCCTTCCGGTAGTTTAAGCTTCTTTCTGCTTTTTCAGCTACCGTTCCAAATTTTTTTTTGTTGTTGTTGTTGTTGCTAAATTCAGCATTTTTTAGCTAATTTCCTCTTTTTCCCCCCATTTCTGCTTATTGAAATGTAAGCAAATTTCAAGTTCTTTCTACTTTCTTCTGCTATCTTAAGCTTGTTCTTCTTTCTTTGTTTTTCATTTTTTAATTTTTTTAGCTAATTTCAGCTGTTTTTCAGCAAGTTCTTCTGCAGTAAGCATTCACAGTGCATTTTTGCAGGAAATGCAGTTTCTCTAGTTTAGTTTTCTGCTACATGTGGAAACCTTTTTTGTTGCTGCATATGAAAATGACTAAATATATTTTTAGCATCAGGACATTTGAAGTAGGCTTCAAATTTCACATCGTCCTTCATAAGCTGAAGCAACATTACGGAACATCTGTGACCCCGTGTGCTGTTCTCCACAGTAAACTACGACGTGACCTCTGCCCGGGAAATGCTCCTGCTGGCTCTGACTCAAGACGAGCAAAAGAAATGGATCGGCCACCTTGGGAAAAAGATTCCTAAAACCCCACCACCGTTTACTAGAGCCTCGCCCCGTTCCGTGTCTGTTCGCTCTGTATCCAACCAGTCCATGCGCAAGAACCCTAAAGGCAATACAGGGAAACTGAGGTAACTTGACCCTTTATATTTTAGAGCTTTGAAAACTTATTAAAAGTGTGATTGCACATGCTTCACAAAGATATTTTTACAGAGGTTAATGTAGCTGCATAACATTTTCTTGGGCAGTAAGTGAAGATGTGCTGCAGCCAGATTTTATTTAATTTTTTTCTAAATCTCAGCTCGACGGCTGAGATGTGAGGTCCGTCACGTGACTTGCTCTTTGTTTCCTGTGTTGTAGCCGAGCGCAGTCCAGCCTCCAAGCAGCAGACACAACATCCAGCACTTGTTGACAGGAACCTCTTCAGAAAGTGTTGATGTTGTTTCTTTTTCAAACTGTTTTTTTTTTTTTTGTCTAAATCTTTAAACCTGTGTATTTATTAATCGTCTCCCTGGGTGTTTCTAACGTGAGACACTTCTCGCTTGGTTAGCTGGTTTACTCCTGGGCTCTGTGCAATTCACACTTGGGATTTTTCTAATTGGCACTAATATGTTCCTGGGTTCATTAACTGGCTTTATAGAGTTTGCAACGTTATGTGGAATTATCCAGGTTAAGTAATTTTTTTTAGTTAACCTGTCAAATGTAATGCAAAGTTGCTGTTACAATCTCTATGAAGCAGCTTCTCTGTCACATTGGGTTACTAACACATGTAAAGATAACATATTGTCTTTTACTGGATACTCTTTCTTTGTTTCTTTCAGCTAACCATCTGAATCATTGGGATTTTTTTGTGGACTTTTTTCTTCTCATCTACAAAAATGGAAAGCCTGTACCTTGTTGAAAATGTATAAAGAAGACACATTAAATAACTAATGACAAGCCCTGGAAAATTGCACCCCAAGGCATCGTGGACTTTAAAAGACTTGACTCTACATCGTTCATCAGCCTTCATAAACGTCACCCATCCAGCTCAGCACACCTGCAGTTCTCTATTTCAACCAGAAGATGGCACACTTGACCAGACTCCAGGACAGACAACAGAGACTGAAGGACTCGTGACATGATACAATCTGTATTTCATATTTTTCTAAAAGGGGAAAATTGAAAGGGGGAGTTCATCTGGACTCCTGTAAGCATGTTTTCAGTTTAAGGTACTGTCATACAGGGATTGTAGATCCGCAGTAAACGATCATCTCTCAGGAGTAGAAATATCTAAGACATTTATTTCCCCATTTCTGACAGATCTTTGAGCTAAATACTTTTTTTTTCCTTCCATTTCCTGCTAAAAATGACTGATGCCTTCGTCTAACTTCTCTGGCCTTTTTGCCTTTTTTAAGTCACTTTGCAACTCTTATCAGGTTTGGGACAGCATATCAGGACATGACTACCAGATGTTTTTCAGTAAGGACCATGCAAGATCAGCATATAAATCTATGCATCGTTTTATTGTGGTTATTTTATTGCTCCAAGCCATAAGGAAAAATCCATTGTAATGGCAAATAGGAGTCATAAAATTAAAACAGGTTTTTTTTTTGTTTATTTGGTACATTGTTTCTGTAAAATATACTTTTTTTGTTTGTTTGTTTTTGTAATGTATTGCCTTACAGTGATTCATAGATAAATGGCTCAAAAGGACGACATTAAGTTAACAAGTATAAAACTGCACTGTTTGACTTGACTGTAAATAATTTGTAAAAGACTAAACAGGTGAAGCATTTGGCCCACCTTGTGCCTTAACGTTTGGATATTGATTTTACTGCCATATCGGTTTTTGAATTTTTTTTTTCATGGTTCCAACACAAGACGAATATTAATGCTTCCATCTTTTAAAAGAAATGCCACATGATTGTGGTTTTATCAGAACTGTCTGTTTTTGAACATTAAAGTATATCCATTAATTATCCTTTCATGAACACATTGCAATAGACTATTAAAACAAAACCCCATCACTTGGTTCATGTTGTGTGAAAACTTACTAAAACAAGAGTTTACGTAAAGCTTGTCTGCTTGTGTGAATAATTATGTTAACAAATACAAGTTGTTTGTGCAACATAGTAATGTCACAGTTATGCAAATCCTCCTTAGTGTATAAAAAAGATAATTATGGAATACTGTACTTCCACAATCTTATTTGTATTTTTTTTTCTTCAGTAAACACATACACAAAAGCACTGGAAATATGATCTACTCTTGTCTCGGATAATTTGCATGGTTAAATTGCATTGGACTCCGCACTGATGGATATGTCAATAAACATATTTTTATCATGCTTTGGACACTATTTTCTTTTCTAGATCTGTTGCAGTTTTACATTTATTTGTTAGCAGTTTATATATGAGCTTTGAACCACCTCTCTTTAATGTCATGTTAGATTCCTCTAGTTTCAGTATTGTGCATTAAAATAAATAGTCCATTTCCTTTTAGGGGAAAAGTCGACCATCTTATTAGCCTCTTAAAATTTATTTTTTATCTATGTGTATATGTATTTTCCCATAATGAACTAGTCAATCTTAAGTCTATCCCAGCCTGACATAAAAATGTCAAATTTAAATTATTTTTAATTTTATTTTATCTTTACATACGTATTTAATATGTGAAACCATACAGAAGTGCAGATATTCCAGCACTATCAGAGGGTAATTTAAACTCAGGTGCTTAGGTTTACCTTTTTAGACATATTGTATGGAATCGGTACTCAAAGTGGAAGCTAAAAGCTTTGAATTTAAAAGACAAAAATATCTAATGTGGTTTTAGTGTCTATGACAAGCCACTTTATCATTGAAGTCTGTGAAATTTCAAGCTGGGTACTGTACTGTACTGTACAGTATTGTCACAAAGGCCTGCCCCCGTGAATGGATTTTAATCAAGCAGGGCAGATAGCAGCATGTCGAGCACATCGATCAGTTCCGAGCGTGTTGTTGCAGCGTCATCCTGTTTGAATGAAGTTCTGGCTGAGAACTAGCCAACTCTTGGTTTGCGCCCCAGCAAACTGAAACAGGAAAAATATAGATCCCGAGGAAGTGACAGATTGCCAACCATGCCGGTGTTTACAGGTATGATGTACATCCAACACTATATGCTCGTGTTTTTATTAAAACGTCATAAAACACGAATCCTAACACGTGCTTAAGTGAGACAGCGTTTATCTATTAGCTTAGCTGCCCAAGTGATATGCAGTTAGCATGATAGCAGTGATGGGCTGACTAAATCTGATTCAGTTGTTTCATGGAACATTGTGTAAGATAAAGGTTTGTAAGAAGTTATTTTCTTTCTGTTAAGTTTGTTTTCAGACGGTGTTGTACGAAACCGACTACGACATGACAATTTAAACGAAGCTAATAATTTAGCTAACTGCTAAGTTTTGACTGTTTAGGTAGTTGCTTACGAAAACTTTTTCACTACAACATAGAAAAAATTGGCATATGTTTGTCGTGACATGTCTTTGATTCATTAAATTTTGAACACAACTGGAACGTTTATTTTATAAATGTTTATTGCATTAGCAATGCTATTGCACAGCTAGCCCTATTGACTGGGGTCCTATGCGGTCTATTATTGCGGCTTGTTAACCATAAACATTAGAAATCAATATTTAACATTTTTTTGCTAGCGATAATCTTACAAATCGGATACATAGCAGCAAAGTAGTCGCTTAACTCTGTTTTGTTAGCTTCCACTTTTTGTTGTAGAGCAACAGTCAGCTGAGCTGGGCTGTCCGCTTAGATGCCTGATTAGAAACTAGAAGCACTTTAGTGTTATACATCTGGATTTCCCAACGTGTTTTGGTGGGAGGCATTTGTTTACAGATGGTGCTATTTTCTCTGTTTCAGTCAATGTGAAATGGGGCAAAGAGAAGTATGATGCAGTAGAGCTGAACACCGAGGAACCACCCATGGTTTTCAAGGCTCAGCTCTTCGCCCTGACAGGAGTTCAGCCTGACAGACAGAAGGTTATGGTAAAAGGAGGCACCCTGAAGGTATTAAGAAAATATGGCACTACTGTATAAGGATGAAGCAAGAATATTTGTTGCTCTGGTCTGAATAAATACAGATAACAGCCTTTATTATAACTGATGCTAATTTTACTTTTTTTTTTTTTTGGCATTGTTGGCTCTTGTTTGTTGAATCGACACTAGTACATTCTAATTGCAGTTTACGTATCGTAATTGAAAATGAGTTGCCATTTATCTTCTCTGGAGATGGCATATAGTAAATAAAAAAAAAAGCTGGTACATTTAGTGTTTTTGCAGCTGCGGATCAACTCATTTTATATTTTCAATCAACTTCATAAATGTACTTCCTTTCTAGGATGATGAGTGGGGAAACATTAAATTGAAAAATGTGAGTATTTGATATATTTACAGTCTTGCCTTGGTCCTTTTCCTTTTTTATTTGTAGAGACAAGAATATTTTGGTTACTCTCTCGCTCTCTCATTCTCAAGGGAATGACTCTGCTGATGATGGGCTCTGCAGAAGCCCTGCCTGAGGAGCCTGTTGTTCGGCCCATGTTTGTAGAGGATATGACTGAGGAGCAGCTGGCCTCAGCGGTGAGGAACACACTTTATTACCAGTACCTCAAAAATGATAAAAAAAAAAAAAACTTAGATCAACTATTTTAATTGGATGCAGAATGAATGTCAGAGTCAGAGATTCTTTGTTGTCATTCGTACCACATGTGGTACATATGCTGTAACAAGATTATGTACACAGGGTCCCAGTTACATCCAACAATAAAATGTAAAAGAAAAAAAAAAACAGTAATAAGATCTAAGCTGTGAACTAAGAAAAACAACTAAAAATACACTAAGCACTAGTTGCACAAAAGCATCACTTCGAACAGCAGCATGAACATGAGTCTTTGTGAGCAGATGAGCATGAATGAACTCATTATTACTTTTTTTTTTTAAAGCCCATCTAGGGACAAGTGCTGAGAATTAGCTGTTGCTATTGCACTGATGCAAACATGGGACTGCTGTTTTTTCAGTTTGTCTATGTCGATGTGTGTCTGTCCCTGTCAAATATAAAACAAACAAACACGGCAATATGAAACGGATCAGCAGCAACAATCATTCAACCTTTATTTTAACAGATAAATCACAATGAGCCTCAAAGACTCATTTACAAGTGAATCTGTTTGGACAGTGGTGAAAAATGACACATAGGGTTTGGAGACAAAAAAATCTTAACACATTTTTGACCTCTGCTTGAAGATCAGAAATGTGGTAATGAAAAAAATAATCTCGCACATAATGATGCCGACATTACGTGGGGGTGGGGGGGTGGGGTGGCGGGGACTCAAAGGCGGTGAGTAGCCAGCCTGCAGAGGCACAGCAGAGTTCAGATAAAATCACTCAGAAACAGATCAGCAGCAATATTAAGAACTATAAATGTTTTTGACCATATGATGGCAAAGCTTGAAATGGCAGTTTTGGCAAAATGTAACTACATCCTCTTATATGCAATTCTCAATGGGAAAGCTTGTTTCACTTTTTCTGTCTTGTGTAGATGGAGCTCCCTTGTGGACTGACAAACTTGGGCAACACGTGCTACATGAACGCCACGGTGCAGTGTCTCCGCTCCGTGCCAGAGCTTAAAACTGCGCTCAGGAAGTACGTTTTTGTGTTGCAACAGGTTTCGAACACGGCGTTAGTAATGTTCTGCAATGTGTTGACCTGCTTTGGTTTGACATTTGTTCCTTGTATGTAAAAAACACTTTTTTTTCTTTCCTCTGCTAAACTTCTCTGTTGCTGTTTGCAGGTATTCAGGTGCTCTGCGATCCTCGGGGGCAAATGCACCTGCACAATACATCACAGCTGGTATGAAGCACATTGAAGGGATTTTTAGGGATGGGCAGCCACAAATTAAATTTAAACTTTCGGATGAGTGTTAATTGAATTTGCGTGTTCCTCCTTTCATTCTCAGCTCTTCGTGATTTATATGAGACTATGGACAAGACCTCTTCCAGCCTCCCTCCCATAATTTTGCTGCAGTTTCTTCACATGGCCTTTCCACAGTTCGCTGAGAAGGGAGACCAAGGACAGTACCTCCAGCAGGTGAGTGTCTAGAATATCTAAATAGTTTAAATCCAGGCCATGGGTGTTCTTCTAAAAGTTCTTTTAAGCACATTCTTGTCAATTTTTTTCCTCTCAGGATGCTAATGAGTGCTGGGTTCAGATGATGAGAGTGCTTCAACAAAAGTTAGAACCACTAGATCCAGAGACTGCCATGGAGGTAAATAAAAATATTTTTTGATTGATAGGCTGTGTTGTAATTATATCTATGTTCAGACATTTGTTTAGATATGTATAAATGTTGGGGGGGGGCTTTCTGCTGTTTTTATTCCCTAAATCTCTTTAAGTTGCACATACATGCCATAAAAATCTAATTCAATTATTTCTGTCCACCTTTATAGACTGAATCTGAGAGCGGAGCTGCCTCTTCAAAGAAGAACTTCATTGACCAGTATTTTGGTGTAGAATTTGAAACTACGTATCCTTTTCTGTGCTTCTTTGTTAATGATACATTTTATTTATTTATTTATTTATTTTTTTGCTAAATATTGTTTGACTCTGAGTTTTGGTCAAAGGGCGGTGTTTAATGTCTGTGTTGAGTTTAGATGAAGACAGCGCTTTAAGGAATTGCTTTGTTGGGGTTTTCTAACTTAACTCTGCTGTTCAGCATGAAATGCACAGAGTCTGAGGAAGAAGAGCCAATAAAGGGCAAGGAGAGCCAGCTCCAGCTCAGCTGCTTCATCAACCAGGAAGTCAAGTATCTTGCAACAGGTCTAAGGCTGGTAAGTTGCAGGAAAAGGGCAGAGGCAAGCATGTAAAACAACAAAGTAGATACCAGGCAGAATTGCTTCTAAAAGCTTGCTCGGTTTTTAGTCAGAACAAAAAAAAAAAAGCAAACCTTGTATCATAGGTGTTTATTTGTTACCAGATAAAATGGATCTTCTCTTGTTTCTCCTCCAGAGGCTGCAGGAAGAGATCACGAAAATGTCTCCATCCTTGAACAGAAATGCTCAGTACATAAAATCTGTAAGTATAAATTTCCTTTATTAGTTCCGGAGTTCTTTTTCCTTTTTAAATAACCTCTTTAATTTTTCCCCCTCGTCCCCTTTAGTCCAAACTTAGCCGTCTCCCTGCCTACTTGACTGTTCAGATGGTCCGATTTTTCTACAAAGAGAAAGAATCTGTCAACGCCAAAGTTCTCAAGGTGTCGTCTTCTTGGATCGTCTCGTTTGGATTTATGACCGGCTGGTTTGTTCACTCACTGTCTTTAAATATTGTCATTTTTGAAGGATGTTAAGTTCCCGCTGATGTTGGACGTCTATGAGCTGTGCACCGCTGAGCTGCAGGAGAAAATGCTGCCAGTTAGGTCAAAGTTTAAAGAAATGGAGGACAAAAAGCTGGAGAAACAGCAGCAAAAGGTAACACATATTTGTCATCTTTTGTTGTTTTTAGTCAAACTGTCATGCATACATTCAGAAAAAGTAATTTTGTGTTTTTCTCCTGGCATTAGTTGTTGAAGAAGCCAGATGCAAGAAAGGAAGTGAAATATGAGCCTTTCTCATTTGCAGATGGTAGGTTGAGACCCTTAACATTAAAATGCTGCCAAAAATATTTTGTTTGTGGAAGAACGTAAAATGTCCCTACATCAAGACATAAAGAAACCATCCCCATCACAAATAAATCTCATTCAAACATCCTAAACTAGATGCTTAAAAATATGAAACTTCTACTAAATCTGGCCTTAAACATAACAAAGCATCACAAACATCTGATTTGTTTTTTGATGATCAGAACCAAATGCTTGTTTCTTGGGTGTAAGATATAAGTCAACACTTTTTCTTTTCATCTTCACAATTTACTTTGAGAACTTTCTCCCCAGTAGTAAAACTTTATTTTTTTTAATATTTTAACACAGTTTATGTAAAATGTAAATACAGCAATTTTTGTTTGTGTGCTGCTAATGTTACTAGCTCCAGGGGTCTGCAACTTGCAGCTCTGGAGCCACATGCAGCTCTTTGGTCCCTCTGCAGCGGCGCTTTCAAGCTTTGACCAAACCTATTTTATTGGTTAATATACAAACAAGAAAAAGGACTGGTTTTAGCTGTTTTCCTATAATTTCTTTTGTAAATACTCACTTTAACTTTTTGCTTTATTTTTATACTTATTTCCACAATTTAAAAAAAAATCACATAGGTCTGCATAGTTCATAATTTATTTATTTATTTATTATTATTAAAAAAAAAAAAAAAACACCTTTACAAGAATCTGGTCTTTTCATTTGTCTTAAATTGTAAAAATATCAAAAAAATGTTAAAAATCATTAGACATTTTTAGATTTATAATGTCCCCCCTAGTGGCCACAAAAGTTTCCTCCAACAAACCTAAAGTGGCCCATGGGCCACCAGTTGATAATCAAAGTTATAGCAGGTTGTTGCCGCTCTGAACATTTAGTTTAGTGAACTATGGTGTAAAAATGGCTCTTTTGATCGTAAAGGTTGCAGACCCCTGCCAGTCTGCCACCAACACAGATAGTTATAAATGGCTTCTTTAAGGAATTGAGTAGAAATTACCATGGGGCACTAAGGTTCATAACTGGTTGTAACTACCGTACCATCACTGCACCCTGTACTCACTGGTCTGCTACCGTCTTATATCTCCTCCCACGTCACGTCGTCAGTGCAGTTACAGCGTGCGCCCTCAGGGATTAATTACCTGCAGCGTTCCTTCAGTGTGAACTGAACTTGGCTAAAAGACCATTTCTTACTCTGCTCCTGTTTCCTGGAACACCTTGCACCAAGACATGAAGCGATAAATTTTGATTTCTTCAAGGGATTTTAAACAGTTGATAATGTCAATAGCAACATCAGCAAATCTATTCTCGTTTTTACTATTTTACCTTGTTTTGTCCTCTTTATGTGACTGTGTTTATAACTTTGATTTTTATTGCTTTTTGTTGAATCTGTGCTATATTCTGTCTAGAACAGGTCTCTTGTAAATGAGTCCTCATAACTCACTGAGACTAACCTGTATAAATTTAACGTTGAATGAATGAAAAAATAATAATTTCTTGTAATTTGAACTGAAAGAAGTTTAATTTAGTTTTCCTTTTTTGTAGATCTTGGTTCAAACAACAGCGGCTACTTCGACCTGCAGGCCGTGCTGACTCACCAGGGTCGCTCCAGCTCCTCGGGTCACTACGTGGGCTGGGTCAAGAGGAAAGAAGGTCATCGCAGTTTAATACATTCAGACACTAATCACAGAATTTAGAATATAAAGTTTCATCTTTTTTTTTTTTTGCTCCAACAGATGAGTGGATCAAGTTTGACGACGACAAAGTGAGCGTGGTCTCCCCCGAGGACATCCTGCGCCTGTCAGGGGGCGGAGACTGGCATATAGCATATGTTCTACTTTACGGGCCCCGCCGGCTGGAACTGCTTGAAGATGAACAGTAGCTGGTGGGAGAGTTCTCCAAACACACGTACAGATTGCCATTTCCAAGCACTGTCTGCATAGATGTGCAATAAAACTGGTGTCTTTAATGATCTGTTTACTTTTTTTTTTTTTTTTTGTAACCAACACATATGCTTGTAAAAGAAATTAAATATTCAACCATATTGTGCTTTGAAAATTTGAAATATGATGAGGCAATCTTTGGACCAGGTCCGTCAGGTTTTAAGCTCTGCAGTTTGATGAAATGTTTTATACACATTGTATATTTTTGAAGCCTTTGATGAGGTGATCATAAGAGCAAAATATTTGTTTCATTTAATGACGCTGTTAAAACAAAAGTCTAGCCAGGCTGCTGTCCTGGACTTCCTGGCTTGTCGTTGCAGATGTACTCCAGAACACTTGTCCACCTCTTAGGCCCAACCCCAGGTCTGTTAAGTGCTTGGTTCACATCATCTCCTGCAATTGTTCTCCAGATGTATTGACAGATGTGACCCTTTCTGCCAAACTTTCATTAACGCTGTTTTCAGGGAAGTGTGTCTTGACAAGGGGGAGGTGCAGAACAGGTCGCCCTTGTGGTGAACTGGTTAAATAAAGGTTTGAGATCCAACAAGAATGGTTTGTTCTGTAGGCTCTGAATGTTTTTCTTGGTCAAATTGATTTCAGATTTCTCCGTGCAGGATTCCTGATCACCCTGCCACAACATGTAAAACCTGAAAGCTCCATTTTCTGTAATAAGTTATTGATCGAGGCTAGCCTGTATAAATAAAGGTTGAATGAATGAATGAATGATCGCTTTTTCATAGGTGGTAAAAATAAATTGTTTAAAGCAAAATGTTACGTTTTCTGTGACTATGAAGTGGAAACGATTAAAAATAAAAACAACCTTTTATTGCATTTCTACAAGTGAAAAAATTCTGAACTACATACAAAATGTATAACCAACAGCTTCTGTATGAGGAAGGATGCTTCAACAAATGAAAGAGCACGTTGAGCAACAAACAGAGGATTTTAAGACTCGTTGAGACTGTCTGCGAGCTGCGAGTGGCCTGCAGCGTTCAGAGCTGTGACCAGGTTCTCCACAGTCGCTTGTGTTCCCTCTCTGTCCTGCCAGGCCACCAGAAGAAGTTTGGCCTGCATGTCAATGTCCTCGCTGTCTGTCTCGATTTCGCGCAAATCTGCCGCCTTCATCTCCAAATGAGAAGCCAGCGTCTTCCACTGAGAGCCCAGTTTGGCTGCGACGTCGTCCATCTGCTGGTTTGTCACCAGTTTGCTCTGAATGCTTGGACCTTCGGGAGGAAGAGTTAGATAAATCAAAAACAGATGTCAAGATGTTTACTTTTAATGATTTAAACTTTTTTTTTTTTTTGCAGGCTTAAATATGGTAGTCTCTCGCTACGGACTTGGATCTTTCGCGTTTTTTCAAAATAAGACTGAACATGACACACAATTGGCTGATAGATGGATGAGCCACACGATCAGCATAGAATTTTTATTTAAAATAAATTTAAAATTATTTAGCACCTGGCAGCCCATACTGCAGAATAAGCTTCCTACTGCAGCTAATCGATCAGCTGATCTCAGTGGAGAAGTGGGCGTGGCCAAGAGCGCTTGCAGGTGGCCAAGAGCAGACGAGGCTAAGAGCTGAAATCATGACATTGTGCTCTTTTAGAGCGTTTAGAAACATTGAGAATATTGCAAGTGTGTGGGAAACGTTTAAAACATCTTATATATATATATATATATATATAAACATATACTGTATATATAAACTACTACTTACTATTACAGGTACTATTCCTACTTCACGGTTCACTTATTGTGGAAAACCTTCAGGGTACGGCTCCCCCGCTAAACGAGGGACTACTGTACATTTAAAATGTCAAATTCTTCTGGTTAAAGCAATCTGAATTGAACTCACTGTCGTTGCTGTCTTTCAGAAGATTGTCTCCATTTTCATCATCATCATCATCTTCCCCTGTCTTGATTTCTTCTGAGGGAATGTCTTTCTACATTTTTTTTTTTTAAACAAACATGAACATTATCAGTTTATTCCTTTTAAATTTATGAAAATTAAGTCGTTAAGATATAACCGAATCCCTCACCGGTAGTTCTTTGGCCAGTTTGCTAACCATGCTGTCCAGGTAGTCCGCCAAGCTCTTAAACTTTTGGTTCGTTGGCTGAAAGAAGTGAGGACTTCTCCTGGACAGCAGCCTCAAAGCTCGCCAGCCATAGTTTGGGTTACGCACAACCCTGAAGATTTAAGAAGGTAAATGATTCAGGTAAAACAACAGGAATTACACTCCTGAAGATCATTTGAACAATTTTACTTGATAACTTACTTATACTCGTCCTCCACCATGTTGACTGGGTCAGCCTGCTCAATGGCTTCAGTGAAAAACTCGTCCAGTGATGGCAGGAACTCTCTGAAAAACATGCATATTGGCTATAAAAATCTATTTTATGATGTATACAAATGGCTGAAATGAAATATACTGACCTGTTGTCGGACTTGCACGCCTCCATGTTGTCTTGGTTCAGGTTCCACAGTCGAGTCAACTCATCACTAACAAAACACAAAGTTTTTTTTATTTACTGTATAAAATAGTGAATACGGAAAGCACTTCACTTTTAACACATTTTGTTATGTTACAGCCTTATTCCAAAATTTATTAATCTCTTTCCTCATAACTATGCACATTACTCCCAATACGATGTGAACAGATTTTTTTTTTTAGATTTTTGCAAACTTATTAAAATCACATTTACATAAATATTCACGACCTTTGCCACGAAGCTCAGTATTGAGCTCAGCTGCATCCTGTTTCCACGGATCATTCTTGAGATGTTTCTTCAACTTAATGGCGTTGACTTGTGGTAAATCCAGTTGACTGGACTTTATTTGGAAAGGCACACACCTGTCTAGATATGGTCCCACAGCTGACAGTGCATGTCAGAGCACAAACACCAAGCATGAAGTCAAAGGAATTGTCTGTAGACCTCTGAGACAGATGCCTTGAGGCACAGATCTGGGGAAGGATACAGAAAATATTCTGCTGCTTTGAAGGTCCCACTGACCACAGTGACCTCCATCATTCACAAATGGAAGACGTTTGGAACCACCAGGACTCTTCCTTGAGCTGGCCGGCCGTCTTCTTAGTCAGTGAGGTGACCAAGAACCCAATGGTCACTCTGTTGGAGCTCCAACATTCCTCTGTGAAGCGAGGAGAACCTTCCAGGACAATCATCTCTGCAGCAATCCACCATCCAGGCCTGTGTGGTAGAGTGGGCAGATGAAAGCTGCTCCTTAATAAAAGAAACATGGCAGCTCGTCTGGAGTTTGACAAAAGTCACCTGAAAGACTCTCAGACTATGAGAAGCAACATTCTCTGGTCTGATGAGACAAAGATTGAACTCTTTGGTGTGAATGTGAGGAAGAAACCAGGTACTGCTCATCGCCAGACCAATACCATCCCTACAGTGAAGCATGGCGGGGGCAGCATCATGCTGTGGGATGTTTTCCAGCAGCAGGAACTGGTAGACTAGTCAGGATAGAGGGAAAGATGAATGCAGCAATGTACAAAGACATCCTGAATGAAAACCTGCTCCAGAGAGCTCCTGACCTCAGATGGTTCATTTTTCAGCAGAACAACAATCCAGAGCACATGGCCAAGATCTCATAGGAAGGGCTTCAAGACTACTCTGTGAATGTCCTGGAGGGGTCAAGAGCTCAAAGAGGGGCTTCAAGACCAGTCTGTGAATGTCCTGGAGGGGCCAGGCCAGAGTCCACACTTGAATTTTACTGAACATCTAGATATCTGAAACCGTCTGCACAGACGACTTCCATCCAACCTGATGTAGTTTGAGAAGTACTGCAAAGAAGAACGGGACAAACTGCCTAAAGACAGGTGTGCTCAGCTTGTGGCATCATATTAAACTGCTGCCAAAGGTGGATCAACAAAGAAAGAAAGGCTGTGAATACTGACGTAAATGTGATTTCTTAGTTGTCTATTTTTAATCATTTGCAAAAATCTCAATTTTTTTTTTCCATATTGACATTATGGAGTATTGTGTGTAAAATTTTGAGGAAAGAGATGAATGTAATAAAAATTGGAATAAAACTGTAACATAATGTGTAAACGTGAAGCGCTGCTAATACTTTCCAGATACACTGTACTCCACAAAAACAACTCATGAAGTTAAAAAAAAAAAGTATTTTCACTAATAAATGTGATCTAATCATTTAAAAATGCACTATTTCACAATGTTTCCAATGGGCAGGTTTGTTTTTGTTATTTTACTAGGTTCAGATCACTCAGCGCAGCCCGCTCCTCATTAGATAACATACTTTCCCATGAAAATCTTTCGGTCTGGCCCTTTTCCAAGGAAGTCCTCTGGAGCTTGTCTTTTCCTGGTGGGCCTTTTCGGTTTCTCATCTACTGTTCTGTTCCAGGGAGGAGAAAAAAAAAAACACTTGTCATTTTGGCAAGCTACTTACTGTATGTTCACTCTTCTCACTCTTTTGTTGTAACTGACCAATCACCTAACACAACTCGAGGAAAGTTTTTATCATCCTCCACTTCTAACGTTTTGCTCAGTACCTTTCCTTAACAAAGCTCGGACATCCCTCGTTTTTCCAGGCGTTCCAGTTTTCCTCTGTGTTGAGGATGTGCTGCCAAAGATGAGATTCAGAGTCAAAAACAGAACTCCAACATTAACACAAGACAGATCATACATGTGAATTAATTTATTAATGTCTGTATTTCTGAAGGGCGACTCTTACCTCAACCATGCTGGCAAACTTGTCTCCATCAGGAGGAATTTCTCTCAGCAGCTACAAGTCAACATGTGAAGGGTTAGACCTTATTTGGAGTCAGACATCTTAAAAAAATGTTATGAACACACATGTGAATGATATTTCTGTTTAAGAGAATAACATCTTACACCTGCTATTGAGATAACAATGAAATGTATATACTGTTGCTGTTTTCAGGAAGAGATCCAGACTGCAAACCAGTCCCAAAATAGTAATACTTTTTAAATAAAGTATAATATACTGGTCTGAAGGAAACTGTCCTGAAGTATCTCTAGGACAAACAAAACATTGGGCTTCAATGGAAACATTTCTTATTGATTTTATAATTTGTTTTTAATTGCCTTCTGTGTGACTAATTTCAGAATATTAATATTTCCATTTTCATTTATTCAGATCAGAGTATTTTGCGTCTCATGGTTTGCTATTATTTAGACCAGTACATGTCTTGTTCTTCTGGCTGAATCTAGTTTAATACAGAAATAAACACGGTCCATTCTGAACTGCTCAAAATGAATCTTTATATCTTATAACTGACCTGATACACAAGTTTAGTTGTATCTTCAATCCATGTATTCTGGTCATCATTCAAGACGCAGCTGGAGCTGCATGAAAACAAAAGCATAAAGAAAACGGTATGAGTTTTCCACAAATAAGGTGTGTAAATCCCACAGATTAAGGTAGTCCAATTACTGTTTAAAATGACTGCAGAGACGTGGTTCACCTTTTAAATTTGACCTGCCCCTTCAGATACTGAAAGAGGATGAGATACTGTACAAGAATGTGACGCCTGAAGTTGCTGTCGCTGAGCTGCAAGTCCATCAACTGCAGGTGAAGAAACAAAGACAGTGAAGCTTTTTTCTTTTTAAACTTAGAATTAAAAAAAATCGAACACACATTTAATAAAGATGTGATCCAGAAATCAATAAAGAATGAAGCTTATTTAAACATGGTATAAAAGTTCACATGAAGTCGTCCCACCTTCTCACTTGTGAGGAACTTGGCGAAGTAAACATGTTCCCCGTCAGACGCTCTCAGCTCCTCCATCTTCCTCTTAGAAGCCTGCATGTCATCCAGCTTGTAGCTCTTGAACACAGCGAGGGTCTCATCAGAGTACTGAGGAGAAAAAAGCAACAAATGCAGAGGATAAACTATTTTAACCCCCTTTTAAGATATTAATCTGTCAAATGACGAACAAAAGCACATTATAATAAAACATATATACAGGTGGTCCTCGACTTACGAACGGGTTCCGGACCTAAGGACCGTTCGTAGGTCGATACCGCCGTACGTCGAAACGCCGGCCACATGGCGCCGTAAGTCCGGATTTTTGCCGTACGTCGAAACGCCGGCCACATGGCGCCGTAAGTCCGGATTTTTGCCGTACGTCGAAACCGCGGGCACATGGCGCCGCAACTCCGCCTTTTTTTTTTTTTTTTGCCGTATGTTGCAAAAATGCATGCACGTAATGTATGCTAACGCTGCGCTGCAGACCCATTTAT
>JARVGS010001968.1:24887218-24900081 GCA_031762315.1 Hypsolebias antenori | reverse complement strand
TTGTTAAGTGACTAATTTACGCCCCCCCCCCCCCCCATTTATAACACGATTTTTGGCCGAGATCTGATTACATTCATTCTGACATGGAAAATATTGAACACTACCATTTTTAGCCACTAGAGGGCAGTCAACTGATGCGACTGATATGGAAGTGCAACTTTTAAGGGAGAGTTATTCATAACACTCACTCACTGTTCACAGATAGAACCAGATTTTTGTCTCAAACTTTGGTGACTGGGAGTGTATAATGCTCTCAATAAATACATAAATAAATAAATACATAAATAAAATACTAAAAACACCAAGTGGAAAGATAAAAATTATAATAAAAAAAAATAATTAAATGTTTGTTGCAAACAGAAAAGCTAAATCTTTGAGAAATTTATCTCTCCTGCCTTGTTTTCATTTTTGGGCATTATATGGGCAAGTTCTGATATTCTGTTCCTGCGGACACAATAAATTATGGACCGAACATGTTGCCATTGTCACTAACCGTTCAGTAATCAAATCATTACATCTGAGAAATAAACATTTAAAAGTTTAAAAAAAAGTCTGAATGACCAGTTCTGAAGGTCCTAACAGGAACAGAGCCTTTCTGTAAATGGCAAAACGTGAAGCGTGGCATGAAGAATTATATTTATGACACTGAATTATTTATTATTTGGGAGCATGCACTTCACTCATGCATGGCAAACAGAAAACTTGCTTCAATTTTTAATTGAGCAACACCTAAAAGTAGCAGCTCAGCAGCCCTTAAGAGTTTAAACTGTGTTGACTGACCGAAAGCAAACCCTTCAAAACCCATCTTAAAGTCTAATTTTAACACATTTGATATTTCGTGATCATTTTTTCCTACAGTCAGATCACTAGCTTGTTAATCACAAATGCATCTGATCAATTTTCTTTCAGCTTAATAAAAATCACATTCTGTTCTTGCAAAGTGATAACTTCTGGCACAACCTCCACACAAACTGCAGTTACGTATAACGAGGAGAAGCCATAAATCCTTGCACTGTTCAAACAGACCCTCACCACCAACTCTGACTGGACACGATACAGAACAAGTAAGATTCAGATGCACAAACAAAGCAGTTCAGGTATAAATGTATAAATATATTAAGGTCTCAAAATGTTAAACATCTAAATAGGTAAAAATATGCAAAAGATTGTAACATTTGCATTCTGCTGCAGAGTCACTGATTAAATTACCATATTTTCTGACTATAAGGCACACTTAATATTTTTTAATTTGCTCAAAACTCTGCAGTAAGTTTTATAATCCAGTGCGCCTTATGTATTCTGATTGTGCCTAAACAGACCTCAAACTGACCAATTTTACACAGTTTGTGCACACGTGAGTGCATCGTTCTTGCACCATGGCATTATGCTGTTTTATTGTACCCGTTATTCATTTTAGGCCAGTTTTTTGTACCCATCGTAAACTGTGCTGCTCCTGCAACAACTTCCCCACTGAGGATTAACTAAAGTTATTCAATATAGCCAACAGCAACAAATGTCATTTGAAGTCACAGCAACTGAACTGAAAAACTAATCTTGTTCTATAACACAAAACCTTAATATTTCAGCCTACTCATCAGTAAATGTAATCTGTTCAATGGTTTTGAGTTAGGCATGCCTTCATTTTGGGATTTTGTGGTACTGGTCGTTTAAAATGTGTTGACATGCAACCACTTTATTCACATCTTGTCCTTAGAAAGTGCCCATATAAAAATATATGCTTCATAAAATTTTATATTTGAGCATCAATGATTCATCTTTTTTGAAAAACAAAAAATACAAAATTGAGCGCTTTCATTCAGAGAAGCTCCTTTAATCATTCTACGTCCTTGGCTTCTCCCAGAAGAGGCTCCGTTTCTTCTTCTGCTACTTCTTCCCATCCGCAGCAAAGCAAGGCTCTTGTCTGTTCACTAAAACGCTCCTCTCTGGGAGCCAGCAGGTAATTGTACAGAAGTGCTGCCACCACAGCAGCACTCATCGGTCCAGCCCAATACACCTGGGGAAAAAAAAAAAAAAAATTAAAGGCTCAGAAATTTGTTTTCTTGCATTAAAAAATAAAAAATAAAAAAAAGCAAAATAAAAAATGAAATAAAATGAAATTTGTAGTATAAAATATGAATATAGAAAATAAATTTAAAATAAAATAAAAATATAAATAAAAAAAATTAAAATGAAATATGTAGCATAAAATATATAATATAAATACAAAATAAAATAAATAACATAAATTAAATGAAAATTTAATATAAAATTTAATAAAAATCTTTCGGCTTCTCCCTTCGTCAGGGGTCACTACAGCAAACTAGTCGCACGAAGACGTCACAATTGTTTTTACGCCGGATGCCCTTCCTGACACAACCACCGAGCTACCACAGCCCTCTGTGTGGAGCAGAGAGCTGATATCTAGGGTGCCGGGGGAGCAGATGGTGTGGGTTAAGGGCCTTGCTCAAGGGCCCAGAGTGGGGCAGATGAGGGTGGAGACAGGTGTGACTGCACTTATCCCACACACATTTTTGATGATGTTACCGGGGCTTGAACCGGCGATCATCCGATCCCAAGCTCACCTTCTTAACCTCTGCGCCACCACTCCCACAAAATGTAATAAAAATATAAAATGAACTAAAAGGAAATATAAATATATAAAAAATAAGAATGAATGAATGTTATTGTCAGCTTCACAATGCATACATACCCAGTGATTCTCAAAAGACAGCTGGATAAGTGCAGGCCCAAGAGATCGTGCTGGGTTGATACCACATCCTGTGTAGCTGATCTGTAAAGCAGATTAAGAGGAAATGCTTACATTTCTGGCTGCTCATCAGCACCACGCGAGCAAGGCTGGCTAACAGCCAGCTCATACAACACCAACTTACTGTGTCAGGCCTCAGTGAAACAGGAGGACGCGTTTCGACTCACCCCAGCAAGATGCCCCGTCGCCATGGAAAGTCCATACGCCAGAGGTGCATATTCTCTAACGTTCCGCCTTTTGTCAGTGACCGTTAACACACACAGGACCAGCTGCAGGGTGAGCAGGAACTCAAACCCAAAACCTTGACAGGAGCTGATTCCATTTAGCTGCACAATGGACAGAACAAAACAGTGACTGGAATATTCCAGGACTTGAGTTAGCTGGAAAAAAAAAAAAAAAGTATAAAAAGTGACAGCGGTGCTTCAGAGCATCCATATTACAGAGTTTCCATCATGGCTGGACGTAAAAGCTGCACTAATCACAGTTCACTATAATTAGACTGAACTGGAGCTCGAGTTACTGCAGAAAATAAAATAAAAAAGTTTGGAAATGATGTCTCAGTTCTAACAAAATCACTTGTGTGCAGCTCAAACCAAGTTCAGGAAAACTGTTTCATTTTAACCAGATTAAACAGCTAGTGAGCAGGACCACATGGTTTCACATTAAATTGAGCACTTCTAAATATTTCTAGTTGATTATATTAAAGTGATGAAAAATGGATGCGTTTATAAAATAAAACTAGTCTCGGCTTTGCTCAGCCTAGCTGCAAGCTTAAGTACATTTTTTCCAAATTAATGTAACTCAAATCTGTTCTGAATGTTTCAATATTACCTCAATTTAAAAATAAAAAGTGAATTATCTCGAACCCTACAAAGATTAGGACAACAGGAAACCTTAAAATGCACAAACACAGCTCCGGTTTAACCATTTAAATTAATCACCAGCTGTTCACTCTTAAGACAGAGCACCACATTCACATGAACAAGAGGTGGCTGAAAACAATTCCCCAAATACCACCCGATCTCTGCACGAAATGCAATTTATTATAGAACGATTACACAAAACAAACTGGACACGCATGGATTCACCCTTACCTTGTTAACACCAAGGGAGACTGTGCTCTCTGGCCTGAGACCGTACACCATGGCACTGCCAGCCACAGCACCCAGCATCTGGGCTACCATGTAGAAGAAGGCCCGGAAAAAACTGATCTGGCAGGTGGCCAGCAGGCCCAAGGTGACGGCGGGGTTCAAGTGGGCGCCGCTCACATGACCTACGCACTGCGACAGCGTGGCGATGGCCAAACCAAAGGCGAGCGCCACTTTTAACTCGTGGTCAGGAAAAGAAATGTTGTGGTTCCCCACGGCTGCAGAGAGGCCAGCGAACACGAAGAGGATCGTTCCTAAACCTTCAGCCAGAACGGCCCTCCAGAAGGCCCACAGCTTGATCTCAGACATGGCTGCTCAGACACAATCAGCTCCTCGACGCATTAACAAGCTCTCTGTTTCATTTGCTCGAAGCACAGAAATCTGGTTGTGTCCTACTGGGGAAGCTGCAAGCCTGGAGGTCTCATTCACCTGCACTTGTCACGGCTATGACTTGGGGATAAATTAGGCCTGATTAGCAGCAGGTGAGACGTTTCACCTGCATGTCAGCAGTTTTCCAGTTCAGCTGAAGGAGGAGCTGTTTGCTGCTCATGGGTAAAAAAAAAAAAAAAAAACACCAGCTAAATAATCATTATTATTTCAGTGTTTTGTAATATTAAAATGTAGCTTCTTTGTCAAAAAACATGTTACATACTGGATGCAGGGAGCTGCTTCTGGGTCTTTGACCAACCACGTGAGGAGGTAGTTGTGGTTCCCCAGGGGTCTACGAGTCGGCGCTTGAGGGTCCACAAAAAGAAAGAAAGAAACAAACAAACAAAACAAAAAAAAAATTTTTTTTTACAAGCACATAGATTTAAAAACCCATCAAAATACACTAAAATGCAGGAAATCCCATTTAATTTATTAAAAATTTTCTGGGGTAGGACACCTAAACCCTCCCTCCCCCCACCTACCTGTTATTTGCGTTCCAACATGCATCAGTTTACAAATGGAGCCCTGTTACTTGGTATGACTGCTGCTGTCATGATTCTTTTTTTAAGGTAAAGAGTTTTCTGTGATAATTTGAAAAAAGTGTTGATAGAAGAGCGTCAAACGTTCATTATGTGAATAGGTAAAGTTTTAAAGTGGGTTTTAATGCTGTTAGTTTTCTCTAAACTGTAAATTTTTGGAAGCTGAATTTTAAAATGTTCATTACGTGTGTCTTGGATGAAAAAATACCACATATTTAAAAGTGTAAACTTTGTATTAACACTAATAAAGAGACAAATTGAAGAAAATTATTTAATATACACGAAGGTTATATGCAAGGCCGGCCCAAGCCTCCATGGGGCTCTAAGCAAAATTTGGTTTGGGGACCTCTATTTCTGCTAATAATATGGATTACTGCAATCAATAGTCAGATGATCAGATCATTCACCTAACATAAACTCATTGCAACTCTGACAGCTCTGTTTACATTCTCTTATATGTATATATCATGCAGGGGTGTCAAACTCCTTTTCATTTTGGGCCACATCAAGCTCGTGAATGTCCTCAAAAGGCAGAAACAAATGGCAGAATGTATTAATAAAACAACCTATTAACAAACTGGTTAAATATAACGTGCTCTGCACTGCAACTAAAATGAAAATATTTTATGTTTGAGTAATTTGGCATTATAAACATAAAAACTGATTTGATTTGACTGATAAAGTAATATTGAAGCACACAACTGTTATCTTGAAGTTCTGCTTCTGGGTCCACTGCGTAGAGAGCCGGATTTAGCCCACGGGCCTTGAGTTTGGCACATGCAATCTAGTGATAAAAGTAACCAAATATAAATATATAAATAAATAAATAAATAAATAAATAAAGAACCAAAAATAAATAAACAAAATAAAATAATAATAACCCCAGTATGTAATATATTTTACAGCAAAAGTGTCATCTGGTTTATTATATTTGTTTCCAAAGAACTGCAACAGTAATGTTCAAAATAATTTCTAGTGCAAGATCAACAACAAACAACAGATAAAATTACTTAGATGCATAAAAATAAATTAAATTGGGCAAAAACAGACACACACAAAAAAAAAAAAAACCAAGAAAATACTTAAATAATGTGAATTAACAATTATTTGAAACCACATAAAATGGTTTAAAAAAGAAATTTAAAGTTGAATCATTAGTTCTTAAAACTATGTAAATGTATGCAACAATTTGCAAAAGCTGAACATAAAATATTAAATAAAATCATATAGAAAAAAATAATCTATTCCACTTAGGGGGGCCCCTAGTGGCCCCGGGAACCTGAGCAGTCGCTTAGTTTGCTTATGCCTTGGGCCGGCCTTGGTTATAGGGGGGTCCCTGAAACGTTTTCTCCCCCTGTAAGGGGTCCATTTGAGAACCCCTGATTTAAACAGCTACATCAAATGGAATGGTGATTTCAACATCTGTTGAACATAAACCATGAAACAGTTGTCCAGACAGAATAAAATTTAATTTTTATGAAGTAACCACAGATTCCTGAACTTGAATCTGTTCTAAATATTTGGGCTGTGCCATGGAGGACTTTACAGCCATTCATCAAAACAAAAGCTGAGCAAAGAAAATCAAGTGTTTTAAAATGATGCCAAGTTAAATGTGAGCTGTGATGAAAAATGAAAACTGTTTCACAAAATATAACAGAAATTGACCTTTAATGGTAGAAAATGGATGGATGGATAGGAAATTCCACCCATGTCTGTTCAGGGTCTCTTGTAAAAGACAAACTTCATGCTGATGTCATGTCAAATGCGTCTCCTGTTCTGTAGTTCACTTGTTCTATTTAAAGCACGCGTCATGTTGAGCTGATCGCAGTGAAGTTGACATCAGTCATTCGCGGCAGTGAAGAAAATTCGACCTTTGGAAATCACGACAAAACAACGCTCCGGTTCTGCTTTTTCCGTTTAAAGTAACTGATAGGTCAAAAATGTCACACGCCTTCTTGTCTTCATGTCAGAAGGAAGAATAAATCTTTCAAAGTTTAACCTCTGCCTTCGGCTACACCGCTCCTTAATTGTTCTTATATTGCAAACATGATCTCATTTGTACAATAAGTGTTTGTTGCATTTCATTTTAGAGTTTAATTACAAAATGCATGGAAAATGTTTGTCAGTTTACTGCTGAACACATATACATTTTGATTAAATATTGCACATATACTGTATTATTGTTTTGGAGCCAAACTACAGCATCTCAAATGTTAACTCTTTAACCCTTTAGCATTTAATGACCTTAACTGGAAACCAAAGTGAAGGTTTCCCTGAGGGAGGCTGGACACTGAATGTCACCCTGTGCAAAAAAAGCTCTGTCACATACTAATATTGTCAGTCACAGCTGAGCTTGAGCTTTTGTACTGACACGTAGGCCACAATAGTAGATACTCTGACAAACTCCCATATCAGAACAGTTGTTTTTATCATATTATATCGTCTCTGTAAAATACCACACAGATGGGTCATAATTCAGTCAGTAAACCATAAAAAAAACACACATTTGCGTGCAATATCAGTGGATTTTAATGCAAGCTATATATTTTATTTCACCATGACAAATGATCACTTTCAATTAAACCTACTTGTTAATTTATTTCTCTAACCAATTACTTTTCTATGCATAAACCTAAAAAAAATCAGTTAGGGGGAAAAAAAAGTCCACCAACAACTTGTTGGCTATTTTTATATTACAATTTTATTTAATTTAAACAGGAACAATAACAACTACAGAAAAGTTACATATCAAACAATGTAACTGTAGCATTGAGGACTTTTAGCCTGTCGCTAATTTGCAGCAATTGCTCTGGATATACCGTATTTCTCGGCCTACAAGTCGCATTTTTTTGCATTGTTGACATGAGCTGCAAATTTTATGCCAAAGCGATGTATTTATGGATTTTTTTTTTACATATTTATAAACCAATTTTTGGCTGGGATATGACCGTTTTCATTCATTCTGACTGAACATATTGAATACTCCCATTTTCAGCCACTAGATGGCATTTGAGTACTTTGGCATGCCGTTGTGTCATGTAATAGGTAAAAGTGGCTATTAATGATACAATCGGCTTGCCAAAGTCTGCCACCTTCGTCCAGCTCGCTTGGAGCAACCGTCAAATCATCTTCAATTCACTGCGCTGCCCCGGTGAAATGCAGCAATTTTGACCACTGAAGTGCATTTATTAAGTAAAAGGTCAAGTGAGACATATCTTTGTTATTATGGCAAGCAAACAAATACAGTAATTGTTTTAGGTGCTTGTCTTGTTAAATTTCAAAGAAATGCACAGCGTTCCTCCTTCCTGATTTCCTCCCTGTCTGCGCGCTCCCAGAGCACCGAGGTGGAAAATACTTTTGAAATGCAGCTGATTTGACTGTCAAAGTGCATTTATTAAGCAAAATTTAGACTGAAACACACCTTTACTATACTTTTGAGCAAACAAATACGGTAAATGTTTTAGGTGTTTATCTTGTTAAATTTTGAAGAAATGCACAGTGACTCATCCCTCTGCGCGTTCCTGCTTCAGCAAATCGGGTTTTGAAATGCAGCTGATTTGACCGTCACTTGCATTTATTAAGGAAAAGTCAGACTGAGACACACATTTACTGTAACTTCGAGGAAACAAATAATTGTTTGTAAGTGTTAACCTTGTTAAATTCTTGTTAAAGTCCTCTCGTGCATGCGGCCACCATTTGGCAGCCAATCGATTTTTGGCACACCAGCCCACATTTCCGGCTTGCCAGCAATGATGCATAATGCGACTTATACAGCGAGGCCACATATTTATGGATTTTTTCCACTTTATTAGACATACTTGGACTGATGTGACTTATAGGGTAGTGCGTCATGTACAGCAGAGAATACGATAATCATTCAGTTTGTGTCAATATCAAATAAATAAGATCATCCATTTTCTGTAAAGCTCCATATGAGTTTATGGCAAAAACAGGCATTTGAACAGTTTGTTTTCAGCTTTCTTTTAAATAATTAAATGCTAAGCATTTTAAAAACATCGTCAATCACCTAAATGATTTGCAAAGAGGCCAGAGCTCAAAAAACACAACACAAAACCCAGAGGCAGGGCATATATTAAAACAAGCAGGTTGTCTGCTGAAATGATTAAAATAAAGAGAATTAGGACTACATATTGGTGAGTGAGACTTCGTGGAACAGAAATGAGCAGAAAGGGTCTGAATCATGTGGAAGTGACCGGATCGAGACGCAGGTTACTGCGATTGCTTTCAGATCAAACTGGTATTAATGAGCTATGGTACAAAAAACTTTTTATAAAGTGCTTAAAAACTGCCTCACACAACTTTCTCTGCCATCATTTCTGCACAAACTTTTCTCTGATCGACTGGTCAGAGCAAAAAGTAGCTTTTAACCGCCTTACTGGATAACTTTCTTTGGTTAATGGGACTTTTAGAGCTTATTAAAACTTTAATCCTGTGCCAGTTGGAGCGCCGTATCATATGTTCGCAGCCTCTGACTTTTAATGTAAAGAAGAATAAAACACTTCTCCAATAACAATATCTAATCTTCCAAAGACAACATTGCTCTTAAAATGCAGGCGTTGTGATGCAGCAGTAATCCGGTCAGTCATGAGGTCAACACCTCTTTGAGGAAAAAAAATCCAAGACAAGGCAGATCATATGTTTTATAAATGCAAATCTGTAAAATAAGGTGAAATTATTCTGCTTTTGCTTTCAGTGCACCTAAAAAATACATTAAAGCCATTTATCTGCAAGTGTAAGCACACAAAAAATCCTGCTACCTGCTGACGTTTTTGCTATTCACTGAGTCCATTTGCAGCTCACAATCAAATTCTTGGTTGAAAGTTTGAATTGAGGCCAGATTACGTTGCTGTTGTTCTTTACAGCAAAGGACTACTGAGCCTCTGCTGCTTTCCTTAAATATGGTCAGCCTCCTACTCAAATATTATCTAGCAAATGTGATTTTCCCATCACGCTTTTCTTAAAACTATTAAATGGTTTGTCACCACCCAACATGACATAGACTAACACGGGAGAGAGCCCTCGCAGGCAACAGGAAGTCTCCAACAGTTCACGAGATCGTCTGATTCAAACGAGTTGTATAACGTTTTCTAAAATGTATGTTAGCGTAAATAATTTTTCTGAATAAATTGGGAAATATAGAGAGGTGGAGCCAAAAGGAACCCAGAATCCTTTGAGAAGGGAGCTGAAGTTCTAGGAAATCCAGGAGTTCCTTGAAAAAAGGCAACGTCAAATTAAAAACAAAACAAAAAAAAAACAAAAAAATTGAATGCCCTGTAAATTTATGTCTGAGAATTCAAAGAAATGTCCCTCCTGGAACGAATACTTCTAGGTGTGACGTCATCCTGCACTGCAAATCACATTTACAACTATACACCAAGTCACAATTGGTACTTAAATGGCAAGTTCTTTAATTTGATTTAAAGGTGCAGTAGTTTCCGAAGTGCGCCTTAGTGCAAGTGGAAGCAGAGAAAGGGAGAGGAAGGAAAGTTTAACAGGAGTGAAAATAGAGGGATAAGGGCAGGGCGATCAATACACATGCAGCTCAACAACTCAAACAATGAAAAGGAAGGTTACTCACATCTCATGGGAAAAACATGAGGCCTCACATGTAAACAGAACCTCAAGGAATGACCGATGGGGCACATACGTGCTAATCTAAAGATTTTCTTTAAAGTTTCTCAACGCAAACTCACTCCAAGAGCTTCAGTGGTCTAAAATTCCTGCATGCAGCAGGTTTTGACTTTTGGGCAGAACGTGATAATCTCTTTAATGAATCTTTAATATTTCATAACAGCGGAGATTTGCCCAAAATGAGGTCAGTTTGATACAATAGTGTTCATAGGCAGCAGAAAGAACAGAGAGCCAAATAAAAGAAAAACAGAAGTGAACAGAGGAGACATGGCAAAAGTCCTTCATCAGGTCAGATTTACCCGCAGGCGAACAAAGGCAAACAAATCACAACAGGACAAGATAAAAATAAACTCCATATGCAGGCCATGAATTAAAACAGGCAGCTTATCATGCCTGTGCAAACAGCACGGGAATATGAACAGGATTATTGGTGAGAGTGATAGTAGTTGATCCGAGGGGCTGAGGTGACAGCAGAGCATGCAGGACGAGCAGATTAAGATCCGATCACTTTAACAAAATTAAAATCTGGGCTCTATCCTGGGCCATACAAAGCCAGCCCATCAACTCTCAGTAGGCCGCTAGTTTCTAGAACACAAGATGAAGAAATTACGATTCTGCCTGTTTCCTTTTAATCTAATATCAATTTGGCTTTGGTTTTCACTTTTGTTAGGATGTAACTGAGACCTTGTGTACAGAATTTCATTCTACCACATGTACCACATGTGGTGCAAATGACAAATACAGAACCTTGAATCAAGTAGGCAGCACAAAGTGGTATCCAACACAACAAGCTGAGATTCTCCAGTGTTACAATGAAGAGCAAGCGTTAATGAACAAATTCATCCTTGAATCTTTGATGTAATTAATTTAGGCCAGTGGTCCTAACCCTGGTCCTTGAGGAACACCATCCTGCATGTTTTAGTTGTTTCTCTGCTCCAGCACCTGATTCAGTGGTTTGATTACTTCCTTAAGTTCAGCAGAAGCCTGTTAATCACATTTCACACAAATCAGGCGTGTTGGAGCAGAGAAACAACTAAAACATGCAGGGGGGTGTTCCTCAGGGAGCAAGGTTGGGAACCACTGGTTTAGTCATCTTGTGAGTTATTCAAGTTTTCCTCAAACAGCTAATGTATATTTAAGGACAACATGGAAACCGCCAAAAGTTATCACAAACTAAGACCGTCATTGTCACGGATTAAAAACAGTCAGAGGTGGATAAACGAGTGATATGAGCAGAAATGATCCACCAACCACGAAGCGTTTTTCTGTTAGGAGTGAGGGAAATCTTCAGAATTCAAGATCTTGTTTCATCTATTGATATGTTGCAAAGTAAATGTCAAAATTAAGGACAGTTCTTTTCTATTTTAGAAGCCACAAATAAAAAAGTTGTCCAATAAAGAATCAGACTTTATGAAAACCATGACGCTTACATGCTGAGGTCCAGGAGCAACAACACCTTTAATCACCTGGCAGGCCCTCCACTGTCAGTCAGCACAGCTCAACCTTTCTCAGCAGATCTCTTCCAGATTCCCTTTCACATTCCTTGTCCATTTCAGTACTCCTTTTCATCCCTTTTATCCTTCAGCTATACCTAATCTCTACAAACATATTGAGAGGGGAAGAGAAATACTGTGCGATGTTATCATGGAAAACTTTGCCATTACCGGTAGATTCAGTTTTGGTTTCCACTGCTGTTACTTCTGAGCATTATTTTCAAGTGGTCTTATAAACATTTTATTTTTCTTCAAATAATACACTTGTAAACTTTTCTCAATTTATTGTTGTGGGTTTAAATAGATGCAAACTCCAAAATTATCCATGCGTGTCTAAATGTAGCCATAGTGCAGCACGATATGCTTCCTGTCAAACAAACTTTAAAACTCAAATATCCTGATGCATGCTCAATAATCCAGGTAGAAAAATCTAAAAAAAGTTGTTAAGTCTGGTCTTCCGGACATTGAATGTCCAGAGGACCTGAATTAACTTTTTTTAAATTTAAAACTCAAACTTTAACTTTTCATCATAGACATGTTTTTTGTTTTTTTCTTGTATGCATTCTTTGAGTACTCCTGTACAAACGTCTTTGTCTGTTTCTTTATTGGTCCTGATATTGTAAATTTTTTTATTTATTTGTTTGTATTTTTATTTATTGCCAAATTTAATTGGAATAAAGTCTCTAGAGCAGGGCTATTCACATAAACTGCTCAGGGGGCCACAATTACTGAAAGCTACGGCTCCAGACATCCAGGAATTAAAGCGTCTGTGACATGATTTATGAACTTTGCAGAAAGTGGCACAACATAAATATCTTTTGTCATTCAACTATGT
>JARVGS010001968.1:24650678-24664859 GCA_031762315.1 Hypsolebias antenori | reverse complement strand
GCCCTCTGGAGTGAGGGTGAAACGTTTCTACTAAAAAGAAACTGTCCAGATGACCTGATTGAGAATTATCAGATTTGCTACCTGGATTATTGAGCATGAACTTTCTAGTGCAAAAAGATGTGACATATTTTTGTGCTGCTGTTCAGTGTATTGTTTTTATGCTATTAGCGCTTAGCGTATATAGTTAACGTTTTTTTCTTAGTTTATATCTTAGATCTGTTTTTCTTTTTACATTTTATTGTTGGATGTAACCCTGTGTACGCAATTTCGTTCCACCACATGTACCATATGTGGTGCGAATGACAAATAAATAAACTCTGACTCTGACATATATGGTGAAAAAATACAATATTTTGTTTCCATTGTCCTTTCAATGGCTTTTCTGGGGCTGAGACTGAAGGCAAAGCTGATCCTCAAATGTGCTTTTGCACCGATTTTGTGAAAATTGCTGTCCAGAGGGAGTCATTTTTCATCTGAGTCCATACAGTAATAATACAGTAATCATTGCATCTGTGGCTGCTGTATTATTCTCAGTTGATTGTTAAAGGGAGGATGTTAAATTCTTCAGCTAGGCCACTCAAAATATTTTTCCCTAAGAACCCCAGTAACATTGTGGTCGCCCTAAATTTTTTGACCCTTCAGACGATACCCTTTGCAAATGAAACTGGTAATTAAAACCATGCCAGGCCCAAAACACGAACGCTATTGTTGCCTATTCCCAGTATTCACATTCCTTATGCGGTATTGCCCAACTTTTAGTGATTTTGATAAACATTCATACATCTCAAACTAGATTGAAAAAAAATAAACAAATAAAAATATGTACCACAGAGAACTTTGGGGGCTGAGAAGCATCCTGTGTTTTGACAGGGTATGTGTTACAACACTGGGCTTTTTTTTTTTTTGTCTCAGTGTCAGACGTCCAAAGATCTCTAAATCTTTCTTCACATAAAAACAGCTTTTCTCATAAAAAAGTACAAAGTAAATAAATAAAACAGAAATTCTGGTTTACTATGATGAACAATGCCAAAATCCAATCAAAGGCTTCACAGCAAATTATTGGTTTAGATTTGCTTGTTTCAACAAGAAACGTTGCTCATAAAGAGATATTACTGTAAATGTATTAGAGTTAGCCAAAATGTTGTTTTTCATCTGTTGTCCCTGGACACAAAATGTATTATTTTAAAATATTAAATAGAAATACACATTCATTTTATTGACACTGCCAAAGGATTTTCTTTAATTTCTTTTTTTAACAATCCAACTTTTTTCATTCAGATATTTCTTGGTTCATATTTGCCTGTTTGGAATGTCATTGAGAAACAAATGAGTGGAAATGTGTCTGTGTTGCACAGATGATTCAATCTGAAACTGGAGCAGGTTATGTGCTCAGTGCATGCCGTCATGGTGATGAAGCTTGGAGTCAAGAGAGAAGATTTTGTGACACTAAAAACTCTGACTTCAGGTCCAACAAATGTGGGTGAGACGTTAATCTCTGTGTGCAGAACACCCCTCGGAGTGCAGAGCTGTACGGCTGCTATCAGTACATGTGTGCAGCGTTCGCTGTTGGGATAGAGCAAGGGTTATTCTCTAATGTTTATGCTTTAAAAAAAAATTAGCCCCCAAAAGCTATAGCAAAGTGAACTACTTAACAATCTTTACAAAATGTAACAAATTCATAGAGGTCAAATATTAATCTTTGCTTTAATGGAAGGCTTGTTTAGCATTTCTGCCTCCACTAATGTTTCTGTGTGTATGAGTGAGAAACTAGGTTAAAGACTCTATAAATACAAGGTATTTACATTTGCATTAGACATTAAAGAAACAGTTTTGAGTTTGTAATAGTCTGTTTGAAGTCTGACTGCTGGATTTTGTAAAAGCACTGAACATCTCACCCTTGTCTGGGTTCTTGTCTGGGTTCATACGCTCCAAGTGTCAAGTTCAGAGGCGATTCTCAGTTTGTACCCGCCACAGCTCATCATCTTCCCGTCATCAGTTTAAGACATGAGTGACAAAAGTGAAGAAAAATGCCAAGAGTGAGGACTTAGAGCCATGTGCATTTAACATTATATGACATAGGGTGGCTGTGGTTGAGTATTTAGAGCAGTCGTCCTCCACTGTAAGAGTTGGGGGGTCGAATCCACCAACAGTCACATGTGAAGTGTCCCTGGTCAAGACACTGAACCCTTCGTTGCCTCTGATGTGTGTCCCATCAGTGTATGAATGAGATAAAGCACTGATTAGTCTCTTTAGAATGATTTGTTCAGTTAGCATTTCAGAGATCTAGTAGAGTGCTGTATGAATGGGTGAATGAGGACACAGATTGTTGTGTAAAGCGCTTTGAGTATCTTGATAAGATAGAAAGGTGCTAAACAGTACAGTCCATTTATCAATACCATATTTTTTGGACTATAAGGTGCACTAAAAATGTGTTAATTTTCACAAAAATCGACAGTGTGCCTTACAATCAGGTGTGCCTTATGTATTAATTCAGATTCAAACCAATTTTATGTGGTTATTGTGAATGAGGTGAATAAAGTTCGACTTATCTGACTGTTTTGTTTCATTTATTGTTCCTTATAATTCGGTGCGCGTTATAGTCTGAAAAATGTGGTACATCATTTCCCTCACACTTCACTACAAGCAGCACCAGTTCAGTCCGATTTGTCAGTTGTATAATTTGTCTTTCTTAAAATCTCCATTATTTTATGTGTTCTTTGAAAGATTAGCATAACTGTGCAATCCCATATATCTAATTTAATTTGAATCTATAATGTGGCATTGGCGTTTGACAAATTCTGTCATGGATAAACCTGTGCATACTTCACATACGACACTTTAGATCCCACAAAGTCTGCATGTGTGCAGCGTGGCTTTACATTTGAGTGCTTCTCATGGGTAGAAACAGCTTCTTGTTTTCATCTGGGCTGATCTAAGTCATACGTTTTGTCATTTGTGCAGCCATCACATTAACAGTTGTTTCAGGTACATAACAGATCTTTAAAAGTTTTCAGTTATGATTAGTTTTTTAATGTCTATAATGCATGCAATTTATTTAGATAATAATAAAAAGAATAATAATTTTCATAAAATTATTATTTTATGGGAATTATTTTCTACAAAAACTGAGTAGAAGACTATAGGAGTATTATAATAATAAAAAATTACAGTTAAATTAAAAATGAGTTTCTGCATCGAAATTGCAGTGCTGCATTTTATTTACTTATTTTCCTGTTTGTAAATCAGAGGGGATTTAGACTCAGGATTTGGACTAATAAGTCCACCAGGAATATTTGACAGGTACTCCTCCAAATGCTTGGTGGGATGTTTTAGGGGTAAATCAGTGGATTAGTGATACCATATTTAATGCTGCTGCTTCACTCACTGGACTAAACATACAGTATTCCCTCAATAAGGAAAAGTATCTCTCCAATGTGGTTATGCTATATGCTTGGATTGATATACTATATACTCTATTTGCCATTTCAAGTGTCTAATTTTATTCTGTAAATTTGTATTTATATGACAATAATTGTTTTTATTTTGGCTTATTTGTATTTAAAAACCACATGGTGGCGTTGATTTGGTAAAATTACATTTCAGAAATTGTGGTCTCTGTTTTATTAAATCTGTATATCAGTTTTAGTAAAACAATATTTGCTGCTTGACAATATGTTTTTTTTAATATAACAACTTGAAAAAGTGTTTATTTATTTATTTATTTATTTATTTATTTATTTATTTATTTTTATATATAATTTACAGTACAGTAAAACACTCCCCCACGTGGGTGGTTGCCCTTCAAGCTCGGCATAGAGGTCTGGAAGTTCTGCACAGTATCTTAGCTGTGACAGCACTTTCTGGACAGAGATTTCTGAAGTTTTTCTTGGGATCTACTGGAGCCACTTTTCCAGCCATGGGACCACAGCTCAGAGGGCTTTCATAACCACAAGTAGCACTGAGGCTGTAACTTTTAAAAATCTCTTTATTTCTTTTAAATCCCTGGTCTTTCTCAGGGTTCCTAAAATCACTGTTCCTACAGCTATCGTCTTTTTTTTCTTCCAGTTTCCAAGATATGAGAGGAATAATAGCAATAAAGTTTTGTTTTATTTCATTTTGAATTCCTTGTTGACCATCATCCTGTTGTGTTTGTCAGGATATACTGTAGATCTTCCAGAATCTTTGGATCGTTGTCATTCTCCATAATCTTTTGGCGGGATTTTGCTTTGTAACATCTTGTTGTTGTGAATTAAACTGTCTCAGCTAGATTTTTGCACAGCCTGGGATCTTGTGTGGCAGCACTCGAGTCAAACATCTTGTGCTTCCATCATAGGTGCCACGTTTGTCAGAACATGGCAGAAGAATGATTTCATTCAATTCCTCAATCTGCCAGAGATACATGAAGTTTCTCTTTTTCCACATTGGGATTTTGCTACAAAAGTAGAAGTCCTTTGCTGAGGTCATTTCCCCTGATGTGTTGTTTCATCCCAGAAAGTGATTTTGATGCTCACTCTCAGCCTCCCTCGTTGTGCATGTATGCATAGCTGTGTTCAGCTCTGCTGTGGTGCGGCCTTGAAGCTTTGAGGGTGGGTTGTCCCATAATAGAGGGGCCTTTTCTCATCTGCTGTGCTGCAGTAACTGCAAAACTGGGTACATAGGTTAATAAAGAACTGAGTGACCCGTGAGTCTAAAAACGGTTACAGTTGGTTTCAATTCTTCAGCGCTTTTAAAATTATCACTACATTGCTGAGACAATGTTTTCTTTGAGGTGGGACTGTTGACGTTTGCCTGGAGTGGACAGTGGAGGGATGTGGGTTCACATCCCCAAAGCTTGCAGTGTGAAAATAGCTCAGCCCTGAAGTTTGAGGTTTTGGGTGTAGAACAACATCAGGAGTCGTTATAAAAGCTTGTCCGCATCAGGAGAAAATGTATTATGTGTTTTGACATCTGCAGGTCTGCATCAAAAAAGTTGTGGAAGAAAAGAAAATGTTCTAGAAACCCCAGTGACATCACTAATACCAAAGTCCTGCCATAGTCACGTTTATATTTAAATCGTGGTCAACAAATTTATGGGAAATTGCATGCTTGTGTGTGTTTAGTGTTTAATTTGGGCTTGTTAGTAGGTGGTCCTACAGTAAAACAACCAACGCAAAAGTAGAACAGGAATTCTACTTTTACTCCCAGGACGTGTGGTCTGTGTGATTTTTGAGAACTTAACTGTGTTTATCAGAGATTTGTAAGACTCTGTAAGCTCCACTCAGTCTGCCTTTTAATTTCACGCTGCCATGACAAGCAAATAAAAAGCAAGTCGATGTAGCGCCACATGCTTTTTTTTCCTTTGGCAAAATAATAGATTGGCTGAATAGAGAAGATCATTTCAGTTTTATATACAAGTACTTATTAGTGGTTAAAGTGGGGCAGATGTTTTCAATAATACAGCATAAAAGCCAAACCATAAGGAAAGGGTTTGCCAGAACTTTGTGGAGAAAAGAATTCTTCTTTCATTATCAGAGAGCTGAAATTGTTGAGTCTACAGACTAGCTGAAAATTCTATACATACAATTTTAAGATAATAGAAGATAATATAAGAAAGTTTCCATACCAGTAGTTTGATTCATCAGTATAAGCTTACCGTATTTTTCAGACTATAAGGCGCACTTAAAATCCTTTATTTTTCTCAAAATTCAACCGTTGGCCTTATAATCCATTGCGCTTTATGCATTAATTCTGGTTGTGATTACTGACCTCGAACTGATTTAAAGTGGTACAACTGAACAATGTTTAGAGTTATTGTGAATGAGTTGAGTAAAGTTTGACTTACCTGACTGTTTTATTTCACTTAATGCGCCTTATAATCCAAAAAAAAAATACAGTACATAGAGTACTATAATGCAGTCAGTGTTGTAGAGAATATTGCAAATGAGTTCCATTCAACATAAATCCTGCATGAAACTATCTTCTATAGAGCGGTTATGGAAATATGAAGCAGCTAACAATCAAGCCTTAACAGTCACAATAGACCCAGTTGACAGCTTACAGCCAGCATACTCTGAATTCTATTTTTCCAAGTCTCGATTATGTTGCAACAGATAGATGTTGATGTATGGATGTGTTTTCTTCAGATAACTTAAAAGAAACATTATTTATTGCGAGTCTTACCACAAATTGCAAGGCTGCTTCAGAGTGATGATCTGCATAAACACACTGGTTGTGCTGTCCTGATTTCTAAGGGCAACAGAACCTTTAACATGCACAGTATTGCTGTTTTTGTGAGTTTTTTTTGGATGCTGAATTAATGGTTTAACAGCACTTTGTGGCCTCATTTTTTTTTTAAAGTCAACAATGTTTATGTCTCTGCAGATGGTTTCTGCTCACCAGAGTGGGATGGCATTGTTTGCTGGCCTGAAGGACCTCCTGGAAAACTTGTGTCCACATCTTGTCCAGACTACATCTACGACTTTAACCATAAAGGTAAGACCGACTCTGGATTGTGCAATGACATTATGACTTTTTTTTGCGTACCATATGATATGCAACTCCTGTCAAGAAGTCCTTCCAAGAACAAAACTCCCTTTAAGAGCTAATTTCAAATGTGCACATTTCAAATGTTTTACATTTGTTTCATTAACATTTACTTCCTAATTTTGAGGAAAATCACATAAAAGTTAAGGTATGGTCATTTTTGGCTTCCACAAAAATGGTTGGTCATAGTGAGATATTGATCCATAAGCTACAAATAGTTGTATGGATTATGATTGGATAACACACAAATATATTTACAGGTTAGCATTTATGCTGTCAATAAAGAAGAAACAGAATATAAATATCCTTCTGACAATCAATTCACCTTGATTGTGACTGCATTTTCTTTATGTGGACAAACGGACCTGTTTTATGTTTCCTCATGCTACTAGCTAATTATGCAGTTTCAACTCTGTAATTAAAGCTTGATCCCATTATGTCTCTTGTTTCTTGGTATCTAGGGCTGGCATACCGTCGATGTGACAACAACGGAACGTGGGAGCTGGCCTCAGTCAACAAGACATGGGCCAATTATAATGAATGTGCAAAATTCCTTTACCATTACAACTATAGCCATGAAAAGGTGAAATCTTTCTCCGTACCATTTGCATGCTCATGGACACAGTAACACACGGCGTCTTCCTTATTCGTAGTTTCAGCCTGACTGAATGCCTGGCCAGACAAAACTGCCATACTTAATATATTACAGCCGCTTAGTATTACACAATTATAGCCTGTAATTACAATTCCTTTTAAATGAGGAACTTGTTTGCAATATGCTCTTTCATTAGTGAGCAATGCATAAAAACTTTTACCATTTTTAATAACATAGAGGGATAATGATAGTGTAGAGGTATGGTTACGTTGTGGGGTTTTTTTTATTACAGCTAAATAAATTCAGCATGTTTACTTAAAAACATAACTATGCTGTCTTCAGCTAAGGCTCCATTAAGAGTTTTTAGAAACCTTTAGAAAGTTGCTCCCTTTTAATCACAAGAGCATCACTATGGTTGGGGAACAGATGATTAGAGATGCGACCTGGCTCTAGCTCTTCCCGGGTGTCCACAATGTGTTTGATTGTGTTGAAGCCAAGGCTTGGCTCAGACTTGTTAACGTCTGACACCTATTGCTTTATGGTCACCACTTTTGACCATCGGAACAACAGAAAGGATACACTTGTGTCAAAAATCTGCATGTTTTAGCTTTTTTTCCCCCTACTAAATTAGTAGAAATCTGAGGTTGGAGTCACATTTTTAACTATATTTCATTCTTGCAATTTTCTACAAGTTAGAGAAAACATTAGTGAATATAATGAAGAAGCATGTCAAAAGTAGAAATCTGCTACAGCTTGTACCGCAGTTACTGTTGTATATCTTCTTTTTTTGCTATTCTCCTTTTGTCACATCATTATTTTCGGATCACCATTGCATTTATTTGCAATGGTAATCTCCTCCTCAGGTGGAGGAGTTCAAGTATCTGTGTGTCTTGTTCATGAGTGATGGTAGGATGGAGCGGGAGATGGAGCGACAGATTGGGGCCTCATCCTCAGTAATGAAGGTGTTGCTTCTGTCAGTCGTGGTGAAGACAGAGCTGGGTGGAAAGGCAAAGCTCTCGATTTACTGGTCTTTCTCCATTCCATCCTCCACCTACGGTCCAGAGGTTTGGGTCATGACCAAAAGAACAAGATCAAGGATACAAGCAGCCGAAATGGGCTTTCTTTGCAGGGTGTCTGGGCTCAAGCTTAGAGGTAGAGTGAGGAGCTCAGTTATCTGGAAGGAGCTCTGAGTAGAGCCACAGCTCCTCTGTATCGAAAGGATTTGGGCATCTGATTGGGATGCCTCCTGAATGGCTCCTTTTAGAGGTTTTCCGGGCATGTCCTAATGGTAGGATGTCCCAGGGAAGACCCAGAAATTGCTGGAGGAATTGTGTATCTTCTCTGGCATGGGAATGCTACAGGCTCCCCAGAATGACCTGGAAAGTGTCACTAGGGAGAAGAATATCAGGGTTTCTCTCATGGACCTGTTGCCACCGCAACAGGTCCAATCAAGTTTAAGTTTAAGTAGGTTTATTGTCATTTCACCACATGTGGTCCATGAGTTGGAACGAAATTAAGTACACAGGGTCCCAGTTACATCCAAAAATAGCAAAATGTAAAGTATAAAAATAAACAGTATGTAAGGATCTAAGATATACTGTACACTAAACAAACGCCACACGATATATGCTAAACACTAATAATGCAAAACAATGCAGTGTACCAACAGCAGCCCAACTATGGATGGAGTGGTAGAGGATAGAGATGGAGATCACATTTATTTTAGCTGTTGTTGCTGTTATCTCTATCATTAAGAACCTTCCTGGCAATTTCCAGAAAAAATGAAGATGACTGTACGTACTTAAACCACTCATTTCACTTTTTCTCCCAATTTTGTCCTTATTTGTTTGGAAATATTTATCCCCTCTTCTGTATGCCTTTACTGCCTTGACTATTTATTAAGTCTGATGCATCCTTCAATTTAACTTTAAGTTTAATGTTGTGGCTTTGTGTTTCTTTCAACGTTGCTTAACCACATTTTTCATAAGTGCATCGTGAATAGAACTGAACTGTATACTCTGGATATGAGTGTTTTTAATTAATGTCACATGATTTTGGAAATGTAGCCATTTTTCCGGGTTGGAGTCACGGGTAATGTACTTTATAGTTAAGTCAGTTAGGAAATCCCAAATTCCTGAAGTGCTACCATTTTATCACACCCTTCCCCCTTTTTGCCATAAAGCAATAAAATACAGCTTAACTCTTTATGACTTTAGATGTTTATGCTGATGTTTTCTCAAGGGAGCACTTCCAATAGTTAATGAATAAATACTGTAGGCACAGACGAAAGCACGCACAGCAAAACTGCTGTTCCAGAGACTGTCACCGTAACTGAGTCGCACGTTTTCCTGGCACAAGCTCCTGATGCTGAATGATACCAGCAGTGCTGTATCTTGTTACATGACAAGGGGCTCTTTGGCCTCTTGACATGTTGACACAGAGAAGACTGTGGTTCTGTTTTTATGGTGTTGTCTCGGTGCCAGCCTGCTGCTGGACGATCAAACTGTCCCTTCAAGCCTTCACTCGGCTCCAAAACATTCAAATGTCTCATCTAAATTTTGCCGCCAAGTGGCTGAGGTTTATGAAATGAACGGCTTTGACAAAGGACAGCCTAAATATTTGAAAGTTTAAAACCCATTTCCCTTTTTTTAAATCTACATATAGTTTTGAAGAGAACATAAAAAGTGCAAAATCTGTACATTCAATGAAACTGAAATTAAAATAACTGAGACCTTGTCATGTAAAATTAGGGATTCCAATGTCTATTTAAGGTTTTACTGTATTTTCTTATGGGATCTGGTTGTTTTCTTCCAGACATTTGATGAGTCTCATCACGTCTTTTGACTTGAAATTAAAAATATATATCTATACAACAGGTAATACTTTGAAATAGACTTTTTTATTGATAGAGATGACACAACAAGGTTAACACAACATGTTTTCTCTTGATACAATAAAGGTACAGTTAACAGTTTACCTCAGATTAATTCTCTGTAACAATATATCTTATTTTATATAATTTTGTCTTGTTGATATTCTAACAAATTATCCCTCTCCAACAGGAGGTCTTTCACCGTTTGTATCTCATCTACACAGTCGGGTACTCCATCTCTCTTGGATCTCTCATGGTGGCTGTTGTCATTCTGGGTTATTTCCGGTGAGTCTGTGCTGTCGCTGATTCTTTTTCAATCAGTCTTTTTAACCTTGAACGTGCCCAGGACAGAGATGGTGACACTGGGTCAGAAATTAAGGTCATAGCATTAGCAAAAAGGAAACTTAAGTATTTATTAGAGGCACTTTAAAAAGAAAATACACAGAAGGATACAGCATGTAAATGCCATTGTGATTTGTTTAGTAAGAAAAGCATGGTTTCTTGTAGAAGTCAATCACTCAGTGCATGACATTTGAAATCACAGTGATTCAGTTTATTTATATAGTGCCAAGACACAACAGAAGTTGTCTCAGGGCACTGAACAGAAACATTCATATACATTAAATGTAAGTTAATAACATTAATTATCTGAGGAGCAGACCGCTTTGAGTTTAACTTGGTCGCAGACTCCCATCTTGAGCAAGCATGAAGGCAACAGTGGAAAGGAAAAACTCCCTCATGAGGAAGAAACCTTTAGCAGAACCAGGCTCATGACAAGCTGCCATCTGCTTTGACCAGCTGGGTTTGAGAGGAACAGATACACAATGGCAGGACAAGAATCACATGTTAAGACAGAAAAAAATCACATGAAAACTATTCAATTTTAGCAATTCATTTAAGGATATGAGGTCAGTTAGTCCTCCAGTAGTCTAAACATATAGCAGCACAACAAGCCAGTCCTAACTTTAGGATTTATCAAAAGGAAAGTCTTAAGCCCAGTCTTAAAACTGGACAATGTGTCAGCCTTAAGGACATAAACTGGAAGTTGGTTCCACAAGAGAGGAGCCTGAAAACTGAAAGATCTTCCTCCCATTCTGCTTCTGGAAACTCTAGGAACTGCGAGTAAGCCAGCAGTCTGAGAGCGAAGTGCTCTACGATGTTTCTAATTTTAGCGATATTACGCAGGTGGAAGAAGGTGGTTCTTAATGTGGGGGTTAAAAGACATGTCCTGATCGAAAATAACACCAGTATTTTTAACATTAGAACTGGAAGCCAGATTAATGCCATTAATGCCAAAAACAGAAAATTTAGGGTCATCCAGGTTTTATGTATTTAAGACATGCTTATGTCTAAGTAGCGGATTTGATTCATTGGCTTCATGGACAAATATAACTGTATCATCAGCATAACAATGAAAATTTATCCCATGGTGTTTAATAACATTACCTAATGGAAGCATATATAAGGTAAATAGTATTTGTCCAAGCACTGAACCCTGAGGAACTCCATGACTAACTTTGGTGTATGATGAGGATGCATTATTTACATTTTCAAACTGGAATATATCAGACAAATTATTTAAACCAATTTGGAGCTGTGCCTGTAATCCCAACATCATATCGCTGTAGTAAAATATTGTGTAAGCTGGCGCTTTAAAAAAGAGACAGTGGATGCAGGCTGGTGACATCACTGACCAATACAAATCTGATGAATGCAGCAAGTCCACCCACTATGTGTTGTGATCTAGTTTTTGATGCATTTGGACATTAATTATTCTGAATTGATTTATGGATGTGAAAATTTGAGTATAATTTAATGTACCTTCTGTTTTGATTGGAAGTATTTCTGCTTCTACGAAGGTAAAGGGAAAATTACATTTCAAAGAGTCATAGCAGAGGTGGGACCAAGTCACTGTTTTGCAAGTATCAAGTCTCAAGTCAAGTCCCAAGTCTAAAATTTGACATTTCTAGTGTTTTTGCGTCTTTTTTTTTAACAAAGTTGCAATGACATGTTAAATGTAAATAATAGACTGTGTTCTTTTTTAAATCTGTATTTATCTCAGATCATGATGAAACATGCACAACTGAACTTACAAAGCATCATTAGAAAGTCATTCTAAAATTGCACCTTTATATTGAACAGTTCAATTAAACTTAGCTGCAAGAATAGTCTTCAACTAATTTTTTTTTTTAGAATAAACATTCTGTGAAAAATGCACAAGCAGAACTCCATGTTCAGACAAAAGGTGCTGACATTTCCACATTACATTACAAAGAACCATCCCAGTACATTTATTTCTTCTCCGCTCTCATCTGGTCACTCAGTGAACACATGTTTGTATGTGTCCATGTGTGAGTGACAGAGAAACAAAACAAATACATGAACTGAACAACGAACAGGAATGTGCACTTCAAGTTATTTCAGCTATTCTGCATTTGAAAAAGACCAAACTGGCCAAAAGTCTAGAATGATGCCACCATAGCTGAGAACTTGCTCGTCTGGAGCTACATGCAGGCACGGCCACAACTCTGGTGGCCACGTGAAACAGTGAAGTTCATTGCCCAGAACAATAAGGTATTCTGTCCATCAGCAATGTCCAGGTAGGGACTGAGCTGCAGTGCAGGACTGTTCTGTGTCAGTGGGTCACGAGACATGAAAACTATTAATTTTTTTTCCTCAAGAATGTTTGGTTTGGTAATTTATTGATGGTTCCTAAGTGAACCTTTGCACCTCGGAGGAGGGGGCAGACTGAGCGCAGCTGACTGAAATCAGGCTGCCTGCATCAGATCGAACGAGACGAAGACACCGCTGAATCCACGGAGCTCGAACATCCAACCTAGATCTAACTTCACCGCAGTTTTAAAACGTTAGATTATGGGTAAAATATCAAGTATTTTCAAGTAAACGGGTCAAAGTCCAAGACAAGTCATAAGTCTCTGAAAATGTTTTCGAGTCAAGTCTAAAGTCATAACATTAGCGAGTCACGTTCACACCATTGGAGACTTCTGAGGACCTCAAAAAAAAGAGTAGTTGTTTCTTATCAGGCTGGAAAAGCTATAAAACTGTTTCAAAAGGGCTTGGACTCCACCAACCCACAGTCAGACAGACTGTGTACAGATGGAGGAAATTCAAGACCATCATTACCCTCCTCAGGAGTGGTGGACCAACAAAGATCACTCCAAGAGCAAGGCGTGGAATAGTGGGCGAGGTCACAAAGGACTCCAGGGTAACTTCTAACAACTGAAGGCGTCTCTCACATTAATGTTGATGTTCATGAGTCCACCATCAGGAGAACACTGAACAACAATGGTGTGCATGGCAGGGTTGAAGGAGGAAGACACTGCTCTCCAAAAAGAACATGGCTGCTCATCTGCAGTTTGTTAAAGATCACGTGGACAAACCAGAAGACTGTTGGAAGAATGTTTTGTGGACGGATGAGCCCAAAACAGAACTTTAAGGTTTGAATGAAAAGTGTTACGTTTGGAGAACTCCTGCAGAGCACCTTGTCCCGTCTGTGAAGCATGGTGGAGGCAGTATCATGGTTTAGGCCTGTTTATCTGCATCTGGGTCAGGACGGCTTGCCATCATTGATGGGACAATGAATTCTGAATTTATAGAGGAAAACATCACAACATCTGTGCCACCGGTCACGCAGCGAGACAATGACCCGAAGCACAAAAAGTGGTTCTACCAAAGAACGGTTCAAGAAGAATAAAGTTCTTGTTTTGAAATGGCCAAGTCAAAGCCCTGACCCTTAATCCAATCCAAATGTTGTGGAAGGACCTGAAGCAGCAGTTAATGTGAGGAAACCACCAACTGATTCTCTAATGACAGGGTAAGAACACGCCCCTGACATGATTGAGAGTTGAAGCTGTTCTGTACGGAGGAATGGATAAACTCCTCCAAGAAACTCCTCCATAAAAGTACAAGCTGCGTCTTTCTCCTCTGAGCTGAAGAACTGAAGTTCTCGAGTTTGACCTCCCAACTCTGCCTCTTACATTTTAACAATTATAGAACCATCACATATTAAAATGAATATCTGATTAGATCAGTAATGTTATAGTACTGTAGAATAATCATGCATTAAAAATATATACAGGTGGTCCTCGACTTACGACATTTCGGGGTTACGTCACGCATCTCATTAAAAAAATATATTTTGAAAAATTTTACTTTGAAAATCCAAGTTCCG
>JARVGS010001968.1:24634778-24648550 GCA_031762315.1 Hypsolebias antenori | reverse complement strand
GAACATGCAAACTCCACACAGAAAGACCCCAGGTCCAACTGGGGATTGAACCCAGGACCTTCTTGCTGTGAGGCAACTGTGCCAACCACTGAGTCATCGTGCTGCCCGTAACTGCGTTATTAATAAACCAAAACATTTTGTAATGAATTAACATCAACTCCTATTCTTTTTCTTTTTTTTCCCCGTCATGCATTTCCTTTAATTAGTCACCATTTATGTTGTCCTACATGCAATTTAAAATCAAATAAAAAAAAAAAACACAGCATGTCATGAGAGGGAATGTCTATTTTTGCAACACGTACTCATCTATTTTATTTTATTTTTTGTTAAGTTTTACGTCATCGTGTGGTTTGTTTCCTCAGTTAGAATAGCTACATATTGCTACTCATAAATGTAAGAAAAATAATTGACGGTTGATCATCAAACAAGATCAGAGACAATAACTACATATTTTCTTAAAGACGATATGATATGTCCATTCACTATATGCCATATATTCATAGTTAAAGATAAATCTATACTAAATATATACTTCAAACAAATAAACATGTCTGATGTTCCACAGACAGTAATTAATTATGTGTTTGAAAATAACATCAGTATCTCTTGGAATTGCACTTCCATCCAACCATTCATCCATCCATCCATGCATGCATGCATGCATACATACATGCATATATACATACATGCATACATGCATACATCTTCTACCACTTACCTATAGTCAGGTCGTGGAGGCAACAGTTCCTGGAGAGAAACCCAGACATCCCTTTCCCCAGCAGCACTTTCCAGCTCGAAGCAGTCCATGCCAGGAAAAATACACAATCCCACCAGCAATTTATGGGTTTTTCCTGGGGCCTCCTATTGGTGGAATGTACCTGAAAAACCTCTAAAGAGAGGCATCCAGGTGCATCTTAATTAGATGCCCAAACCACCCCAACACTACCTTACTTACTACCTACTCCTTTTGATGCGGAGGAGCAGCGGCTCTACTCTGAGCTCCCTCCGGATGATGGCGCTCCTCACCTTATCTCTAAGGATGAGCTCGACCACCCTATGACGGAAGCACATTTCAGCTTCTTGTAGCCGGGATCTCGTTCTTTCGGTCATGATCATCCAAACCACCAACAAAACCCATCCATCAAGCTGAACACATGTATATTAAATAGTGTCTCACAGAAGTTCTCCCAACTGCTTAAAGAGTTTGAAAGCAATAAATATGTTTCAAGCATTGCAGCTTGTTCGTCTAACTATAATCTTTTCAGAGCCATTTTAAAAGCCACAGTGTATCACAAGCACTCTCCTGGAGATGCTTCTGTCATTAAGCAGTAATCAAATTTTGCTTAAAAATAATCCCTAATTAGGGATCACGATGATGACTAATTTTAGGTCACTTGAAGCTGCGCAAGACGGGAGATTAAAGATTTAAAAAAAAAATGTGTGGGTCAGAATAAAAAAAAACTATCATTAAATATTTAATGACTATGAGCAAGCTACAAACAGTACAGTTCAAAGCTCTTTGTATCAAGATATACCATGATATTCTGTTGAAAAGCAGCTTATGAACTCAAAGGTTAATTACAAGGGCAGATATTTTTATTCTGGACTAATTTAGATCTCTGCTGAGTGTTGTTAACTAATAGGAACTGCTCTCACTGTGAAAATGAATGTAGAACATTTATGATGCAAACACACCGAAATGATTAAAAAAAAATACATATTGAAAATCAAAATACATGTGAAAGAAGCAGAATGTAAAATTAATATTAAGAAGAAAATAGAGCTTTTAGGCAAAAAAAAAAAAAAAAAACATTCACAATATTTTAATAGTGGTGAAGTTGACAAGAAAGCTGAAAAAAAATAGAAAAGAAAAAATTAGGAATTTATCCCATTTTTGCTCTATAAGCCACATGCAGTAAATTTAATTCTGTTTAATGGTGCAAAGAAATCTGAGAACAGTGAAGTGGTCCGTTTCACTGTGCCAGCTTTATTCCAAATGAACTGAAACAGTCCGACTCACTGCATTTCATTTCAAATCAGGAAGTGTGTTCACTTACTTTTATTGCAAGATTGCTGCTGAGATTATTGCACACACTCCACTCCACTTTCCTTCTGTGGAAATACGGGCAGTGAGAAATGAACAGATGGATGAATGGAGGACGCTCCACTTGCAAACACTGTTCAGCTGCAACTCTTTCATGATGCTAGCCTGCACTGTAAATATCTGGGAGGTTTATGGCAAGTTTTTGCGTTCAAATCACAGTTTTGTTTTAATCTTTTGGACAGTATTCTTAAGAGATCCAAGCCTTTTCAGAATAAGTCAAGATAATGAAAAAATAATTAAAACTGACTAATGTTTCATCAAGATTATTGATTAACTGGTTCCTGTGGCCTGCTGTGTTTTCTATAGATTAGCTGCAAGGTGGTCGTGACCTTGTTCATGTATTTCCTGGCAACAAATTACTACTGGATCCTTGTGGAGGGTCTTTACCTCCACAGCCTCATCTTCATGACTTTTTTCTCGGACAAAAAGTATCTTTGGGGATTTACTCTAATTGGATGGGGTGAGTTCTGCTTCATTTACTTTGCACTTGTTCGTACTGTAGCATCATCAGTTGACCAAATCCATTTTAAATGAACTAGTTCGTAAGGTCCTTCCTTTTTTATATGACATTGAGAATGTTTTAAAAATAAGTTAGAACCGTGGGTAATGACTCTGCTCAAATAAGGGTTTTACAGTTCCTGCATTGTACACACTGTGTGTATAACTTACATAAGCACAGCGCATACAATGTGGATGCTGTCCTGCCCAAGTTCCACTCAGATGGGAAATAATACAAAATTTTACTATTTGCACCAAATTATAGCTGCTTTACCATAGCAATTCATGTACTTTTTATTTATTTTGTAGGAGTGCCGGCTGTGTTTGTGACCATCTGGGCAATCGTAAGAGCCATGCTTGCTGACACAGAGTAAGTGATGTGTATGATTTATATTTAACTTATCCCGTCAAACCTTTACACCGAATTACTAAAGCTTGATGACTTCAAATTAGAGGTCTTAATGTCAGTTTATTATCAGCACGTTTGTTTGGTGCAGGGCTTGAACCCTTTATTTCTTTCTCCTTCCTGTCCTCTCAAACTCAGCCGGCAGAAGCAGATGACAACTCGTCCTGAGCCTGGTTCTGTCGGTGGTTTCTTCCTGTTAAAAGGGAGTTTTTCCTTTCCACCGTTGCCAATGTAATTGCTCAGGATGAGACTGTGATGAAGTGAAGATTCAACGCAATCTGCTGTCATCAAATATCAATTGAACGCCTGCAGGTCACATTCAGCCAGCAAAATTGTATTTTTGGCCTACAGTATATTAAATATCAATAAATAATGCAAAATCACCCTTCTGTTACAGCACGTGATCAAACTCAACTCAGATGCTCAAATAAAAGCAACCAGGAAATGCAAATGAATGCCTCAAAGCATCTGTATCTAGAAAGTATTTAAAGAAGCAAGCACCCCCTGGAATAGCGCTTTCCACTCATGTAATTTTTAGAACACCAGTCAGATGACTATGATTACAAAATGCCCATTTTATTGTAAACACTCAGTGCAGCCCATAAACTTTTCAATGGCGGCATAGTTTTTAGATGGGTTTAGGCTTGAAGAAAATTGATAAAATGAAATTGAATTACACCAGAACCATAAAACATTGTGCGTACAGTACCTGTAACAGTGTCTAAAGGTACAGCCATCTTTCACACATAGAAGGGGTATTTTAGTCACTTTTCCCATGTCGAAGACACAGCCAGAGAAGTTTGATCACTGGATTATAGCATGGGATGAGCTGGATTTGGTCATTCACAGACATGAGTTGGTCACACATAGAGCGATAATGATAATACACATTTTATAGTTGCTGGAGCAATAAATGTACAAAACAATACCCACACACGCACATACACTACAAGCGAGACGATAACGGTACCAAAAATCCCCAATTTTTCATCAATTCCACTTAATTTCCAGTCTGTTGAAGACAACACTCCAGTCAACATTTCAACTGAACACTTGTGTATTTACTGAAGTCAGACATATCCAACTCCACACCAGGAACAACTCTTTCTGTAAAAGCTGCACAACTGAATCTGAGTGTTGAAGCCATGATATTGTACTAACAGCTGTGTGAGGGGCAGTGGATTATCCACGTACATTATCTGTGCCATGAGTGGAGATTCCCATTAAAGTGTTAACTTACTTAAGGGCAGCCTATAAACAAACTAGAATAAAATAAATTGATGTTTCGTCATTCTTTTTGTGGCAACAAACTCTTTTTCTAGCTCCTTTTGCATGGATCACCCTATAATAATTTGCAGAACAGAACTGAAAACTTTTGGAAAATGTCAAGAAACAAAAGAGGGTATCCGCCTCTGAGTAGTCAAACTGTACGGGAAAAACATAGTCTCAGTCTGTAGGAGGGCCAAAAGGTCATTTGTACATGTCTTTTCCAGCAGAAACCCACTCAATCGTGATGGTTACTACAGATCTGGTCCTTTATTAGTCATCGTTTAAATAGAGTAAAAACATAATGCTGGAACTATCAATATCTTCGCTTTGCTGATATTTGAATTGTTCTTAATAATAAACGAAATACAAAGTAGCATGTAACAGCTGAGTTTAGATAAACTATTTCAATCCCCAAATTTATAGAAATTATTTATTGTTATTTTAATGGCCAATGTATGCAAAGTACAGTAATTATGACAGATAGATATAGAACAGGCAGGAGGATGTAGGAGCAAATTAATTTCAAAACAACTAAAGCTAGTTAGTATTTTACTGAGTATTTTGAGAACTATTTCCTTATATGATAATTGTACAGTGGAGAATTAGATTTAAAAGTAGATTAAAGAACGTTTTATCTGTTCTCTAATCCACACGGTGAAATGTTGTCGCAGACCAATAAAGACAACAGAGTGAAATGAGGGACTTCAAGAACATCCTACTTCTTATGCTTTCCTTATCTCTCACAACTTATTTCTGCAGGTGTTGGGACCTAAGTGCAGGCAATTTGAAATGGATATATCAAGTGCCAATCCTGGTGGCTGTGGTGGTGAGTACCAACCTACAGCTCGCACTTCACCCCTGCTGTGCAGTACGAACCTGTGATTGCCATCACACTTAACCGTGTAATTATCTTTCCATTACTTTTTTTTTTCCAGATCAATTTTTTACTATTTCTGAACATCATCAGAGTCCTTGCAACTAAACTACGAGAAACAAACGCTGGAAGGTGTGACACCAGACAACAGTACAGGTACTCGAACATCCTGTGGGGGGAAAAAAAAAAAGATTCATTTTGAGATATTCGTGGAGGAGCTCCTCCTGCTTATTTGCTTATTATTTAATCATTTGCAGATTACATAACTTGATTAGAGATTACATCTGCTTCATAAAGACAAGATAGAGATACAAATGCACAAAGCCAACAAAAACAGAAATGGCTCTTCAAATTTAAAATCAGCCTATGGATTAGATAAAATAAGATAAGATAAGATAAGATAAGATAAGATAAGATAAGATAAGATAAGAATAGACTGAACTTTATTGATCCTGCAGGAAATTGTTGTGCCAGACTTTCAGTACATAGGAATAGGGATGCACAATATTATCAGCATGGTATCGGCCAATATTAGCAATAAAGTAAATATCGGACATTGGTCTTTCCATCAAAAAAACTCACCGATGTAAAAGGCTTCTGTTTTAAGTTATTCTTTAATTTAAGAAACTGTCAAGTGCATCTATTAAAGCACTACTACTTGTGCACTTTTCACTTGTCGCTTGTGAACAGGTTGAGTTTTGATTTGTAAAAATTTACAAATTTGCACTGTGAGTGTTGTCATTGTGTTAGAAAGAGTAAATGTCATGAATACATCTTATATTAAACATAATCCAAGTTGAAGTGTTACATCATTTTCAACCCCTTTTCGGACATCTATGTTTGGTAGCAGACCAAATTGACAAAGACCATGTAGAATAATGTAGTATCCCATTGCATCCCTACAAAGGAACATGCAAAAATGAATCTCACAAGATATTAAAAAACAACAGAAAATATAAAAATACCAACGATTAAGGTATATCAGGTGCAGACAGAAACATTAAAGTGTTTATTGTGGTGCAGGATTAATTTTATTGTTCTATGTGTAGAAAGGGGGAGGAGTTGAAAAGTATGAACGCCACAGGGAGGAAGACTTCCTGTGGCATTCTGTGGAGCACCTCGGTGGTCTCAGTCTACGACTGAAGGTGCTGTGGTAAGAGTCCAGGGTGTCATGCAGGTGGTGTGACGGGTTGTTCAGGACCTGGATCAGTTTCCTCAGCATCTTCTGCTCAGACACCTCTGTCAGAGACTGCAGGTCCACTCCCAGAACTGAACCAGCTCTCTTGATGAGCTGATCGAGTCTGTTGGCATCAGCTTTCTTCACCCTGTTGCTCCAGCACACCACAGCATATAAGAAGACACTGGAGCCCATCAAGGGGTAAAACATCTGCGACATGGTCCTGCAGATGTTAAAGGACCTGAGTCTCCTCAGAAGAAAAAGGCGACTCTGCCCTTTCTTGTAGAGTGTTAGCTGTCCAGTCCAGTTTATTGTCTAGGTGGACCCCCAGGTACTTGTAGCAGTCCACAGTGCCCACCTTAGTACCCTTGGGGCTGATCTTCTTCCTGTAGTCCACCTGCAGCTCTTTAGTTTTTCCAGTGTTGAGTTGCATGTGGTTCTGTCCTCCACATCTCTCTATTCAGCTTCCTGGTCACCAGTGATGCACAATGGCAGAGTCATCCGAGAACTTATGCAGATGGCAGGATTGTGACTTACCTGAAGTCCAAGCCTTAGAGGATGAACAGAAACAGCAAGAGGACCATCCCCTGATGAAACTACTTCTAATTCTGTTACCACATGAGTGAGACTAGTGTATTAACCACCTCAGCTGTTAGAATATTCAGCAACTATTAGTACTGCAGGTCTTCTCAAGTGGTTTAATTCATGGGACTTCTTAGTCTTTGTAATCAGCTCTAAAAAAACAATGCAGCCCACAACAAAGAGAGGAAAGATGTCAGATGTCAGCTACAACAAAGAGTCAGCCCAAAATGCAGACAAAATAAAAAAAAAAATTGTGCGCTTAAACTCTCTTGACCAAAATACTTTCAAGACATTTCATTAGAACGACAGGAAATGGTGTCATCTTGTCATAAAGAGAGAGAAAGGGGCGTAACAAGGCTTTAAAAATATTTTAGGCTTTGACTTTATTTAGGAATTTAAATTTATAAGGATGATCAACATCAGTATTTTGTCACTCAGTAATAAAAAGTTGGCCAGAAACAATTAAAATGCATATAAAGTGTAAATAAAACTGTTTTAAGCCTTCTACTCACTGAGCTTTTCTCAAAAAGAAAAAAATATATCCTGTTAATTTCTTTTTTTCTTTTATGTGAAGCATTTTAATCATTTGCTTGAAAGTGTCCAATGTTCCGTTACAGAAAACTGTTGAAGTCCACGCTGGTGCTGATGCCTCTGTTTGGTGTCCACTACATCATATTTAATGCCATGCCGTATACAGAGGTGTCTGGGATACCTTGGTTGATACAGATGCACTACGAGATGCTCTTCAACTCTTTCCAGGTAAAGCTGTGGATGAAGACATTCTGAACATGAAAGATTGTTACGTCTATGTCTTTGGTCCAAGACATTTGACTGACCCGAATGGATTTGCCCTCTGGGTTAATATTAACATTGAAGCAGAATGTCAAACAGCTGTTCATTGTTTAGCTGCTGATTTTGTACAATTCTAATTTGCGTTAAGAAATTGCCAACGGTAGCTGAAATGTCATTTGTAAGTATGTGCTTAAAGTATCTGGTTCATGTGAGTAATATCATTATTTGCTCTTTTCCAGGGTTTTTTAGTTGCAATTATATACTGCTTTTGCAATGGAGAGGTAAGAACTCAATTTGTAACCCTTATAACTACAATATTGTTTGTGCTTTAAAGTTTCTACTTACTTTTTCCTTTAAGGTGCAAGCTGAGATCAAAAAGTCGTGGAGCAGAAGAACTCTGGCCCTTGACTTTAAAAGAAAAGCTCGAAGTGGCAGTAATACTTACAGCTATGGACCAATGGTATCACACACCAGTGTTACCAACGTCACAGCCAGAGGACCGCTGGCCCTCCACCTCAGCACGAGACTGGGACCGGCGCCTGTAAATGGCCACAGGAACCTGCCTGGCTACGTAAAGAACGGCTCCGTCTCAGAGAACTCCATGCCTTCATCAGGACAGGAGCTCCACATTCCCGAAGAGGAGCACTCAGCTCATACGCGACCCATCGAGGAAGAAAAAACCCCGCCTGTCGTGGAGGAGGAACGAGAAACGGTCATGTGACCTCAAGAGAAAAGTCACAAAAGGTGGAAAAGCAAGTGAACACTCAGGATGGAGTGAAGGGGGATGACATCAGCACTGCCATGTTTTATTCCCTTCTGTGAATTGAGCCAGAACATTGTCAACAGATGAGGCTCGAGGCCAAAAAGGGTACGTTACCCCGAGGGATGAGGACTTCCAAATGGTGTTCGCAAACACTCTACTCTTTCATCAACCACCTGTCACAGACAACGTGTGCAAAGCTTCAACAGGCTTTCTTGGGTTGTTTCCTCTGCCATGACTGTTATTGTCTGGTTTGCTTGGATCATCCTTTGTGCATGCATTAAACAGGAGGTGAGTGTGGATAGTAGTTGTCAAGATAAGCCGCAGTCACATTAATGTCAGGAAGGCCCTGGGTGCACTTTATGGCACAGGCATGGATTTTCATAAGAATTTGAATCAGGAGTAGGTCTGATTTAAAAAAAAAAAAAAAATAAACCTCATTATTCCTATTCTTCTCAGACATCCTTTCATGTTTGTAGCATGATATCTCATTTGTTTTGTGTTGATTTACATTTATTTCAATGTAAAAGGGAAGTTACTCAGGTAATTGAAGTCCTTTGTTGTTGCACACCTGTTTTTATACATTATACATGGTGTTTTTGCATATTCTGTATTTTGCCCCAGAGGATGCTGGTGTGTTAAATAAGGCTGTGCTAATTTGTTTTAAAGATTTGGGGTGCAGCTTCTGCTGTTTTGAAGCATCCCTCCCTCTAATCATAATGGATGGTTAAAATGAATGTATTCATTTAAAATTTCACTTAAAGCATAGCACACAGACATCAGAAATATGTTTTGAGTGTTACTAGAGATGGACGTTATAAAAAGTATAACTTGTTCTCACAAGGTTTTAACAGATTAAACCCCATTAGGATCACAGTGATTTATTTTATCCTCCAGCTGGATATTAATTAATGAAAAATCCAAGAAAGTTTCAATCCCGTGGATTTCAAAGAGCGACATTTGTGGTGATATGAAAACAAATTAGTTTTTACAGAGGGTCCAACGATGAGCTGCTTGATGCTGTTTGTGTTCAAGTCGCTATGTTTACAGATCAGAAATACATTCTAATTATGGCTAATGTGTATATCTATATGATTTGGTATGAAGGCCTTACAGTTTTTCTCACGTTTGCTTTAATACTTTTGGTAAGATCTGATCATATAGTTCAAACAGAACTGGTGAATAAGTTTGCATATGGCAGAGGGCATTCATGATTGCTAAATCATGAGGTGTTTTAAATACTGTAACTTGTAAATAACTGCAGTTTACCTGCATGATGAGAAAGATAAAAAAAAAAAAAAAATCACAGTACCTGTTATGCCAAAGATAAATGGTGTGCTATGCCTCCATAGAGTAGATTTTAATGCACAATACTGTATATTTAAATACACCCCACCATCAGCTTACAATTCATGATTCCCAGTGTTTAGTACGTTAAGTGCTGAAGTCATAGATTTGAATATATGCGGTGCCATTTATAAAGTTACACAATCAAAAATTAACAGCAATATTTTGGTTTATTTATCCTTTCATAATATAAAAAGTTTTTTTTTTTTTTTCAAAGTCACATTTTAACCATGTTATTCATACATTTATAAATGTTATAATTCCAAAATAAATATTTAATTTAAAAGTTAAATATTTAGTTTACAAACTAAATGCTTAACTTGAAAGTTAAATAATTAATTAGTAAACTAAATATTCAGTTGTAAATTAAATCTTAAATTTCCAAGCTAAATATTTAATTTCCAAACTAAACATTTCATTTCTAATTTCAACATTTAATTTATAAAATAAATATTTAATTTGCTATCTAAATATTTAGTTAACAAGCTAAATATTTAGCTAGCATTAAATATTTAGGTCCAAGCTAAATATTTAGTTAGCAAATTAAATATTTATTTTGGAAATTAAATGTTTAGCTTGGAAAATAATTACCAGTATTTAGGTCTGAGCTAATTTTTAGCTAGCAATTTAAATATTTATTTTGAAAATCAAATGTTTAGTTTGGGAAAAATAATATTTAAGGTTGAGCTTTGTAGATAGAAAATTAAAAATTGTGTTTTCAAATTAAATGTTTTGCTTAGAAATTAAATATATAGCTTGTAAAATAAATATTTAGTTTGGAACTATGACATTCATAAATGTTTGAATGACATGGTGAAAAAAATGACTGAAAAAATGCTATTTTTTTTTTTTCTTATGAAAGGCTAAATAAACCAAAATATAGCTGTTAATTTTTGACTGTGTGACTTTACAAGCGGCACCCCATATAATTAGGGTAATTTATTTAAAAAGTCCTTTTCAATTTTGAGTTAAAAATAGTATTTGAAAAATGTTTAGAGGGCAAATGAACAGCAAATGGCAAAGTAAAGGCTAAAGAGAATTGCAATTTTACTCTCAATGATATGCTGTATTTCTCATCAATTTCTTCTTTTCTTCTTTTTTTTTTTTTTTCAAAACAGATAGAGCTGTTTTCTTTATTTATTCATTTTAAGCCAATCAGCTGACTAATAAGTCTTTAGGAAGCAAAATTCTGAAGAGGCAGTGGTCAAAATTAACCTTTCAAAACAAATTGCATGTAATGCCAACAGAATTATGGATTCTCTGTTAAGTACGAGATACTGAATTGTATGACCCTTCATAGAGATGCTCCAAATAAAACTATAGATCTATAAATGAGACTAAAAAGAGCAATTTAAAGTCTGCAACATTGCATTTTACATTATAGAAGTCTTGCCTGCAGTGTTGGAGTATATTGATTAGTTACAAATGAAAAATAAGTTTTCTCTTTAGCTAATTAGGCCTTTAAAAGCTTTGTGGTGATATCCGTCCCATTTTCTTTACACACTTTTCCTAGCTGTGATGAAGGGACTTCTTGATGTGAAGCAACAACTGTAGCATTTATGCCACAGTGCCGTTGTGGTCACATTCCTATTTTCTATTTCTGTATTTTTCTGATTTTAAGGTGCACTTAAAATCCTTTAGTTTATCAAAAATCGACAGTGAGCCTCATAATCCAGTGTGGCTTATCTATTGATTCTGGTTGTGGTTATTGACCTTGAACTAATTTTATGTACACAGCGCTCAAAAAGCTGTCAAAATTAACTTGTTTCATTTAATGCACCTTATAATCCAAAAATACGGTCCTGACACAGTTAAAAGACTGAAGCAAACAAAAATGTGGCTGTTAAGTCATTTTATTTAGTCTTTATACAAAATATATTGTTAAAAAACATTTTTAAAAAACCCACTTTAAGCCATTTTAACAGTAAATCTCCTTAACCCGTATATGACTCATGTCAAAAAGCAGCAAAAGTATAATTAGCACATCAAATCAAAAATAAATAATGAAAAAAAAAAATGTTACCTCCTGTTTTGTTAATTTTGCAAATGAAAGAACACTGTATCCTGCTATTTTTGTACATTTTGCAATGATTTATTAAAAGAAGTTTTTAACTGTGTTTCTTTGATTTACACACGTCCAGTGCTTTGAAACTGGGAGAAGCTTCAAGTGCTGAAAAACATAGACAAAACATGTAAATTTACATTTTTTGGCAGAATTACAGACAATAACATAAACCTTGGAGCAATAAAAAAAATGTACTCACATTTTTAAATTGAAAAAACACCCAACTGTCTATCAACGTCAACATTTGTGTCATGACTGCAAAAAAAGGGCAAGTGGATTGACTGCATCTGTAATTACCAACTTTATGCCACAGTGATGAAAATTTGGAAAAGTCTGAGGTTGAACGATGTCTGTGTTGATAGGTGACACAATATTTCACCTTTTTTTTTCTTATTTTACTGGAATATTGTATTTATTACATTCCTCACATCTCTGTAGAGCATGAATTTGGCCAAATTTTCAAACTCTTGAAGAGTTTTGTTATTGCTCTGTGAAGAAAGTCTTTATTAAAAATCTATTTTTCATAAGGAAACACTTGGGAAAATATATTTGAGCACTTTATTGCCCTTTGATAGAGTATCCTGCTCTGATTGTATCTTGCAAAATATTACCTTGTGTTTTGAAATCAATCATCGTAGAGCTAATATTGTTTCAAATACCTCTTATGGAAGTATAAAGTGTGTTGTGTCATTTATTTTTTCTTGAAATGTACTCAGTGGAACTGACATTAGTCCTCAAGCCTTGTGTAAACTTCACGCGAGCAGTGTTTGCTTCGGCACATCTCACCATCTCGTCACTTCGTTGTGCTGCAGGTATTTTGTACATATCAGTGTAAATGTTGCATAAAACGTTTTCTAGTCCGTTATGTTCATGAGTGAATTGTATATAAGACAATAAAACCGTATTCGACTGTTTTCTTGACTTTGATTTAAAGCCAGCGCATTATTTTTTACATTTATTTACAAGTTTTTATATTAAATACATATTTTATATAAGATAGTTTTTTTTAAATGCATCCAGAAAGTTTACTACCAAAAAAAATAAAATTGTTTTCTTTTTTTCATGATGAAAGAGTTCACTTTTGAGATTTTTTGGCCCCCCCTTTAGCCCCTCCTTTGCCTCCTCTTTCACCCTTTTCCCCTTTGTCACTCTTCCCTTTTCCTTCACCAGCTTCTTTCTTGGAGCCTCCCTTTTCACCTGCGTCACCCTTTTTCTTTGTCGACGCGTCCTTTTCGTTTCCTTTCCCTTCTTTGGCACCCTTGGGCTCTTTCTTGCCCTCCTTGCTCTTCTTTTCGCCCTTCTCAGAGTCCACTTTCCCAGACACTGTTGACACTTCCGCAGTTTCCTCAGGTTTTGCAGCTGCAGTAAAACAAGTAAAATAAAAAAGGCTAAAGACTTTTTAGGTGCCATCAGATATACAGTAGTATTTGATGGAAAGGAGGAGGAGGAGAAAGATTAACACAAAAAAAATGAAAAGTAAAACTGCTTTTTTTAAATAGGTTTTAAGTTTATAGATTCTTTAACTTTCAGAGTTATTTTGCCTTCTCAAGCCTTTATGAGATGATGTTTGCACAATATTTTACCAGAACCCCTCAAACTCAACAGAGTACTTATGTTTTCGCTCTATGTATAATATATATATGGTGGCACAGTGGATCAGTTGTTAGAGCTGTTGCAAGAAGGTCACCAGATTGAATCTCAGCTGCGGACCTTTCTGGGTGGAGTTTGCATGTTCTCTCCGTCCATGCGTGGGTTTTCTCCAGGTGCTCTGGGTGTTTCCTCCCGCAGACCAAAAACATGCATATTGTCCCTAGGTGTGAGTGACAGAGTGTCTCTATGTGTCCCTGTGATGGACTGGAGACCACTCTGTCCAGGGTGTCTCCTGCCTCTCAAACAGT
>JARVGS010001968.1:24568688-24587733 GCA_031762315.1 Hypsolebias antenori | reverse complement strand
GTGCCTTTTATATTGATGAGTTATTTTGATGGCCCAGCTCTGATATTTAAACTTTATCACTAATTTCAGCCAACACCAATACCATGCCGATAATACCGTGCATCCCTAGTCTACAACTAATTAACTTTTGGAGTCACTCCAATTCAAAATGGTCATCACAGCTAGTCAACTTAGCCAACAACAAAATGTCTATACCTTAGAGAATTTCACAAATACAGAGCTAAGTTTTGTTGTGGTAGTAGCAGACATCTAAAAGATCACGCATGAGATTGTGCTTTGTTATTTTCAATGTTCACCCTAAATACCTGCTGGATAACAAGAATTTTCAAAGTGATCTTAGTTTAAAACTCTGACATTTTGATATGCCATTCTCGAGGAATGCTTGGTCTTTGATTATGAGGCGTTATCAATGCTGAGAATTATTCTGCTTTAGTTCGATATACAAATGATAAATATCAAGTCTGTGTGAACGTATCATCACAATATGGCCACTGTGACAATGGCCAGGCACATTTCATTAATGGAAACCAGACTCCAACCCATTTATCTGTCCTCCATCAACTTGGGTTCAGTTTAGATCCTGTCCAAAATCTGATGACAAGTCCTGGCATGCAGAATAAAGAGACAGAGAAACTCCTTCCTACTGCTAATCTCACACAAATCGCCTCCTCATCTGTATTTTGTTGCGTTATTACAAGAAACCTGAGCACGTGTCTGAGAGAATGCTCTGCCCACATGCATTAAGTGACATCTACTCCCATACTCCTGCAGAGACCAAGGTGAAAGTGTAAACACGAAGTGGGGAAACGACGTTCGTCTTTCTGTTATCTGGCTATCTGCAGGATCGGAAGAGCTAAATATTATGACACTTGATATGACTGAGCGTACCTGCTGGTTACATTTTAGAAGATCGGTGCTGAGGCAAGGTGGTTTATGTCTTGTAGTATCACCGCTGTCCTCAAAGTCCCTGTCTTTGTCTCCCTGAAGTTCTTTCTTCATAACTGTCGTCCTTCTCTAAACTCTTATGTAATTGTGAGAAAATCAAAAGAGACCAAGCTGCATCTGTTTTGCTCCACACACACGTGTGTGCAGATTTTTGGACACTGATTAACAGGAAGATGAAAAGTAATTGATGCATCTGTAACAACTGGTTGTTTAGCTCCGCTAGCTGTTGATGTTTGCAAACCATCAGAGGTATAAAATTGTTAAGATGATATATATAAAGGCAACACAGATGAAGTGAGAGAAAGAGAGCGAGAGCAGGACTCATCATCTATTACAAATGTTGCACATGAGTTAGACTATGTTGCGATTAGCACGCTGTTTCAGCTGGGTGTTCATCTCAATCTGCAGCACAATATCCTCAGGTCTGAACCCATGGATGACGGTCACTTGCCAGAAGACAACTTTTTTTTTCTGTCTCTCTCTCTCTGTTTTTAATACTTCCTTCTTGGGCAGAAGGCTGGCGTAATAGGAACCAGACACGAGCCAGTATGTGAGGCATCCACTGCAACGAGACTTCACGTCTTTGCAGAGCGCGAAAACAGGATTTAGAATTAAATTCTAGTTTGATAAGTTTAGTTGCTACTTTAGTTTGTGTTGATGTGGAAGTTTTTTCAAAAGGACTGAGGATGCCAGTGGATTAGACAAGAGGTGGCTTTCCATGGATCAAAATGTGCAGGAAATGGAAAGGGGGGGCAAAGGAGAACTTGAGAACGGGAAATACATGTTCATCTTTTCCAGGTGAGTTCTTTGGATACTTCTCCTACATGTAATGAATAATTTGATCTATTAATTTTTTTATATTAGATTTATTTTTGTCAGAAGGCATATTTTTAATGAAGCTGAACAAAGTGTATCCTTTAACAAATTGCATTTATTGTTTCAAAATGTGGAGCAAAAAATAAAGAAAACAGAATGGATACTGTTGTTTTTATGTCTGCTTTGCAATAAAAGTTCATTTACACAATATTTACTGAACTCATATTTATTATACTTCTAAATGCAATGGAGAGCACATCCTGACCACAACACAAATTTTACATATATATTTTAATTTCTAAAATTTGCCAGTAATGGTGTTATCAGTAATTTTAAAATGTTGTTTACTTAAAATTATGTCCAGATAATGAAAACTGAATTAGGTAACACTTTAAAATAAGGCTCCCCTTACAGATGGTTAATAAATAGTTTATAGATACGTTATTAATTCTACTGTAAACACTAATAAGTTATTAATAATTGTTTATTATGCATTAATTAAGGGTGGCAGAGACAAAACTGACCAGTTTCTTGCCAAATATGTTCACCCATATATTTCATCTAGAGTTGTTATATTAAACATTTCAGACTAAGTTACTACCTTGTTAGCACGATAAGCAATTTGAAACCTAATTTGTTTTAGGATATAATATTAGTTGTAAATACTTATAATGCAGGAATAAAGTACAATATTATATGCTAAAAATAAGTTAACAAGTGCTTACAAGGTAGTAACTTAGTCTGAAATGTGTAATATAACAACTCTAGATGAAATATATACAGATTTGGCAAGAAACTGGTCAGTCTGGTCTCTCTGGCACCCTTAATTAATGCATAGTAAGCAATTCTTAATGATTTTTAAAGTGTTTAGAGAGAAATTAATAATGTATCTATATTTATTTGCCATATAGAAGGGGAGCCTTATTATAAAGGGGTACATTGACTTATAATACACCAGGCTTTTGCTATAATGCAATGCTTTTGTGGAAAAAAAAATTAATGAGACTTTTCAATTTCAAAATTCAACTACATTTTTAATTTCAAATAGATTTGCTTTAAAATTGCACTTATATCAGTAACATTTCAAACATGGTCTAAAATTTCTTTTTTTTTTTTTTAATTTTAGGTAAAGTTGATATTATTGTGTTCTTAGAATTTTGTGTACATTTATTTTACCACTCAGTCTGTTCACACATGCATGTTTACCTTTATTAAAACACATTTTACTGAACTTTTGCATTGATCAGACTCTAGTCATAGCAGCTCTTCAGTAAATCGACCCAAAGGTTGTGAAACAGCAAAAACGTGAGTTGTCTTTGTACAGCTTGGGTAAATGCTGTGAACCAAAGTCATTTAAATCAAATTTAAGTCAGGAGAGAAATGACCCTGTGTCTTTCCTTCTGCTTTGACATCCTGGCACCGTTAGTGCCATCTGCCTCTGAGCATCCGTACCTCTCCCCGGCTTCTGCAGGACTGGATCTGGAGGGGGAGGCCTTGTGGCGGAGCAACAATCCTCTCCTGTTTGCTCAGAGGGGATGACACATCACACGCTGAGGAGTACAGTATCACGGTTATGAGATCAACTTGAACTCTGCAGCTCTGGACAGTGAATGAAAGTGCTAAGCTGTCTTCTCACAGCGGCGTCGATTGCTTCACAGGATCTGTAGTGACGCTGCTGTGAGCAGAGTATGACCCTGAGATCTTATGTCATCTGTTGTTTTTTTTTTTTTTTTCTTGTGCATGACTGCTGGCTTGTGTTGAAGCAAAGAATGTCTCTGAAGTGGCCCACTGGCTGAAGAAGCACAAATGAGAATTTTGAAGATCTGCTACTTTTCAGTCTTTCGTTCTTCTGTACCGCCTGGTGTTCTTAATTTTAACAATGTCAATGATTGTTGGGTGTCGCCCTATGAGCTGCGTTCTCTTTGCCCTCTAATCTTCTCTTCCTTCTTTTGTGTCATTTTCTTTTATGTCACATTGTAACCAGAGAAAATAGAGCTCTCTTGTACTCCAGTCAAGCCTGTTGCAGTGAAACTCAAATATCCTGAATGTTTGAGATGTTTTAGAAAGCAACAAATGAGAAAAATGTGTTCCCGTCCACATTATCCCTTTTTCAAAGTTAATAATTTCCATGAAACACGAACTGGTTGATTACACTATTTTGAACAAGAATGGCCGATTTCGTAAAGGTCTGCACCACATTAGAGATTGAAGAACCTAAAATGGTTTCCTGGTGAACTGAAATAAACTAGCAATCATGACATCTAAATAACCAGATGTGCTTCTCAGATGTGAATGTTTGCTTCTTTGATGGCAAATTGGACATTGGATTGTTTAGAGTGGGTGTGGGGACATTTAATGATGTCCTGGATTCTGGGGAGCTTTCATGCTTGTTTTGTATTGTTGCAGAGAAATAACTCATTAATAAAGTATCTAGAATAGTTTGAACATGTCGGAATGGTACCTCTATGAAACTTTAATAAATTTCACAATGATTCCTGGTATCAAACTACCAAATATTTAAAAGTCTTAAATTATTTTTGCACAGATCCCTACAGATATTAAATATATATATAATGTATCTGTTTTTTCCAGATTCTAGTTGAAAATCCTAAAGAGTCCAACATGAGCTGGAGCTTTCTCACTCGCCTTCTGGAGGAGATCCACAACCACTCCACCTTTGTGGGGAAAGTGTGGCTGACGGTGCTCATCATCTTTCGGATCGTGCTCACAGCAGTCGGGGGCGAGTCCATCTACTCCGATGAGCAGACCAAGTTCACCTGCAACACCAAGCAGCCGGGCTGTGACAACGTGTGCTACGACGCCTTCGCTCCCCTCTCGCATGTTCGCTTCTGGGTCTTCCAGATCATCATGATCTCCACACCCTCCATCATGTACATGGGTTACGCCATCCACAAGATAGCTCGCAGTTCAGAGGAGGAACGCAGGAAGCACCTAAGACTGCGCAGAAAGCCACATCCACACACGAGATGGAGAGAAAGCCACCATCTGGAGGGTGGCTTGGAGGGGGAGGAAGATGACGATGCTGAGCCCATGATCTACGAGGAAACGCGGGAGGCACAGGAGGCCAAACCTGAGCCAGCGAGCAGCGTTAATAAAGATCTACCAAAACATGAAGGCCGCAGAAAAATTATGCAACAAGGCCTGATGAGAATTTATGTTCTCCAGCTCATGTCACGAGCGATATTTGAAATTGCTTTCCTTGCTGGACAGTACCTCCTCTATGGCTTTCGAGTTAATCCCTCATACGTGTGCAACAGGGTACCCTGTCCACACAGAGTGGACTGCTTCATCTCCAGACCCACAGAGAAAACCATCTTCCTTCTAATTATGTATGTAGTGAGCTGTCTTTGTCTTGTGCTAAATGTGTGTGAGATGCTTCACTTGGGAATTGGCACATTTCGGGACACGCTTCATGCAAAGAAGACCCATGGACGGCGCTCTATGTCTTACGGCTATCCATTTTCTCGCAACCTCACAGCCTCGCCGCCGGGGTACAACCTCGTGGTGAAAACAGACGAACCTAGTCGGATCCCTAACAGCCTCATCACTCATGAGCAAAACATGGCCAACGTGGCCCAGGAGCAGCAGTGCACCAGCCCAGATGAAAACATCCCGTCCGACCTCGCCAGCCTGCACCGGCACCTGCGGGTCGCACAGGAGCAGCTCGATTTGGCCTTTCAGACGTATCAAACCAAAACCAACCAAGAAACCTCGAGAACCAGCAGTCCTGTTTCTGGGGGCACTATGGCAGAGCAAAACCGAGCCAACACAGTCCAGGAAAAACAAGGAGCGAGGCCGAGATCAGCCACGGATAAAGCTGCAACTATTGTGAAAAATGTAAAGACTTCTGTGTGGATTTAAGAGTAACTTTGCTCCAGTTAACTGACAATTACTATTTGATGTATCCTGAACTGCACAGATGAGAAAGATTTAACTTTGAACATAAACAACTGAGATTTTATTCACGCCAGCTGCAGAAATAAAGTACAGTGAAGAAAATCTCCAGGGACAAAAAAAAAAAAAAAAAACACAAAGGTGAAATGTACTGTCACAGTATGTTATTGTAATAAGTCACTATAGATGTTGGATTTAGTTAACATATACTTGCTTAGTTTAGCATCATGATTTACAGCTAAAATATCAAGACAAACTATCAAGTACAACAGAAAAGGGATTCATTTTGAGCTTGAACAGAAAGTGTGCAATTGGACTCTTAAAACTGTTTTAGGGTAAAAACCCTTGCACTTTGACTAGTTTCTTAAACATGTCAACTATTGATGGAAAGATGCATGTTTTATATTTGAAGAAGTATTTTTGTGTGTAGAAGAAAGTTAAATGTGAAATATTTTTATAACAACGAGACAGGGCTGCGCCAATGGAAGCTTTTTCTGGTAAACTTCTGCCCCTTTTCGAAAAAGGTCAAGACAAAATGAACTGGACTTTATGTTGTAATTGAAGACGTTTCGCTCCTCATCCAAGGAGCTTTCTCAATTCAAAGAACAGAGAGTGTGGGGTTCGAGTTATAAAGCTGAGGTAAGCTAGGTACATATGCAGATTGCCCTGTCACTGCTCACAGCAGGCGTTTGTTAGTGTCTTTGTTGACTCACAGTGGAGTCACTCTGGTCACATGGATGAAATTCCTGATGGGTGTGAAAATGACATATTAGTCCTAAAGCTGCATTATACGTTTTTGAAAGATGAAATATGAGACTCTGTTCAAAGATGGCTTCTCTCATTTTACATAAATAGCTTCCTTCAGCCCCCTCTCAAACCATTTGTCTTCTCGGTCCAAAATGTGAACATTTTGTTCCTCAAATGAAGATCTGGCTCTGAGTCCAGTTGTTTTTTGTCTTGAACTTTTTTTTTATTTAATGTCCTGGATGACTGATAATCTTCACCAGCGTTCTGCACCTTTGATCAAAGACTGTTTCCAAAAACTCACAATGTCATATAAATGCATTGAGCTAATTCAAAATCTGACTGTACCGGTACTTTTAAAAACTATTTTTCTGTGAGCAATTTATGTATCATTTACAAATAAGTGGTGACAATAAAACTAGTAAAACCACTTGTAAAATATATACAGTAATGTTATCCATTCACTGAACTCTTATATGTTTGGCTTTCTAAGAAAAGTTTGTCCTTTTCTTTTCCTAAAGCTTTTCATTTCTAAAAGTGGTTGCTATAAGTGTTAATTATAATCCACCCTTCAATGCTTTCAAATTTTAAAGTGCCTAAAACTTTTAAAAACTGCTCTTCTGTTTCATTTATGAAACAAATGAAGTCTTACATTTTATTTCAGACCATTACCGGTAATCATCTTGTTTCTAACCGCAGCTGTTTAAAACAAACATACTAAATTTTAGAAAGAAAATACCTTCATGTAATTGCAGTGAAAGTGTAGAAGGGTACAATCCTTCACAATACAGTATTTAGAATGGAAAAGAGTAAAATAGTATTTTGAAATATACAGCTCGTATTTCAACATTTATTATACAATTTTTTTTTCCATTATTGAAACAAAGGTTAATGTGTCAGAAGACTAACATGTGATATAAGCTCATTCTGATGTTCCAAATGTTTAACATAAAAGATTAAATTCTGTCATGATTTAACTTTTTTTTGTGTCTACCTGGATAATTGAGCTTACAAACCTTTTTTTTAACCAAATGTTTAGCGACAAACAACTGCTAATCGTGGTATGTACTACACCAGTTAATCTTTTGTAGATGCACACAATTCTAATGCCCTTAACATGAAATGATCATGATACTTATTTAAAGTCAATCATCATGTCAAAAGTTTTTTTTTCTTTTTTTCTTTTTGGGAATCAGTGCAACACCCTGTTCATCTGCAAGTTCAATATTAAACAGGGTTTGTTCAGTCTTTAGGAGCGTATACTATGCAAACATTTACTGAAAAGCTTTTTTTTATTGGATCAATAAAATGTTGAAATGATTGGTGTCAAGAGTTATTTTTTTATTCTTTGGGTTCTATCATTGTTGATCCTGATAGATGACATAGGATGAAGCATGTCTGCCATTAAAATACAAACAGACAAGCTATGATTGCAGAGATCACAATAAATAAATAAACAACATGGGAAATATGTATCTAATTTTCTTTTGTGCAAATCATCCTCCTCCATCTCACTCTGTCCTCTGCATCCTCTGTCCTTACTGTGTGTGTGCAACATGCCGTATAAAGCTCAGATAATTTACTAATAATTTAAACATGGGGTAAAAATACTAGAGGACCCTCATTTGCCCCCACTCTGGGCCCATGAGCAAGGCCCTTAACCCCCACCATTTGCTCCCTAAACAGGTCTCTCTTGAAAATGAGTTCTCGTGACTCAATGAGACTACCTGTATAAATAAAGAGAAAACAAATAAAATAAAATAAAAATAAATAAATACATTGTAAAAAAAAAAAAAAAATTCTTCTTCCAGAATTCTGACTTTCTCAGAATTTTGAGATTGTGAGACTGAATTCTGAGATTAAAGTTTGGATTTCAGGGTTCTATTTATAAAAGTCAGAATTCGGACAGAATGTTGAATTTAATCCCAGGACTCTAAGTAAAAAACATCTAAATTCTGATTGTAATTTTAGAACTCCGAGAATTTTTTTTAGACATCTGAGAGTAAAGTCACAATTACTACCAATTCTGACTTTAACCATGTGTTCTTCAAAATATTAAATAAATAAACAAACGAATAAATAAATAAATAAATAAATAAATAAATAAATAATGAAAGTCTGAAGTTTTCCCGCCCAAATGAAGAAGATAAAAATCGATCACGTCACGTGACCTTTTATTTTCGAGCAATGCATTATGGGACATCAAAATGGATTCCTCCGTGCAGGTTGAAGTTGTTTTGGTTCCAGTAATGTAGTCCTCCGCGGTTGATTTAGAGGGAGAAGCCGCTCAGTTTGGACTGAAGACACTCCTGTATCTCTGTAGAACATGGGGCTCCTGTGCTTCGTCCGGGGAACGCTCACAACTCTCGGTGTTCAAGCCCGAAAACACGTCGGTGTGTTCGGGACGCTGCCTCTGTCCGGATCTTCGGTGGAGATAAAAAGGTACAGCCAGGACACGGCTAAAAATGTCCCGGGGCAGTTCTTATGCTTTCAGCTTCCGCACAGGACCGTGCTCAAGGTTCAAGGCCCGGATACAAGTCCGTTTCTTCAGGGGCTTCTCACCAATGACATGGCGCTGCTGGAAGAGCCCGAAGCTGCAGCCATTTACGCCCATATGCTGAATGTGCAGGGAAGAACACTGTATGACCTCCTGTTGTACAGGTGAGATTTTTATTTGACTGATTTTTTTTTTTAAACTTATGTTTAAATTAAGTTGGTAGAGCTGCCGCTTCTCAGCGAGAAGTGTTCTGTGCATGCATGGATTTTCTCCAGGTCCTCCCACAGACCAAAAACATGCATGCTAGCCTGAATTAGCAAATCTAAATTGATCCTAGGTGTGGGTGCGAGCGTGAATGTTTGCTTGTGTCCTGCATGTCCCTTCCCCTGTGTCTCACACAGTGACCGCTGGATATGAGCGCCAGTGACACAAAGGAAGAATGAATAAAGATAATTGATGTTTTCAAATCTCCTCCCTCATTTGTTGTTGTTGTTGTCGTTGTTGTTGTTGTTGTTGTTGTTGTTGTTGTTGTTGTTGTAATGGACCAAAATACCTGATAAATATTAGACATCAAATCATACTGAAATCATTGTCAAGCCCCTTGAATAGAGTTTGCATTGAACATACTAGGCATTTAACATTATTTATTCACTTTTATTTAGACAAGTGATGCCGCTGAGATATGTAATCTTGTTTACAAGAGAGGCCTGTAACACAGACACACAAAAAAAAAAAACAATTACAGTACATGAAATAACAAAACAACTGTTGTAAAACATTATGTTGAGGGTTAAAAGGGAGCAGCAGAGAATAGGTCTGAAACAATGATTTCTCCATTTTCTTTAAAATGTGTTTAAAATGTTCCAGAGGGCTCAAACTGGACAGTTTCAGATCTTGTTGCGGTGTATTCCAGGATGATGGAGCAGAATACGAGAAGGCCTTTTTTTTTTAGTTCTGTGTAAACTAAAGGGACACTGAAAGAAATAAAGTCCTGGGAACGTAGGCGGTGACTGGTCTGTTATTTAGGGGTGCACTGATTGCAGTTTTCTAGCCGATCACACATCTCTAAAAAGTTTAACCTGCCAATTCCAATTTTGGTCTACCAATTATGTTTTATAAGCGACACTGTCAGTTGTTATAAGGTCACAATGCATAGTCCATTTTCCAATCTTATTTTATTGACAAACATACCCTTGAACAACATCCTAGAAACAATACAAACTTGTTATAACTGGCCATGAGGTAGTGCTCTGAAATATAAATGAAGTTTAGACAAAACTACAAAAAAAATGGTTTCTCATTTAAGCATCGACCGATCTCCGATTTCCCAAAATTAAGGAATATTGAGGCCGATAAATCGATGCACCCCTGCTTGTGACGTCAGGAGCCAGCAGGCTGAAGATGAATTTGTAAATAAGTGTACCAGTGTTGTTGTGTTTTCAGTATAAGAAGCAGGTTAAGATGTCAATCACATACAGGAAAGCAGAGAAACATGCACTCTAGACTTGTCATTATTGGGAGATGAGAACCAAAGGAAAACCCGCTGTTGCACAGATTTCTGCGTTTTATGTGTTCACTCACTGCCCCTTTAGGCCTTTGCAGCCATCCAGTCTCCTGGTGGCCCACTCTGTCCATTTCAGATCATTTTGTTTTTCACTCATTTTGTTGTTGATGCGTTTGTTTTTGTACATTTAGTTTCATCTGTCTTGTTGAAAGGAACAAAAAGCTTGACTCCCAGACACATTAAATAACATTAGATTGTATTTTAAAGATCTCACAGTTTTTATCACAACGACCATTATAAAAACTTTTTTTTAATTACTTGCTAACAAAATGAGTATTTTTAACAAGAAAGTTCATACTCAGTAATCCAGGTAGTCAAATCTGATAACTCTCAATCAGGTCATCTGGACAGTATTTTTAACGTTTTTTTTTTTTTAAAGAGGCAATCTTAATATTAAATAGGCAAAGACTTGAAAAAAGTTTGGAACTTAATACTAAATCGAGATCAAATGAAAGTCTTGGTGATCCTCCCATTGTCTTTCAACTAGACCCAAGATAGCTTTATTGTTATTCGCATCGCATGTGGTACATGAGGTGGAACAAAATTATGTACTCAAAGCCCCATTTACACCTCAAAATTGCAATCATTTAAAGAATAAAAAAATTATCTAAATTTAGTGTTGGTGTTTTGATTGTTTTGTTGTTTTATGGTTTTGGTGAGGTTAAACATAATTTATTAGTCGCTGTATTTTGAAACAAGAAATATTAACCATTACTGCAAATGTCAGTTGTAAACCAAGAGGCTCTCAACACGTTGGGCTCTTTGCCTGTGCTCATCAGACTCCTGTATTAGTGCTTCTGAGCAAACATCTGTCAGTCAGAGATCTAAGAATACTTAACATAGATCATTGCAAAAAAAAAAAAATTGTCAGATATCACAAGTTTTTGAGGGTTACTTTGCTAAGCAATCATCTGTAAACACTTTTAATTTATCAGTTTACACCTGCTGGTAGTGGTGTTTATAGCTTTATTTCATATTGCTGAGTTTTTATAATAAATCTTTGTTTCATAATAAATTTGCTGTTTTCATTATATTGTAAATAATACAAAATGCTAAATGGTTCATCATGTTGATGTGCAGTTACAAGCAAGACTAGTATTTGGAAGAAAAATACTTCCTTCTTGTAAGAATTATGTTACAGGAAATGCAGGGATCTGAAACTGCAAGTTTTATGCACGATTATCAAAATGGTGTGATTTATTTATTTATTTTGTTTTAAATTATCTTAACATCCCTGCATTTAGAAGTAAAATTAGATCATGTGATTATTGGCACATAGTTTGCTGAAAATGTGTCCCCCACTACAGTTACACTCAAACAAAATGGCTCCTAAGACCAGTGTTCCTGTTTCTTTTTCCCTTCCTTTTCACAAGGTACTCACTTTGCTGTATTTTGTTTCAGATTGAAAGACGACTGCAGCGTAGACGGTGTTTTCCTGGAGTGTGACAGCACAGTTACAGATGCAGTTATAAAACACTTGAAGGTTTATAAGATCCGTAGAAAGGTCAACGTCAGTCCCTGTCCAGAGCTCTCAGTCTGTGCGGTGCTTTCCAAGCAGATCAACACAAGTCAGCAGCCCAGTAAACCTGAGCTTTCTGCCCCCGAAAAAGCTTTGGTATGGGAGGCTGACCCTCGAACCACGCAAATGGGGTGGAGATTGGTGCTGCAGAGTCATGTTGACCCATTGGACATCATAGCATGTTGTCAGAAAGGAGACACTGAGGACTACCACCGGCATCGCTATGCAATAGGTATGAGTACTTGGTGGCAGTGGACTGTTTTTATTAAATAAGAGTAAATGGTGTGTACAGTTAAGAGCATGTGCGCTAGAAATTTTGTGACAAGTTTTGTTTGTTTTTCTTTTCTGTCATTGTTGTCTAGGACTTCCCGAGGGAGTGAAGGACCTTCCTCCTGGAGTGGCGCTACCACTGGAGTCAAACCTCGTCTACATGCAGGGTATCAGCTTTAGCAAGGGCTGTTACATCGGCCAGGAGCTCACAGCCAGGACTCATCACACTGGGGTGATTCGAAAGCGCCTCATGCCAGTACGATTGTCGTCTGCAGTCCAACACCACGAGGAGGGAGCCGCCTTGCAGACGCAGTCGGGCAAGCCAGCTGGGAAGCACAGAGCAGGGGTTGGCGAGCTGGGTCTGAGCCTAATTCGCATGGCACATGCCAAAGAAGTGTTGACACTCAAATCTTCTGACGACACCACGGTGACACTTGAAGCCTCTGTGCCAGACTGGTGGCCTAAGGATGTGAAAATTAACTGAAGGTGGGGTGTTTTGTAGCTCTTTGAAATGTGACATGCATCACATCAGACAGATTTTTGATTGACAGAACCCTGAAGTGCAGTATGTTACATTGCCATTGCTTTAGATGTTTTGTCTTACTAAACCCTATTTTGGCTTGATTTTTTTTGTTATTTATCAGAAAGCTATGCTTTTCCATAGTTGTTTATTAAATAATACATCAAATATTAAGTGACATTTGTGGTTATTCAAAATATATGAAAAATGGTAACTTAATATTTTTGTATGTGCATACATAGACATTTGAGTTTTTTTTAATGTATTAATTTATTGTTTGCATTGCAGAAGCAAACAGACATTCAAAAGCAGGATTTCAAAACTAAAAACAATCTTAAGCTTTTAGCATAATGTTTACTACAACTGCAAGTGCCATTCAAGCTCTTCCCAGGAGAGAGAACACCGCAGATGGTGGATGCACATTATTCTTGATAAAGGAGATGCTGCCCTCTTGTGGACTGTATGGTGTCTCTGATTAGCAGCAACATGGCCTCCGGCTGCAAAGCCAACGTTGAGCGATCGAGCCGCTTGAAGTCGTCATTGCACAAGAGGCATTCGATAACATGAGCCACTCTTTGAAGATCAAAGGCTGCATGATAAGGTCCTAGTGTGCTCAGAGTTTCGGAGAGATTTCGTGAGTAATCGGAGGATTCGCCAGAAAAACAAGTGTTCAGAAACGCCATTCGGTTTTCAGCGATGATTTTCAAGAATGAAGCAAATTCCCCATAATCAATCCCAGAACATGCTTTCATGATGACCTGAAAGAAGAAACACTTAAAAATTATTATACTGCACAGATTTATTCCTGCAACACAACGAGTGAATGATCTCGTGCACAGTACCTGACAGTGCTGATGCCACGAATCCATTGTGTTTCTCCATTCATCTATCTCTTTTTGAACAGAGGTCAGCTCATTCTGTAGGAACTGCCACATGATGTCAACGTTGCAGCCGTTCAGCCAATTGTGATTAATTGAAATTGTGTCTTCCTATGAAGTAAAAAATAAAAAACAGGACCACAAACTCATGACCAAAAACAATCAGCTCTGATCTATAAAACAGTATAATTAAGCTGATTAATAGCCTCCAGCTCAACTTGCCAGTCCTCACCAGATTATAAACTTGATGGTGCCAGCCACTTGGCACAAAAATGATTTCGCCTGCCTCTTGAATAATTTCAAGAGGTTGGCATGCTTCTTCAAACTGGGGGAAATGGCTTCTATCTTGAAGTTCAGCTGACGTTACATCATATGGGAGGTTACCATGAGTGTCTCGTAAAAAGTCTTCCTGACCAGGAGGATAAAGCAGCCACTTCTTCCTGCCACAGATGTTAGCAGACCAGCTGTACGAGCGGAACACATCAGCATGGAACGGAGTCCTAAACACAACAAACAGGCATTGGATTGCATGAAAATCCAACTTTAATATACAAAGTAAGTTATTACCAATAGTGTGTTTTAACTTTTTCATACCATGAACCTTTGGGTCCCATGTAAACAAACCGGTAGTCATCAACTTCAAGTGTATCCCAATATTCATTAAGCCAGTCAGATGAAAAGTAAACAGGTGTGATGTAAACATTATGTTCTGGAAAGGCCCTATTGAGTAACAGAAAACATAATTACATCATATTTGCAATTAGTTAACAACATGTGAAGCATTAAAGAAATAAAGAGCAATCTGAACACTTTGGGATTATATGTTGTTGAACATCCTGAAGCGGCCAAAAACATTGGCACAGCTACAATATTTACTTTCCACAAATTTCTCTTTAATGTTTTAAAACAGGATCAATAAAACATATGTTTTGAATATTAAGCATTTACAAGACAACAAATTACTTAAACAGAAATGGTGATAGTTTAAACTACAAGTTTAATTTCTGCATGCTTTTACACAAAAGACGTACCATATTTTTGTGAAAGGGTTTGAAACCATTTTTTTTATTTTTATTCAAAACTATACTTTGCTTTTGATTTTTGGCATCATTAAAAATACTTATGTAAAACTTATTTTATGTGAACAAATTTTGAAAAAATTAATACAACTTTATAGTATGCTAATTTTAACATTTAAAACTGACCTTTAATCCCTGCTAAGTCTTGTTGGCATAAACCGTTGTATATTTTCCTTGTGTTTAATGTGTAGGGAAAAAAAATAAAGTTTGCTGCAACTTTCAAAAGATGCACCAAATAATTAAATCAAATAAGCTTTGGCAATAATCATTATACACTTTTCTCTACAGCTTATCATCTTGTTTCTACATAATTCTTGACATGTTCATCATAAGATATTGTTTTTATACCTTGTGCATATCATAAATATATTTATCCAGTAAATGATACCTTGACATGTGCCAGTCTTTGAGATAGAGGCATCCTTTGGGTGATGAGTGTCCATTCTGGATGTATTCCTTCCAGTACTGTATAAATTCTTTAAATGGCATTACTTGTTTAGGGTTGGCATTGTATTCTTTTGCATTACAGTTTGCAACAGGGACAGGAGTCTCATCTGTAATAAAAAACAACGAAATAAGAAAATATATACATCAATATTATTTAAAGATTAAATGACACTTGTCACTGCAGCTTTTACATAAGAGATTTATTTACCAAAGTCTTGCAGCAGCTTTAGAAAATTAGGTTTGCCCTCCTCTGTCACCCATTGTTTTCTACAGTTCCACTCCTCTGTGAACTTTCTTGAAAACATACATGGGTGATTAGGTAGTAAATATCTCTTGAAAAACTTCGAATAGCTCAGGTCCTTGTCGATGTAGTCCACAAAATGCGAAGACCAAAACAGCTCATAGGACTGACTTGGTATTTTGACCAAGCTGCAGCAGTTGCGATATGCCTCCCTGTCCATGGTGGTACACGGGAACACGGCTAGCCGGTTAGCAACCTTCACCGTCACGGTTCAAGCAGCAGGAAACGGACAGGAAGAGCAAGCGGTGAGCTTCAACTAGCATCATTGTGCGTCTACATTCATTTTCAGTCCAAGTTCACTTCAAATTCACCGATTTTTGTTTGCATTTTTCCTACCACGAAAACAAGTCGCCATAACGGCTACCAGCTATATATGGTTCCTAACCATCGCAAACGACAATTACTATTTGTCATTGCAACATACGTTAATATTTTTAGTCATATAATTATAACACTGCGTTTGCTTTTCCTTTTCCTAAAAGCTATCCCTCATTAACGATTAATAATTTTCCTTAAACCTTTTTTAAGTGTTTTGAGTAACCGGCACACATTTCCCATCGGACAGTAAATACATCCGTACCAGTGACGTAATCTTAGGTGTTTCGCGAAAGTGATATGCCTGAAGGAATATGTCCCTGCTGACTCGGGAGCGCGCACAATGGAGTAAACCTTAAAATGACAACACGTTTGTTAGTTTACTGTGCTATGAGTATTCTTTGGTGTTGATTTTGTGGGTTATAGCTTTTATGGTTTTATTAATCTCATTTAGATTTATTTATCCTGTTGTTAGCGCGATCCCGAGACAAGGGGTACATTCTTTTTCGCAACACCAATTCGTTTCCGGAGGGTTTTTTTTTTCTTCTTTGAAGCGGCATTTCCGCAAACACACACGTATGTCAAATACTAAATACTTTAAACGCTAATCAAAGTACATTTTATATATTCGAGTACAATATTTTACCATCGAATTTGAAAATCACAAATACGATTGTGCGCGTACTCCTTCCGTCTTTCTTTGTCTGCAGTTAAAAGTGATGGGAATGTCCTAGTTTCGTCTACTGCATATCCTTTGCCTTTTACTCTGATGTTCAAATAGTTTACTTTTTTAATCTTATGTGTACCCCATATTACTCCACTAACTTAAAAAAATAAAAACAAATAAAATTAGTTATCGTTTAAGATGATCTGGTACACGTTGAGCCAGCTAGCTCGAGTGTGACATCACGTCCGTAATAAACATCACAGATACCAAGAAGGTGACTTAGCCCAGTGTTAACGATTTATGTGGGGAACATACTTTTTATAACAGGAAATCGCAGTCGATAATAGGATTGTAAACTTAAAATAATGTCTTTGTGATGCGGACAAAGTGCTTCAGCTAACTGAACGCCTCTCCTGCCTGGATTTACTCTGAAGAAAGTATGTTCACTGTCATAATCAGCTATAATGTAACTGCATTCACACTCAATTTGATCTTCCTTACTTCAAGGTAAAAAATGTTTCTTTTTTGTCAGATGAGCCGGGACGTTTCCATCCACAGCTGGCCTGGCTCCTATTATTTGAACACTGAGAAGCGGTGGGAGAGTGGAACCCTGTCCCTCACCAGGACCATGGTACGCTTTGTCTCAAACCAGAGCAAGGAGTGTCTCGCCAGCTTCCGTCTGTCCCGCATCATAGAGATCAAGATGGAGTCGTCCAGTTTCATCTTCAGCACCCTCACTGTGCTCGAGCAGGGTAACGTGAAGCACTGGTTCGGTTCCCTCAAGCCCAACCGGGTGGTGGTTTATAATGTGTTGGAGCATTTCTGGAGAGAGCGCCTTCTGTCTCCCACCTCAGAGGCGAGAGAGGCTGAGTGTCAGCCTTCTAAGGGGAGAGAGCTGATCAGCCTGGTGGCAGGGGCCCAAAAGAGACTAGAGGACACAGGCAGGGTCCTCAGCCACCAGGGAGAGCAGTTTGACAACATGATGCAGGGACTGGAGACGATAGACTCTGATCTAGGCGTGGCTGATAAGTAATTATTCTGAGTTTGTCTTGTTTTTTTAATGAGCTGCTTGCATTTTTTTAAAGTTCCGAAAAAATAATAGCCCCTGACTGTTCTGTTTTACAGACTTCTGTCACAACTTGAGTCTCCCTCCTGGTGGCCTTTTGGCAAACTCCCCTGGAAGGTTCAGCAAGAGGCCAAGGCCGAAGACGCAGCCAAGGCTGCTGCTGCCCTCTCAGCAGGCAAGAGCTCCAGTAGAAATAAGGTGATCACAAGCATTCCAGTGGTGGTGTCCAAAGGTGGGGACTCAGACTTGAGGCCTGGATGTTTGCTGGTGCTGGTATCGTCACTGGAGGTGCGAGACACAAACTGCCAGCTCCTTCATCGGTTTGAACGGAACGAAATTGACGAAATCAGGGCGCACAGTCCCTATGAGATCACAGTTAGACAGCGATTCATTGGGAAGCCAGATATACGTTACAAGTTTCTGTCTGCAAAGATGCCCGAGGCAATATCCGTGTTGGAAATGCAATACAAGAAGAAGATGGAGTTTACAAGTGAATACACGGCGTTCAGAGCTACGCCACTTTCATCTCCTTGTGACAAAGAAGGAACAAACTGGACTGAGGGTAAGGAACAGATTAGATGAATATAGATTTTGATGCTTTTTCATTTCCATGCTTGGTTTAAGTTTGACCACTGAGTGGCAGTAAAGAACTACAAATTCATCTTGAAAAGTTTATAAGTGCTTCCACATGTAAAAACATTTCATCATGGTTATTGGTGTTTCTCTTTAGCAGACATGTGTTTTGATGAGTCACTTCATCCTGATTGCCTCAGTTGCTGTATTTTGAGTTTACTGTCTGGTTTCCTTATAAACAACGTACTGTATGCGCTCTGCTCTTTTTCACCATCTCCACCCACGGAATCAGGTTTGTTGCGGATGGGCCAAGAGCCTGAGCTCCCACTGGAGGTCCCAGCAGGAGAGCTTTCCCAGTTGCAGGTGCAAGTTCTCCAGCCGTCCGTCAGTCAGGCTGAGGCCCAGGAACTCAAGCAGGTGAGAAACTTGGATTTCCATGGCCGGTTTAAAAATATAGCAAGTCTACTGAGGCATTAAGAAGTTTCACGTGCATAAACACAAGACAGGTGGCGCAAATAAACGGCTTGCGTACACCTGCTGTAGGTCATCGCGAACAATGATGGCTGTTGTAAATACAACTAAAAGCTACAGCACTGAGTTTTCATACTTCCATTTCTGAACCAGAATTTTTTTCGTAATTCTATTTATTTATTTATTTATTTTTTTTTGGGTTGATGTTATTTTCACCGTGCGTTTAAAATTTTATGAGACCACAAACCGAAGTCCATCCTGGGTTTAAGAGAGGAAAAGAAACATGGACAGTTATTTGGTCAGGCCTTTCCGCTCAGGATCTCACAGTACTGAGAGCTGTTACAGACACGGTCTGTGGTGGCACGACCTAAACACTGACGCAAGTTCAGACACCTGATTCAAACAGACTTTATTTTTGTGAATCTCTGTTTAACATTATGTAGACCACATTTCTTATA
>JARVGS010001968.1:24496709-24513995 GCA_031762315.1 Hypsolebias antenori | reverse complement strand
AAAAGGAAAGTCTTAAACCCAGTCTTCAAACTGGACAATGTGTCAGCCTCATGGACAGAAACTGGAAGTTGGTTCCATTAGAGAGGGGCCTGATAACTGGAAGATCTTCCTCCCATTCTGCTCTTGGAAACGCTAGAAACCACAAGTAAACCTGCAGGCTGATAGGGAAGTGCTCTGTTAGGAAAATATGGAACAATAGAATCTCTATACGATGGAGCTAGGTTGTTGAGAGCTTTGTAGGTTAGATGTAAGATTTTGAATTCTGGATTTGACAGAGAGCCACAGGAGAGAAGCTAAAACTCTCCCAGTAACTCCAGTTAAGACTCTGGTAGCAGCATTTTGGATCAAATGAAGACTTTTTAAAGAAGTATTTGGACACCTGTAAGAGTACCACTTGCTGCAGCCCCAAGATGGCCGCTAATTTACCACCAGCTGTCTGTCAACTGCCTGATGAGATCCAGCTCTACTTAAGGCTGCAGCCAAGTTTTACTCTTGGCTGGAGCATTGATTCTGTTCCCGATATTTATATCTCTGACCAGTAAATATTGAAAGTATATCAAATACGTAAGGTTTACCTTGCTTTTTGTGCCTGCGGTTATCCTGTCGCCTCGGGTTCTGTTCTGGTTCTGCCTTGGTCCTGTTCCTCGTTCCTTGTGCCACATGCCATCCAGCCACTTGCCCGACCTGCCTGTTAAACATCTCTGGAACCATTTGGATTCACAACAACGCCCCATTGCAGCATCCAAACCTGTAAGAGAAAACAAAAAATTACCAACACTCAGTCCCTCTGCCAGCTCCACCTGACCTTGTCCTTCCTCCTCAGGAGTTCCAGCTTATCAGCTCTATGTATTTAAATGATTTCTGTAAATACCAAACACCATTTATTTTTCCAAGCCTGAGTCTTGTGTCGTTCCGGGTCTGGTACCATATGGCTATCCTGAATCATAACACACAGATAACAAACCATTGCAATAGTCCAGTCTAGACACGACAAATGCATGAACCAGTTTTTCTGCATCATTTTTAGATGTTTCTAATTTTTGTGATTTACGCAGGTGGAAGAAGGTAGTTCTAGTAACCGTTTTAGTAACCATTTTTAATTTTTCAATTTAGTAAGTGATGTAAGTAAAACATCAGCTTTAATGTTTGTCATCTTCCTCAAATCATGAGCTAGTTCAGGCTCATGCACTGTACTCTTAAAGTTGGCATTTTGACACTTACATTTCTGTTGGATGAGCTAAAGAAATTAGCCTCGGAGGACACAATCTAAGCATACACCTTGGAAATCTTCTGTTTACTATTGTGGATGCTCATTTTACAACATGTTTAGTTGCTTTTACAGATTGCAAACTAAAAATTCTTGACATATTTTCTTTGGTTTCTTCATTAATATCCCTCGTGCTCTTTTCAGAATAAAATGGCAGCTGTTATTTTATTTTATGTATTGATTAATTTCACAAGGCCAGTTGTAAAGTTTATAACCTTGGGAGCTTCATGTCCTAAAACAACTGCAGTTTTACTTCCTTAAGTTGGGCTCGGGCTACAGAAGTTTTGCTTCCATTTATCCCTGATTCACCCCTGAGGAAAACTCTCATCCAAGTTGTTGCGGTCCCCATTCGTGTCTGCTTTCCCAATGATAAAATGCTCCTCAGTGACTCCCTCCAGTACAATAACTGGTGTTCATGCACATAGCTGATGTTTCCTTTGCTGCACACATAGCCAGTATTCTCATTAATATGCAATCCTTTAACTTATCCAGCAGTATCACATGAAAGAGTCCCATCTAAACATGAATAATCTGAATAATTTGACATTTTTTTTTTATTTATTTTAGAAAATAGAGGACATCATTTTCAAAGGTTTTCTTATGCGAAGGGTGCAAAGATGTGTATGGTTTCATCCCAGCACTATTAAAACTATTAAACTATACTAAATATATATTTTCTCAATTTAAGTGTTCAGTTTGGATAATTTGGTAAAAATGAAAACAACAAATGACCATGTGCTTTTAAGGCACTTTTAATTTAACAACAGTTGATGGTAATAAAATAAAAAGGGTATCTCTTTGCCTCTTTAAAGAATAAAACATTTAGATACCAGTGTGTTGACAATCATTCAAAGAGTGAAATCGGAGTGTATTTTCTCCATTTTTACATTTATTTTAATCTAAGCAATTCTTCAGCCATTTGTTTATAATAATAATAATAGTAATTAAAATGTGCTTTCATTTTGAATCAAGTATTCATACTTGGAATGTTCTGTTGCGTTGTGTAAATGACAAACTGTTTTGGTATCACTTTACAATAAAGCTCCCCTTTTAGATGACTAATACATAGTTTATAGATAGTTAATAATTCCTCTATAAATACTTTATAAATCATTAATAACTGCTTATTATGCATTAATTAAGGGTGACAGAGACAAAATTAACCAGTTTCTTGCCAAATCTGTTCATACTACCACAATAAGCATTTGTAAACCTAATTTCTTTATATAATATTGTACTTTATCACTGCATTATAAGTATCTACAACTAATATTATAGTCTCTTACTTAAAACAAACAAATCTTTTTTTTTCATTTTCATTGTAAAAGCTCTGTTTTGTGTCATTCTTGTCAAAGTGAAAAATACACATGTTGCAAAGACTAATGTATTTTTTAAACCAGTTTTCTTCTGAACAATGATGCTTCAGCATGGAGTGTGTCCAAAGAGAGTTGGATGCAAACATGCATGAGCTGCTTGGAGATATGGACATGCATTAATGAGGAGCAGCTTGATTTACAGATTGCATTTCTTATCCGAATGAAAAGAGGTGCTTTTCAGAAGAAGAAGCCATTCTGTGAGGGGGCAGCAGAACTTGCCTGGAGAGCCTCACTCTGTGACTTTTATCACAAAAACGTGATGGGAGTCAGTGTCTAATGGCTCTCATTTGATCTCCGTGCTTTGCTGGACTGTCTACTGTCAACTTCAGACCATATCAGTTTTATACATCTAGAATATTTCACAATTTCTCCCATTATGCTGAAGCAGATAATTATTTTGCAATAAGTTGGCCTGGCTGTAACAACTGCAAGCACATTTAAGCCTGAGGATGTTACTTGGCTATCTGGAAAGAATCTGTCAGTAATTGCGCGAAAGCTTTTCAACCAATAAACATTCCCCGAAAAACCTCTCCAGATCCAGATTAAAAACCTGTTTGCCTGTTCTGTCCTACAACAACAGTGTGTTGTGATCATGGACAGGCTTTCTGTCTGTGTAGAAACAATTACCACAATTGTGCATCTAAGAAAAGATGAAAAGCCACATCTGGACTTGAGAGGTGGGCCTTAGTAGGTCTGTTGCACCATAGCGTGCTATCTGCTGCATCTTTGCAAACCTCAAGGTGAACGCGATGAACAAAACCACATGTGACTTGCCAGTGATTTCACACTGCAGAGGCAGGTCAGGTCAGTCTCCATCTCACCGTGTTTCAGAATAGTTCTTTGAACCCCGAGGCCAGAAGTCTGCTAACTCCATCATGAACTCAACATGAATGTTTCAGCTTATTCTGCTATGTGGCCAAAGTGTCCCTTTGACTAATACACTCAGATTTATTATGTTTGAAAATGTTACTGGTGCTCTATGTTTCCCATTAACTAAACTGTTAAATATATTTATATCTTTGTATATTTACAACTAGAGAAATTGCATTTCCTGTGAAAATTCAACATGAATGCTTATTGCCGAATGCTGCTGAAGACGCTGAAACTGTTAATGCTAATTATATTTGAACATCTCACGTGTTAAATAAAAGCAGGAAGCAGTAGAAAAATTGCAGAAAAGGTGTAGAAAAAGTTAAATGAAGCAGAAATTAGCAGAATAAACTGGAATTGACAAAAAAAGCAGCTGAAAAAGCTAAACAAAAATACTAAAACTTGTTAAAAAAAAGTATCAGAAAAAGCAGACTTTAGCACAATTAGGAAAAAAGGCTGAAAAATCTAAATGAGCAGTAACAATTTTTAAAGAGCACAAAGTGTGTGAAGGACTTGAAGAGAGCTCCACTTATCTTAAAAAAAAATAACATGGGTGAGAAAGCTAAATATTTAAAAAAGTTAACATTGTTCAAATATCTAGTCATGGCAGGAACATCCTGAATGAGCTGAACATCTTGACATATGAAATGTTGAAATTGCAGAACAAGTCACGTGCCATACAAAGTAGGAAGAAAAATGGATCTCAGTAGTGAATGCTTTATAAGTTTTAACACAATTAATGATTTTAGACTGGCTTTAATAAAGTAAAAGCAAATCAGTGTGAAGCAATTTATCATTTAGGCTTGTCACTCTGCAGAATGCATGAAGACAATTGTTCAGCAGAATATATTAAATTATGGCCCTGCATGTTTTTGCAAGAATGCCATGGGGATGTAAAAATGTGACACACACCAAACTCCAACAAGATTTTGCGTGAGCTGTGGTGTGAAATTATCTGTCTGCTCTTCACTCAAATTAGATAATTAGGATTGTATTTGAGGGTGGCACAACTGGTAGAGCTGCTGCCTCTCAACGAGCAGGTCCCTGGTCCGGGGGCCTTTCTGGGTGGAGTTTGCATGTTCTCTCTGTGCATGCATGGGTTTTCTCCGGGTACTCCGGTTTTCTCCTACAGTCCAAAAACATGCATGATAGGCTGATTGGTAACTCTAAATTGTCCCTAGGTGAGAGCGTGCAATCAATTTCAGGAAAATTTATCACAAAACATATACATGATAATTTATAATCAGTCAGTTTCAGATAAATACAGTTCATTTCATTCATTTTTAGAACTTGCTTCATTCTGTTCAGGTTGATGGTGGCTGGAGCCCATCCCAGCTGACAGACATTGGGCTGGAGGAGAAGTACACTCTGAGCAGAACAACAGTCCATAACCATCAAAGAACCAGAACAGATACACACGAGACCAACAGTCAATTTATACTCATAGAGGAGCAAGAAGAACGTATAAAATCTGCACAGAAAGGCTCCAACTGAGAGTCAAAACTGAAACCTTGGAGCATTCTCTTCAAACTGAGAAAACGTCTCTTTGTAGACCTGCTCAGTTGACTAGGAGAAGCTGACTGCTGCTTTCATTGATCCCTGCTGCATAATCTATTCTTCTGTATTCTGAGTCAAGTTGTGTAAAATAAAAACAATGTTATTCACCTGCGGTTGTGTTTAGCTTTTTGTATAAACTAGTGAGCACCAGATCATTCTTTTCATTTTTTTACGCAAGTAAAGTCATAACTAAAGTGTAGGTAAACCCAGAATCTCACAGTGTGTACATTTTTTTTTTTGATTTTGTGTACAATAAATTGTCAGAAAACAAATACAAATGAATGTTTGTGGTGCCCAAATTGATTTCTCCTTGTGTATTATAGCTGAGTTATATTTATAATATCATCAAGCTTATAATTCCATGCTAACACTGGACAAACTGCAATCCAGACGTGTTTGTAATTTTTCTTTCATAAATCACTCAGGCACCAATGAGAAACCCTAATGTGTTTAGGAAAAGGGTGATTTGAGCCTGTTGGCTCTCTCTCCCCTCATATCTCCGTTGCCGACCTCCAGCATCTCTGGTATTACTTGCTTTTGTCCACTGAAGCCGATTGTGTTATCTCTGCTGAGCCCTTCCCTTCCCAGCTGGTTGGCAGAAGCAAGCATCTAACTGTTTGATGAAAGGCGTCCAATTAGGAGGAAACATGTAGGTCCTGATGTGAACATCCTGTCCAACAATGTCCTGTCCATGTTGGTGGTCACAGAGACCCGCTGTGCACCATGTAGCACAACATTGAGACACAGTATTGGCTCATTTAGTCATTAAGAGCATTTCAGACAAGTCTTTGGTATATTGTTTTAAAAGGGGAGTGGAGCTGACGTAAAGAGGGAGCAGTGGTCTGACGGCTCAAAAGGGAGGGGAGACCAAAAGATTTCCATTGTCTCAAATGAAGCTGGCAGTGAACGTGGTTTACTTAGATTCTCACAGCATGGTGTAATTTGTGAGCATTATATTGATAACCTGCATTCAGCCTCACTCGTGTGTTTGTCTGTTCTCCACTGTAATAAGAAATGATGGCAGAAGGAAGCGAAGCCAAAGGGAATAGGGTTTCAGCCAGACGGTTAAGTGAATCACCAACTGTGTTGCATGTGAAGTGTACATTTGCGTGACTTGCTGTTTATTGCCCACATTCAATTTCGTGACTGTCTTCCATGTTTGTGCCAAGTCTGAGGCCACGTTCCTAAATCTCTCCAGTTTGTTGGTTGAGAAAGTGGCTAGTTTTTCTCCCTGCTCCAGTCCACATGAACTGAATGTCCTGGGACATGCATGACATATAAATATACAGTGTTCAGAACAATATGAAAAATTCTACACTGTTTTTAATTCTATATTTTTTGAGGATGCTACAAAGCACAGCCATTTGCATAATATATTCTATAGCATTTGCTAAATAGACGTCTTTCTTCAATTCTAGTCTGTCGGTGCTGGAAGTCTTTGTTTTGTGCAATTTTTCATTGCTCTTTTATGAAGACGAGCACTGACTAAATGTCAAAACTTGTCTGAGACGTGTCACAGATAAATGCCAGCCAGGCTTTGTTCTCCTTCTGCTATAAAACTGGATGTTCATCCCAACTGAGAGGGCTGTACGCACGTTTAAACTAAATTGTTGGGTTTGGTGTGAAAGTACAAGGCAGCATGTCATGCCTCAACAGCTCATGACATCCATTGAGAAGAAAGAAAAATATGTTAACACACCAGGCAACTAGGCTCATTAACATGTTGCTGCAGCTGATGACGTCTTGGATGTCTCAGTCATTAAGTCTAATTTGTCTCAAATTTATATTACAGAATACAGTTACACAGATTAAAATAAGTAATTAATAAAAATATGAAGTACAATTTAATATAACACAAAGACAACATTGTAGATTTTACATTACGTCTAATAAAATGTGAAAAGAAATGTGTTTATTTCTAATTGTAGTGTAATTCACCTTGCAGAGGTTGTTGATTTTCCTCCAGACTCTTTTCTTTATTTTAGAAGCAATTTCCCTCAAATACAAACACATGAGATTAATCTAACAAAAAGAAACCATCCAGAGAACCTGACTTAATTTTGTTAGATTTTTCGTCCTGGATTATTGAGCTTGAATCAGAATATTTAGGAGGAAACATGTAGGTCCTGATGTGAACATCCTGTCCGACGACGTCCTGTCCATGTTGGTGGTCACAGAGACCCAGAGATAAATCTTTTATTATTATTTTTTTATGTAAGTTTATACTGTGAATTTTTGCACCTGAATTCTAACATTTCTCCTATCCAAGTACGGTGGGCAGATATCAAGCTTTTTTTTTTTTTTTTTTATTGTAAACAAACAAAAGTAAATATTGTGCCTTTTGAGCAAAATTGACAGGAAAGAAAAAAAAAAAGAAAACTGCTGGAAAATCTCTAGTGTCCAAAGTGAATCACAACTGAAGAAAGTTAATGTATAATAGGTATAACAAAGTGGAAATCTCATGTTAAGCGCCAAAATAAAAGAAAAAACTTTAACTTATTGTCCCTCACATTGCATTACCATTTTAATCTCACTTTAATATTACAGCAATAATTCAGATTATTTGAAGTGGTGTTCTGAAAAATATATACAGTATTTCACCTGTTCTTTGAATAAACTCCGGTTGGAAAAACGGTCTAATTCGAACCAAATTGATGAGCTAACAGTGAGTTCTTGCACAGCTAAGAATAGCGTAGATTGCTGCCATTTTGTGTAATGTCTATGTGCTTATTTGTGCGAGGTGTTTTTTAATATTAGAATTTTTCTTCTTGGGTAGGAAGAAAGATTTTAATAGGAATTTTTTTTTCACCTCCAATTCCTAATGTGTCCAGTTTCATTAGTTTGTGTCTGTCTTAGCAGATCTCACTTGTAAATTAGTCTTCTAGGCTCATTGTGACGTATCTGTCTAAATAAAAGTTAAATGAATTAACACATTTTAAAGCGACTTTGAACTCAACAATTTCATAGCACTTTATAAAATAATGTATATATTAAAAAAAACTGTAGTCACCATTAATTTCGCCTTACCTGGTTATTTTCATTAAATTCTGTGGTGATTTGCAAGTAAAATTCTCAACAGCAGCAGCAAACTGTAGCACTTCCAGTAGGAAATCACATTTCTGCTGGAATGCAACATAAAGGTGATGGTTATATTTTGCCAAAATAAAAGATTTCTAAAACAGGCGAGACATTGATTGTTCACAATTTTTCCACAGAACCCCCAAAATATCTGAACTACCGTACTTCTTTAACATGGTACATCCCAAAACTTATCATTTACTGTTTATAACCATGTATTTAAAGTTTATAAAATACATTGTTTGTGAAAAATGAAGTGTTTAATTATGTTTGAATTAGCAATTATTTATGTCAGTGTGTACTGAATGCTATAAAATTTTATAAATTAATAAAACATGGAGATTCTGGGCACTTTGTGCCTTACCTGGCTACTGCTGCTCCTGAGTGGCTGGGCGGAGCCAACCCCATCACACCTGTTCCTGAGTCCAAGGCAATGCAACAAACTCGGTCTTATAAACCACACCTTCTCCTGCTGGACCAACCAGTTTGATGGTGACAGACAAAACTAGTTGTTCACAAGCAAAGGGAGGAACATCTGCCTAACAATTGATTATTAGTGCCTGAATGGCCGTTTGCCATTCACAGCAGGCTGAGTAATACTTCCAATAACAGCATTGTAAGAGAGTGACAGTTGAACATGGAGGCTTCCACCCCATTTAACAATGGACAAATTATTTTCACAAAGATGGCTTTCATTACTCCTCTCTCAAACCAACATCCCTCTCTATCATGGATGTACACATCTTTGTCCCTGAAAGAGTGACCCCTAGCCTGAAAATGCATGTAGAGTCCTGACCTGATTATGTTGCTCTTCTGTGCTGGAACATCCTTTTGGCCAATGGCTGTTTAGTTTCCTCTTTCTATAAGGGATCACAGCCCTCCTGGCACTGAACAGTATAGACAATATTACTCTGTTTGTGCTGGGGGACTGGATCTTTGGGATGAACCAGCCTTTGAGTTAATGCAGTTTTGGGTTTGAAAGCCACTGGGAAGTCATGTTTAGAAAATGAATATCCCAGTTCCTCTGAAGCTCGTGCAACATACAGAATGACCGCTGGTCTGAGTCTGGGTTCCTCTTTTTCAGCTGATGGCTGGCTGGAGTTCTGTTTGGGTTTCTTCTCTGCTTTCAGGAATGCCCAGTTAGGATATCCACAGTGCTCCAGGCTGAGTATGCATCAAGATTTACTGAAGAACCATTGTCTTCTGGCATAATTCGCCCATCAACGTCTTCTGTGGGTTCCTTCATTTTTCTTTATATCTGAGAAGGATAAGACATTAAAACCCTGTATTGATTTCAGCGGTTTAAACTAGATTACCATTAACAACAAGTACACATTGCCCCTGTTTGATTCTGTTTATGAACATTTATATATCACTGGATCTCCACAACGCTTACCACTTAGTACACATAAGAGAAGGTGACAAAGGGAAGACTCCTTTTAGAACCCCCCCTGGACACTTTGAACTGTACTTGGTCATGCTCGTCTCACTAATGCCCTCAAGGTCCTGTGAATGACGTATTACTTTTTTTTTTAATTCCTTTGTTTTAATCTACCTGGATGATATCTTAATTTTCTCCTGTGACCTTCAGACACACACACACACACATGTTCAAGCCATCTTACAATGCCTACTAGGGAATCAGCTTTTCATTAAAGCAGAGAAGTGTGACTTTCATCATTTTATATCATCTATATCATTATTAGGACTGAGAGTGGGCAGGTTTGGATGGACCCAGAGAAAGTCAAAGCTGTGGCAGAGTGGCCAGTCCCTGAGACCAGTAAACAGCTGCAATGCTTCCTGGGTTTTGTCCATTTTTACTGGCGGTTCATGGGATTACAACAAGGTGACTGCTCCTCTCACCAGACACATCCACCCTGTATTCATTCCCCTGTATCCCATAGTGGGCATCACATTCTCTGTGTTAAAATGTTTGTTTACCTCTTCACACATCTTACATCACCCTGACCCATATCTACAGTTCATCCTGGAGATGGATGCCTCTGACACTGGAGCTGGGGCAGTTATCCTAGAAATCCAAGAAGGACGAAAAACTTCGCCCCTGCACCTATTTTTCTCAATGCTTCTCCCCGACTGAGCAAAATTATGATGTAGGCAACTGAGAAATCCTAGCCATTCAGTTAGCTCTGGAGGAGTGGTAGCATTGGTTAGAGGGTGCTAACACCCTTTTCATTATCTGAACCAATCATAAAATCTGGCTTATCTTCAGCAGGCTAAGAAACTCAACAGGCTCATTGGTCCCTCTTCTTTGCCAGGTTCAATTTCACCATCACATATTGCCGAATATCAAAAAATGTTAGGTGCATTGTCTCGCCAGTTCTTTGTGATCAGAACAAGATGGTTGCGAGTCGAGTCCCCACTTGTACTGTGGGATGACATGACATGGGAGATTGAAAGCGAGACTGAACAAGCCCAACAAGGAGAACCTCATCCTGGTAGTAGCCCCCCAAGAAGACTGTTCATTCCCCAAATCATAAAGCACATCATGATCTGGGTTCACAATTCAAAGTTTTCCTGCTATCCTGGGACTAATATAATTGTTTGTGTTTGCTGACAATTCTGGTGGCTTATGTCAAATATTATTTAAATTGTTGCAGCTTGTCCTACATAGGCTCACAACAGTCATTAACCTCCCACTGGACTTTTATGACCACTTTTATGACCACTACCAAGACGTCCATAGCCACACCTTGCTCTGGATTTTGTCACTGGTCTTCCTGTCCCTGAAGGTATGTTATATTGATTATTATTGATAGATTTTCCAAGCCTGCCCATGTTGTTCCTCTGCCCAAGTTACATTCAGTGCTATAGACTTCTTAATTAATGGCTCATGGTTTTGATTCCATGGTGTACTCTCTGATACTGTCTCCAATCAAGGCCATCAGTTTATATCTCAGGTGTGGAGAGCTTTTTGTCAGGTTTTGGGAGCATCAGTCAGTCTCTCCTCAGGTTACCCCCCTAAGTTTAACGACCAGTCAGAATTGTAACCAGGAGATGGAAGCCAACATCAGATGTGTAATTAACAACAGCCCTTCTACATGGCACTAGCACTTACCATGGGTGGCGTATGCACACAAATCACACACCTCTTCTACTACGGGCTTATCCCCTTTTGGAGCTTCATTGGGTTATCTTCCTCCTCTGCTCCCCAGCCAAGAGACTGATACTGTATCTTTGTTCCATCCATTCATCACTATCTCAGCAGATGTCTGAGGAAATGGTGACAGACAAGAAGGGCTCTTGTACGTACGGCAGTGCAAAATAAGAGACTGGCCAAGAGACGCAGGACTCCCTTCCCTCCTTACCAAATGGGCCAAAAGATATGGTTGTCCACTAAAGACATTACCCTCAAGGACCACCCCTCCAGGTTGCACCAGGTTTGTCAGACCTTTCCCCATTGTGAAAATTATTAATCCCGCAGCTGTTAGATTACAACTACCAACCTACCATGAGAATGCACACAAAATTCCATGACTCTCACGTTAAACCTTTCATTGAGAGCCCCTTAAACCCACCTACCAACTTCCCTTCACCCTCACTGTTCATCAATACCTATCTTTCACCATCCAGTCTACCCTAGATATCCACTGCAGACGCTAAGGATACCAGTACCTGATGGACTGGGAGGGTTATGGACCAGAGGAGAAGTCGTGGATCCCCAGATCCTTTATCCTGGTCTCATCACTTCCTTTATTAAGGAACTCTCTGAGAAGTGCATGAGATTCTTGAGAGGAGGCACTGTGGTGATTCTAGCCACTTTGTGCCTTACCTGGCTTTTGCAGCTCTGAGTGGCTGGATGGAGCCAACCCCACCACACCTGTTCCTGATCCTGCTCTAATGGAGGACTGCTGTACTTAACCTCCTGTGGGACAGCAGTCTGACGTTGGATCATTGAAGCCCTTTGGTACATTGTGACAGCCACTACTACAAGCAACTTAAATCCTTAAGAATACTAACCTTTTTTTTTTTTTTTTTTTTTTTTAATGGGTGGGGGGGGGGTTGTCAAGACCTGCTCCATTGGTTTTTCCACCCCTGCAAATTTTCAACTTCCTCGAGTTTCCATTAGTCTGTCTGGAACTACTTACCTCTTGAGTCCTCAGAAAAGCATGAGATTAATCCCACCTGTTGACACTGAAGCTGCTCTTCTGGTTTCCACCTTGCCTCAGTCCCATGAACACTCACCTGTACTCCACTCCTCTGAAATATCCATGCTCCTCTTCAAATCAGCTCCATGCTTTAAGCTCTGGAAGACAAACTGGCTAAATTAATTTTTGTAAACTCTTGTTCCATGGATCCCCATGCTTACCTGACCACACTTTCCTTGCAGATAATTCCTCGTGTAAATATTTCAATTTCACAATTTTCGATCAAGTGTTGGGTCCTCTCTGTCAGTTTTCTTATTCTGGGTTTAAAACAAATCAGTTTGTGATATAAGACCCTTAGTGCAGGGCTTATAAATGCACTGATGTAATCTTACTAAATAAAATCTAAATCTTTAAACAAATTGTAAACTGTGCACAATTGTTTTAATGATCAAGTTCAAACTTCTTATCTCGCTCTTTAGTTGCCTGTTTGAGCTGCATTTATCTGTCTGCATCTGCAGGACTCTCAGGCTCAGAAATGTGGAATTTCTTACTTGGGCAATAAATCTTCAGCACTTTTCAGTGTTTTCAGGTCTGCAGCATCCGTGTGACACACCACAGCCTGTCAGCTTCTGGAGCCGAGATGCTGCAGCTCACAAAACATCACCAAACGGCTCCTTACAGCATCAGGAGGTTTCAGACGACAGCGTCTGTAAAACTGGGAGGAGGTGTTCAGACGGCAACAATTAGAGTCTCATCTGAGGAGGGATCATCATTTGAGTGCCACTTTCAAATACTTTCCCACAGCCTGTCCCCCAGTCCACCGGGACAGCTGATGTTATCGGCTGCCAAATGTTGCTTACCGAAAATGTTAAAAGAAAAGCATTGGGAAGAAAATAAAGTACCGTAAAACCACATGAAACACACATGGTGGCCTGTGCCAACTCTGTCACGTGTCATTATGAAATTTCACTTATTTGTTTGAGTTTTCTAGATTCACAGGAGACAACAAATCCCCCGTAAGTCCATATTATCTATAGCTGATACAAGTGGAGCTAATCCAAACACTGGCCCACCCTGTGATTGAATCTAATTACGGACAGGCCTTCCTGACGACTCATTCGCTCAGGCAGAGTTTGCGTCACATTTTCAGAATTTCTTTTTTTTTTTTAAACACAGCTTGTGTGCAGCCAGTGAACTCGACCGCAACGCACTAACTCCCTTTTGAGTGATCGCAATGTTGTTTGTCAATTCAAGCTGACCGCAGTTTGGAGGTAAGTCTGGGTTCAGCTCAGATCAAGGGGTCATATCCTTCTCTATTTGTCAAGCTGAAATATTGCTGGCAGTATAATTGAAAGGCACGAGGTTGTCAAACTGGCGGCGCAAGCACTTTATAGAGTGTTGTTTTCTTTGGGCGCGTTGAGGATCTCAGACTGCTTCTTTCTCCTTTTCCTGTATGGATTTCATATTTGCATGGAAAAAAAATCTTTCTTGTGTGTTTGGATTTCCATTGTGTGGACAATATAAAGGGCGCTGGGATGGGATGTGGGAAAAGGGAGTGTGCAGTTTTCTTAAGTGCATGTTTTGATGTCTGTTTGACAGCCTTGGTCAGTGGCTGATGTCAGTGGATACACAAAGTCAACTGCAATCCTCTTCCCAACTCTTAAATTCACTGAGGGAAACCAGTGAAAGGCTGCTCCTGCAGATATCCCACAAAACAAACAATAAAAGTGGAGCACATTTAGGCCTTATAATGTTCAATCATTATACAAAGCCTAAAACACTTGAAATGGCCAAGAAATTAAACATTTGTGGTTGCAATGATTTAAAGCAGCAAGGAATCATCAAACCGATCAGTAATCTCTGTGAAGTAGTCTGTGCACGTACTTGCCCTTTAATTTGAAACTAAGGGCTGATTTTTATATGTCAGTGGTTCTTTAAACACTGTTTTTAAAGGAAGTATCTCAGTCATATGATTTGTCCTGACAGATTATGGTTTCATACCAATTGGGGATACAATCATTGAGCAATTTTCACCAAAGTACTTTTTAAAATCTGGAAATAGATTCCAGTGAAACGTGTCCATTTTTTCCCCCTACAAAAGGCTAATTATTTACCAAAAAGATCTATAATTTCCCACAACTGTTTTCCAAATTAGAGTAGCAATCAATAAATTGAAAAAAAAGTGTTGCTGTCATTCATTTCAAACTAAATTAGTAAAGATGGATTTTTTTTTTTTTAAACATAAACATGTCTTTCTCAGTCATGTTTGTGACATGGCTCTGGGGTGAACAGAGTTTGTTATGACTGACCTTCAGTGAAGAAATAGAAGCCTCGCTGCCTCAGCTGAGCCTGAGAAGTACCTGAACACCCCTCAGCTCTGCTTTATGACCTTTTGGAAAGCCATCGACACAGACCGGGTGTTTTCTCTAGATTAAACTTCCTCGAAAACCAGCACACTCACTTTTCCATTCTTCTCTGGTTGCCTTATTTATTGCTTTTTCCGGCCTTGTGTGTGTGTGTGTGTGTGTGTGTCAAGCAAAGGCCTCTATGACCAAAAGGTGTTTAATAAGTGTATTCTCTTCCTCTGTAAGAGGAAACAATAAATCCCAGCTCTTTATTTCAATAAACAAAATGTACTATAATCCATCAACAGGTAATGCCAGAAAAGTGTGTTTGGCACATGTATGCAACAATGATACACCGCGCACTATTGTGTAAAACAAGTTACCCATAATTTTACTTGATACATACCAAGAAAGAGCTATTTTTCGGGGAGTGGGGGTGGTGGGTGTCTATACAGACCTAATCATCAGTCAGGAGTGACTGATTCAATACTGGAGCATGAGGTAAAAAAACCGTGACTAAAAATAAACACATATAAATGATGCCAAGCCACTTGCAGTCAGCCCTGCAGAGCCTGAAATGTTAAAGGTAAGAGGCCTCAGACATGAAGCTGGCGATACCTTTTCACCTTGATGAGTTAAATGAAGCTACCCTGGAGCTTGTTGCACAAGCAAGTAAATGTTTAAACGTTATATCTGCAAATGTGAGATTCACCAGAGGACCCTACAAGATGCACATTTTGCTTGAATGAAAAATCAGCATATCTTTTCACATTATAGTATAAAAACGTACAAAATATGCTTGAAACTGGGTCAGTTTTTTGTGTAAAATGGCTGCATAGTACAAAAGTTCTAAAGGCAAATAGAACAAGTCAGCCCAAACTGATTTACCACATTATGGACAGGTTTCCTAAAAAGATGTGGAATGAATGGTTTGTGTTTGCCTCAGATTTCCCTTATAGAAATTACTATGTTGAAGCTAATTGTGCAAAAATTAATGTTAAAAAAATGTCCAAAAATAAACGTACTTTCTCTATTGGTTTTGCTGGTTTTTGAACAGAATAGCAGGTAAATGCAAAAAGAAAGTGTACAATACAGCATCATTTTATGTTTCCTAGTGCAAGAGTAAAAACATTTTTAGTAGTAAGTTACAAATCCCATTTAAATAAGTTACCCATCAATTTTAAGATTTTACATATTAGACCAAACTAAGACAAAATTAAGAAACAGACTGGAAAATCCAAGTGGACCAACTGGGTTTTAAGAGAAATAAAGAGAGCCAGTTAGATGCTCGCAGTCATGCATCTGAAAAACTGACAACCTTTGGAAAACCAGAAATACTTATCTAAAGCCTGATCGCCTGAACTCGATCGCTTCCATTTTGTTTGTGTCTCTGCCTCTGGTTAGGAAGGTCACTTTGCAAAGCGAGTACCAGTGGTATAGGTATCAATCATAAGGATTCAGAAACAAGGTGGCTGTTTGCCAGAACCAGGGCTTAAACTTGGATTCTCCAGTTAAAAGACAGCTGTCCCCTGGCGCTCATCATGTAAGCCTCCAAACCACAATAACTATAGAAGCAGTCGCGCCAACATTGGATGGAAACAGACTTCCACACCCAAACACAGAAGACAATAGAAAATATGACATGCAAACGTCTCCACAGTCAAAGTCTACAAAACTGAATCCCAAAAAGCCACATGACCCAGGGGATTCTCTGTCTGATGTTTAGAGCTCTCCTTCTGATCTGCCTCTCATCCTGATTTTCCTTCCAATGATCTGGGTGACCACAGTCAGGAATCCCCTCACTTTTTCTAAATGGAAAATGACAGTTTGTCTGGACAGTGACTCATAAGCTTTTAGGACGCTCCAAAGCATTGAGTGCAAAGGAATTTCCTTGGACAGAAATGAAAAGCTCCGAAAAATTCTTCAGATTATGAGAAAGCGTGTTCCATGGTGTGGTTTCTTTTTTTTTTTTTACAGCCATCAACTCTGGAATTTGTTTTTGCATTTAGAAAAAAGAATCCTGTTCCTCCAGTATGTTCATTTGTTTGCATCAGAGCACAGTGAAACAGCTTATTTTCTGTCTGCATGTTGACCAAATCTAAACATTGATTTATCTTGCAAGGTCGACTCAGTGGTCATGTTGTAGGACTCCACATTCCACCTAATGCTCCAGCAACTTTCTCTTCCAAGATCCAAACAAATCCCACAGTATGCAGCCCCGAAAGTCCAACTGTGTGATCTGAGAGCTGCCTTACCAATTACAAATCTCCCCCCTTTTGATTGAGAGTGGCAGTCTTCCTGCCCGCCTGGCCCCGCTCTGTACAACATGGGAGCAGCTCCAGTAGCTTAGGCCTACTGGTGGCACCTGTCTCCTCTTCAGCGCCAGGCCGGGGAGACCGCCCTGCTCCTCTTGATCCCTGCACTAATTATTTTCAAAGCAGCTGGGATTTGGATCACTCTCGTGCAGGCGCCAGTGGTGCCACCGCTCCCAGAGAAGGCAAATTCTTTGGCTTTTTATCCTCTTGCCATGAGGTGAGGCTGCAACCATGAACATGAATAAGGCTGAACCATCAGGGAGCCTGAGAAACATGGCAAGACCTTAAAGAACTTGCAAATTTCAATCGTTACGTTGTACTGGACTTAATTGTACATTTAGTCTTTTTTTTCTTTACCTTGACCAGTTATTT
>JARVGS010001968.1:24471986-24483137 GCA_031762315.1 Hypsolebias antenori | reverse complement strand
ATATATAATGTAGTTTTGAATAGTTCAGGGCATTTTAATTACACACCACAGACTGTTGATGCAATTTCCTTTTAGAAGTAGAAAAGAAAGGAGTATGTCAGCTTTCCCACCGTCTCCTCTCAATATATCTGCCACCCTCCAATTGTGACTTAAGTCCTTGCTGGACCCTTTCCAATGTGTTAACTCCAGCTAAATCAATGGATTAACAATTCTGTCCCACCCCAGCACACATGCAGACCGTCAACACCAGCAGCAATAGTCTTAGGAGCTGACCTCAGCCAACAAATGACCAAACACACAAAACAAAGAGGAGCCCCACCACTGACAATGTTGTCATTCCTTGCTTCTGTTCTTAGAGGGTCTCATATTGAAGCAGCCAACTGCACTTGCTGAAATCTTGGTGACAGACCCTCAAGTAGCTCTCTGTTAAACCAAACTCTGCTCCCCTTCAGGATTCAATTTAGCAGGCAAATGCTGGTCACAAAAACAGCGAGGGTGGGAATCCGGCTAAAGCAAACTGTTTCGCATTTGTAGACAGGATTACGATCCCCTTAGCTTATATTCCCACACCGAATTTGTCACTAACGTTGCCACCATAGATGTGGTAAGTGAATCTATGAGTTGCCTTTTTCATGGAGCTCTCTCTGTGTTCCTGTGACATTTGCATTTACTCATAAGCAACAGCGGTGGTTTCTCTGCCACCGCTTAATAGGTGGCACTGGTTGTGACCCATGAGATCAGCGTTACTTTTGAACCCGTGCCACACTGTCTGGTACAGTCAAGCGGGGCAATGCGCAGCTGTGCAAAACTCGAGGCTGGAGCAACACACGCATCATGTTGTCACACTGTTTGCCGTTCCACATGTCATCCTCCCAGGCCAGTGAGAAAACATTTCGCTGAGAGAACGCATGAGGAAACGTGCAGCCTCTTCCTGTGTTAACATCACTGTTTCCCATATTTTAGAGGCTTTCTGAGCTGTCCATGTTGCAACCCATTATGAATGTGAACTACTTTTGTTTTAATTTAAGTACTGAAAGCATTCTGAAGGCAGGATCAGGGCACAGTTTTATTGCATTGCTGTGTTACTGACTATAGATATTCCTATTTAATAAATAAATGTGTGATTAAATCAAAATTTACACTAGAGTCAGTTAGATACGTAAAAATTAAATTACATTGAAATGATACAAGCAGTTAATATCTTACCTGCTGTAGATAGCAATTTACTTTTTTTTTTTTTTTGGACTATAAGGCGCCTTTAATTTTATCAAAAATCGACAGTGAGCCTTATGTATTAATTCTGGTTGTGCTTACTGACCTCAAATTGATTTTATGTGGTACAGTTGAACAATGTTGAGAGTTATTGTGAATGAGTTGAATAAAGTTTGACTTATCTGACTGTTTTGTGTGCCTTATAATCCGCCGCGCCTTATATCTGTAGTCTGAAAAATATGGTACATAAACTCGTTTAAGAGAAACAAATTTTAGTTTTGTTAAAAATGAATGAGATAATGGTTGATTGGAGCCAGCTCAAGACCACAATGGATTGGTGCAATATCAAAACAACTTAAATTCTAAAGATTTAGCATGTTATTTAAACAAACACTATTTTAAAAACCTTTACACTGACATTTATTTTGCAATAGGTGATGATTCTTGCAAGAAACATCAGGATATTCATGTATGAAATGCCTCAAAACTGGGGAAAAAAATTAAATAAATAAATAAATAAAAGGTGCTGGCTGCTGCACCTGCTTTTTGAGCTTGCAAATAACTGCTTCAATAACTTTATTTAAAAAGAGCATAAACATTTGGAGATTTTAATAAACTTTAGTTTAAAAGGACAATATATATTTTTTTAATTTTATTACTTTTTGCGAAGTTTTTTTTTTTAACCTTTTCACAACATTCTCAGAGTCATGTGGATAAATATATGTGAATGAGACCAACAAAAAAGGTAAAGCCACGAGCATCACAGAGTCGCTGTATGTCATAACAACTATAAGACTGGCTTTAAGGCATGCATTTTGACTAATTCTATTTCCTGTCTGTAGCTGTGCACCAATACAGTGTCTACCAGAAAAAAAATGGGAGCAACAGGCAGATTTGGCCTCTCGCAACTTTCACAAACAGGTTTATTCTTGGGTGTTCCTGGCCCCCACAGCATCTCCCATCCATCCTTTTTCCTCCCTTTTCATGTCATCTTACATTCTCCGGGTCAGAGGCGCCTGGTCTAGCCATGGTGCCGTGTATCCTGATCGCATAAGCACACAGGATAATCCTTGGGACAGCTGGGGAATCTTTACTGCACAATTGAAGCATGAGCTGGACAGCAGCTTCATGGACCATCTCTGTAAACCCCCACGCTTTCATCAGCTCACCATTGTAGCCCTCCTCCGGCAACGCACACACAGTCACCACAGCTACGGCTGATTTCCCACTCATCACCCTCACACACAGACACAAATGACTGGTAGTAGGTCAGCACAGCTGCTGATAGAAACTTCCAATTCTTCCTTCCACTCACAGTTGTACAGCGTTCCCTTATGGGGACAGATACTATTAACATTTTGGGGAAAAAGATCCATAACTTGTCCCTTCTGTCATTTTTTTTCATACGTCCTTGATACAGGAAACAGGTGGTGGCCTGGTTGGTGTAAACTCCTCAGTTGTAAAATGCTTTTCTACTCCTGACGTTTTGTTGTGTAGCTATTGCATTGGATGTGCACTCAGTGGTCTCCAAAGTCCTTATTGTCATGGAAAATTGATGGGCTGAGGAGAATATGTCCATTGCACATGTGCTACTGCCTTTGGCGATCCATCAGAACGCTTGTCTCGGATATCTAAAAAGATGAACTGTTTTCCTGAAACTCGTTTCTGCTAGACGACTCACAGCATCCATCTCCTCTGCGATTTTGGTGAATAATTGAGTATTAGAAGGAATTTCCCCAAGAATAAAATATTTCTAACCCTGCACCTCTCCTGGCAGGTGATCCAATACCTCTGGTGAAATTGCAAGCGCAGAAGCGTAGACCAAAAAAACCCCAGGCGTCTATGCAGAACTGTATTTATCCCATCTTTCCCACACACACAAAAAAAAAAAAACACCCATGGGATCTCTGGGGTTTTCACTGAGCTTCAACTATGTGTGCCTATGAACAAAACACGTGTCTGATATTATTTATTTGACAATTTGTTTATCTATTATTCTATTTTTCCAGAAGGAGAGTTTTTAGCTCAGCTGCGCTCAAGAGTTTGCACAATTTATGAGCCACATTGTATTATTCATTTTTACTGGAGCAGAAGAGCAGCATGTTAAAACACAGGAGGAGGTTTTGAAAAATGAGCTTTGTCATGTCAGGCTGACGTTTTTATGATTGTGAGCAAGTGCTGAAAACCTCCCGAGTCAGTTATCATCATTATCCATCTCGCTCTGCAGACAGGCCTCAGTCATGCTCAATGAGCCCAAGTCCCTGAAGTCGCATGTCAAATGTGCAGGGACCTCAAGTATGGAGTGTTTCGCCAGAGGAAAAGCACTGATAGTTTTCACAGTGGATGGTACCTTGAGACACATTTGAGATATATTACAGTGCAGAACTCATCTTTGTGTTTAATGATTTAAACATCTTGTTCTGTGATTTTTTTTTTCCCTCAGTGAATTAATGTTTCGCTCAACTTAAGTTTAAATGTGAGGACCACAAACAGCTGCATGCGCTCTTATTCTGAGATGGTTAGTTTAATGAAAAAGTGGGATTCTCTTTGCTTGCTTTGAGAAAAGCTCACATTTTTTCAAGCCCGAGGTTCAAGTTTTGACAGGTACTTAACAACCATCAAAAACAACTTTTAAACAGGGTAATTTTATGGGCAGGGCGCAGGAAGTAGGCAAGGAAGGAGCACACTCTTAAGACTTCTATCACACTTTCCAAAGAGGAACTCGCTTTTTCCTAAACACCCAGGGAAAAAATGAATACAAAAAGCTACACTGACCTGTGGCATCGGGTTTTAAGAACGCACAGCGCAAACATTTCAAAAACGTGGTTTTGAGGAGCTAATAATTGGATTTGTTAAAAACATGCTTTGCTGTAAAACTCAATTAAAAGTAACATTGTGCTACATTTAGTATTCTAATTTTCCATATAAAAAGTATGAATCATACGAATCAGGAAACAAACTAGCAAAAACAGCATTGAACTAGAAAACTAAAACTAAAGGATGGGGATTTTAACAAAACTAGATGGAGCCACAAACTCCAAAATTATTGAAAGAAAGGTCATCAGACACCCAAAAGCATAAAAACCCTTAAATCACAACATTAATTCATAGAATGTGTTGTGTTCTATGTACAGAAGTCCTTGGCTACTTTCCGGTTTGACTTTCGTGGACTCGCTCCATCATTGTTTGTGGACGTACAGCCCATAATATTGTACCCCTCCAAAAAAGTTGTCCAGGACACATGACTGTCAACTTTAATATTACTCACGTGATTGGGACAATACTGAATACAATAGTAAAAAATTAACGAAAAAAAAAAATTTCAAACAGGCACCTCCATTTTATAGTTTTCTCAGTATAATTCCACTGTATTCCTTCTCATAATGACTACATTTCCCAGAAGGCAACAGGGCCATGCCCAGAAGCCCCATTTCCTTCTGCTGACTAAAACCAGAGGTAAAGTTTTGATCTTATCGGCACCCAGCGGATTCAGAGAAGCCACCGAACTGGACCAGAACTGGAGCAGAACCAGACCTCCAGACGAATCTTGAGAGCTGGTAGCCCGCCCACGTGGACCTCCAAGCAGACGAGCGCGGCCGACTGTCAGGTGATCTATCTGAAGCCTAACGGGACTTTTTTCACCTCTTTCAACTGGCTGATGACAAAGATCTCCGAGCAAGGACACGCTGGTAAGTAGAATCTAGCAACATATAAGTATGTTGTTAAAATTGGTAGGTTGAAGAGTTTAGAACATTGATTGTGAATTTCAATGCTGCAGGGTACATAAGCAGAAACAAAACAGTCGGACCGGAAACGAACCGAGCTGCTGTTGTTCTGCAGAGCCCGGGAAGTAAAATTTAGTAACTACACATACAGTACTGTATTTATGTTGTTTAAATGACATAGGTTTAAGAGTTTAGAACATTTCAAGAGTGTGGGAGGGGTTTCTAAAGCCTTAAAATACATATAAATACTAAATATATTGTCCCTACTTCACGGTTTTTCACTTATTGCAGGAACTGGGGGGCTGGAACCTAACACCTGTGATAAAAAAAGGGACTGTACGCAAGATGCGATGTTTGTTGTTTTTTTTATGTTAAAGACAGATAAAATCGTACTTTACTGTCATTTGTGACCAAAAAATATGTTATAGTGAGAATAAGTATTGGTATAAATTAACTATTTTATTTTTAATTGTCACAAAATAGTTGGGCATTTATTGCTTCAGCATAATAATCAGAATAAAGTGGTGCTGATGATGCAGAGACTTTTATTTTGGAGGCACGAACAAACAGAAGTACTGTAACTCTGAAGACTGGACTGTGAGTATTATTAACACAAAGAGTTATACTTTGCTTTGTTTAGCCTGTATAAATAAAGGTTGAATGAATGAATATTTCTGGGTATGCTTTAATTCTCCAACATGAAATGTATAGGAAAACAAGATATATTTTGATTTGGATATTATTGTACCTACGTGCATCTCGCACGTTTGCACCGGTTCAGTTCTCTGTGGATCAGTGCTCATTTCACAGACATTGTATGGACATGATAAGTCAGGATGAGGTGTACATGTTCTATCTACACATGCTTTCTTCATGGAAGCAGCTGTCAAAATGTTGTCAGATTACATTTCATCGCAGGGCTACAGCTCAAATTAGAGGCTGGCACAGAGCAGGATGTCAGGAGGAGTCCATTGTGCTATGGGCGTTAAACCCCTTTAGTTTCTCCTGGAACAGCAGCAAGGACCCAGGGGACACAAAGCTAACATCAACAAGGTGCTGCTCATGCACTTTTAATTTACACATGTGTTGAGTTTATCAGATAGGCTTTTCCACTAGTGTCGGTATTAGAACAGATAGGCTCAGAACTGGGTTTTGTTTTCCCAACTGGATATGAAGCTGCCATTCACAGCCTAGAATAACAAATCTCATTTTGTTTTGGATTAATGGAGCTTTAAGGCTTTCATCATGAGGCCTCAAGCTTGTTGAAAGAGAAAATTCTGATATCTTCTAATCCTCCTGCGCTCAGGGGATACAGTTTGTTGAAATTTTACGTGTCTGAAAGCTATAAATCCAAAATGTTTTATTTTGCTTTGATATGAGACTGTTTGACACTGACGTAAAAATGTCTTTGCTTGGGTAATGATGTAACATGACATATATTTCGATATCATTTTTATAATAAATCAAAATAAATAAATTTAAAAAATGTCTAAGCAAAGTGAGAATGACTTGAAGACACAACAAAGTCCGGATCAGTTTCCTGTCGACAGCTGTCTTTATGTAGCAAAGCATGCCTTCTTCATTTGCGCACTACTTTTCAGTTCATTTCAATTCAATTCATTTTATTTATATAGCACCAAGTCACAACAGAAGTCATCTCAGGGCGCTGAACAGATACATTCATATACTGTAATGTTGTGCAATTTCATAACCAAACAATCTTTGTATACTATTATTTGTTGCAAAGACTGTTATAACATGTTTTCATACAATTACCTTATAATTTCTTAGCATTACAAAATAGACCATTTGGGGCTTATCATCAAATTTTATCCAATGAAATTAAAAGATGGATGACTTTGGGTGGACTTGTCGCTGTTTTAAGTGCTCTATAAAAAAATGGTATGGTATGGTATGGAAACAAACTTTATTCTAGGACAGGGTGATTTGGACCAAAATGAATATCTCCGTTTTTTTTTTTAAAGCTAAATCACAATATAAGATAAATACTGTAGATCAATATGTATTTATTTTTTCTTTCCATTAAGCAATAACAAAATATTTCCCAGTCAAAGCTCTGTCCCTATTGTCACACAGGCACATCCATCAACAAAAGGTCGGTCTCAGACATTTTTTTCCAAACCGACATTTTAAATGTTGACTTTTTGGTCACTCCTGATACCCTTGAAATTTTTTGGGACAGTTTATTGTAAGCACACAATAAAATCATTTGGGATGGTGGTCTTAGTAAATAGAACTGGATGCTCATATTATAGTTAACATTTGTGTTTCATGTCAAAACCTGTTTTTAATTCAAGTTAAACAGAACTCGGACACAACCAGTGAGCATAAACAGTAGAAACCATTTAAGAACTCCTCTCTAAGGACACTTTTATTAAACTGACTGTTAAACAAATGATGATGGGTGTGTTGTCACCCTGTAAGAAATATGTCACATTTGACTTTCCAACACCCAAATATTATGTCGCTTTTATTGTGATGAACGCTGTTTCAGAAGATTCTTCTTAACATCTAATGATTTGAATGCATTCTAAAAGGTAAGTTGTGTGCACATGTGTGTGGGTAGCTGTGTCTGTCAGTGTGTTTATGTAGAAATTTGTCTTGAAATTGTTGCAAGAAGCATCTTTCTGTCCTCTTAGACAATTAAAACGATTGCCGATTATTAAATTGGGTCTGCAATATCTCAGATTAGTTTTGATTAAAACGAATCATGCAGCCTCATCAAAATATGACAAAAGTCTTACAAATATTTATCATTTACTTTGTAATAGCTGCTCAGCTCAGTCAGGAAAAGCAAAAAAAGTTCAGTTTTATATACATGGTAGATTAATTAAACATACAATATAGCCTATAAAATGATTATCCTGTAAATTATTTTTGCTTGTTTTGTTATATATGTACTTTGTAGCAAATATATTTTCAAGCAAATATATTTTTGTTTTTACTTTGTTTTATATAGCATTTTGATTTGACTGTTTTTATGACTACTGTGCTTTTATTTGATTTTAATTGCTTTTTGATGAATTATTCTTGTGTACTTTATATGTTTTCTGTCTAAACTGGTCTCTCTTGAAAATGAGTCCTTGCGCCTTGATGAGACTAACCTGTAAAGGTTGAACCAATTAACTTTTCCTTGTTTTTATCCCTTAGCATCTTAATATAACCAATATTTATGTATTAATCAGTTTATAATCAGTGTATGTAATAGTTTAAATATACTGCATGTTTAATTTATTAATAATTGTATCTATACTTTAGAAATATAGTCTGATTATTTCACATTAATGGCTATTCAGTTGGTGGCCCAGGGGCCATAACGGTGGTCGGTGGTTAAGCTCTGTCCGGCCCACTGATATGTTAATTTAAAATTAAACTGGATACTACATTGGGGATATCCAACCATCCATCCATCCATCCATCCATCCATCCACCCATCCATCCATTATCTTTACCCACTTCTTCCTTTTCAGGTCATGGGGGTCACTGGTGCCCATATCCGGCAGTCGTTGTGCGAGAGGCAGGGGACACCTGGACAAGTCTCCAGTCCATCACAGGGACACATAGACACAAACAACTATTCACTCTCTCACTCACACCTAGAGACAATTTAGAGTTACCAATCAGTCTAACATGCATGTTTTTGTCCTGTGGGAGGAAACCGGAGTATACCTGGAGAAAACCAATACATGCACGGAGAGAACATGCAAATTCCACCCAGAACAATCTCTGGCTGGGATTTGATCTGGTGACCTTCTTGGTGAAAGGCAATAGCGCTACCAACTGCACCACCATGCCACCCGATTCAAACTATCAGAAAGGAAAAATATTTTGGTCAGAGAGGTGATCCTAGTATATAGACAATTTATAAACTCTGTCCTTCTGCTAAAGAGTTCATTAAACTAAAACTAGATTTTAAATTGTGAATTAAACTCATGTAATAACATTACATGTTGTCCTTGACAATAATTGCTCCTTTGTGTGTAGCTTACATGCATATTGTGTCAAATGCAGAGAACAAATTTCACTGTATGGGCACATGCAGTGATGACAACACATAAATCTTTTTTCTAAATGTTGGATGTCCAGCCCCTAAGCTGTTAGCAGTTGGTATTTGTGAACAACTATGCTCTAGAAAGCTTTTTTTTTTCAATGTTATACTTTTTTTATGTTTCTAAATGTGTCAAATGACTCAAATAATAAAATAGCACAAGGGAAAAAAATTAAAAATTCATTTATTATTTCTGATATTTTTCCGCCTTTGTTATACAAAGATGTTAAATAACTTAAATACATTCTTACCAGTCATCTGCCATCTGTTTATACCTACAAGCTATACACATGAGGTAGAGGAAAATAATTTAGAGTTCCCATAAGACATGAATGGGTGAACATGAACAAATTTCTGCTGGTGTAATATCACAAAACAAAATACACATTTTGCTTGTTTTGTCTCCATTTTACAAGCATAAAATAAATCCTAACAAAATGTACAATTTATAGGTGAGTATAAATCAGTAAATATTGCCAAAACCCATACGCCAGAATTACTAGAATTACAACGTAAGGACTCTTCACAATATATAGTTGCTTATAAACACATATAAGGTCATTTAAAAGGTTTTGATGGTTGTGATTTACAAAAAACAGCATGAAGGGAATCGATTGGAAATTTGTTAGGATGTAAAAGTGCTCTGATAAAAAATTGTTTATATAAAATGATACGTGTTTATAATACACATTGCTTTATGAAGCCTCCACCCGAAACAGGAACAAACACCAAAAAGAAAAAGAAAATGTAAAATACAAAGGGAAAAAAAATATTTTTTGACCTTATTTACACTCAGCGTAAGTTCATAATACATTTTATAATAATTTATCTTTCATCATTTTCAACAAAATAGATTTTGTTTTTACATAATTCACTGGCAGCTTCGTGATGCAGTGTTTTGTTTTTTGAGAATAAAGATGACGGTGAGGTTTAAATATTGCTTGTTTTGCTGCATCATGAGACATTTATGGACTTTGTACAATATCAAAACATAAAAATACACACTGCATGCATTTGGTATCCCTGTCGTGCCCATTGCAAACGTATTCAACAGCACAGAAACGCACTGTGTTTGGGCCGAGAAGTATGTGAAGTTTAAAAAACAACCACCAGAAGTTGTGGAGAGCAGGCATTTATGCTCAGAGTCTCTGCATAGTTATTATGGTTTCCACCTAGCGTGCAAAGTTCTATGAATATGTTTTGACCAGTCTTTGCTTGGCAAAACCATCTCGTGTGAAAATGTTTGGAATGCAACCCATCAGGATAAATAAACTAAATGAAGGTCCCCGCCTACCATTAAAACTACAGGATTTATTTGTGGTTATCATGATGGCCATTTCCAACTGTGCTACAGTTACTGTATGATTTGAAGTGCAGTATTGATAAGGATAATCTTCAACTATTAGGTTTATTTAAAATGCTTAACTCTTATGTTCAGGGTGATTTAAATGCTTGTGAGATATGAACATGTGCCTCAATGTTTTTTTTTTTGTTTGTTTGTTTGTTTGTTTTATATATAGATATACCACAGGAGAAGAAACCTTTGCTATTTACAAAAAGTAATATAAAAAAAATTCTGCACTTGACTGTATCTATAAATACAGCTTTTTAAATATTTTAAAGGGCCTTCAGGCTTCAGTGCGTGAAGGGTGCTATAATACAAAGCTGGGTCCCTCACTCAGTAGTTAATTCACACCAATCTGAAATATGTCGGACTAAATGCTAAGAATACCAGAATATTTATTGTTTTCTCTGCTTCTTGTGTGCACATGCATTTCTCATAAAACTGCAACATCTTAAAAAACAGTTTGGCATTTTGAGAATGGCACTCATTCACTTTGAATGTATGAAATGTTTGACGTCAATATGACTCGTGTTCGCCAATTAGCTTAGCTTAGCATTAAAGCTAGCCTGTTAACATCCACTGTTTCTTGTGCTTTTCAAGTTTTTTAAGTCCTATGTTTGTCTGTTTTCTTTAACAAAGAAGTAAAAATGTCTTATTGTGGTTTAGTTAAAAAAAATAGAGAATGCTACAGGATAAATAAGCTGAATGGTACTTTGCAAACATTAGCCAAAGCACTGATTTGGTACTGCTAGTTCTGCAAGTTTTGGTTAGCTGCAGTGTTACTGAATACATTTCACAAC
>JARVGS010001968.1:24447525-24459627 GCA_031762315.1 Hypsolebias antenori | reverse complement strand
ATTCTCAGTCATCCAGGACATGATAAAATCAAAAAAGGTTCAATACAGAAACAACTGGACTTTATTTGTAAGAGGAATTGACAATTGAAACAATTGAAAAATTGAATTGAAATTTTGAATTGCTGGTGTTAAGGCAACTAAATCGAAAGAACACAAAAAATTGAATATGTTTGTAACCTACTGTAAACTCAGTGTGACTGCACTAAATTCATGCCAAACCCAAAATAGTCCTTGGAGTCAAATCACTTTATGATAACATTGATTTTTGTGCCACTTGATATTTATTGTGCAGTCTCAACAGAGTTGCTGAGGGCACCTTCAGGTGTTTTACCCTCAAAATGATCTTTCTGGAAATCTAATCTGTCCAATATACCTGCCTCCTCCAACATTCTTCATCCAGTCTATGTTCAGACCTAATCTAATAATGCCTTTCCTCACCACCCCTTGTTCACATGCAAAACAAAGACCGGACAGTCTGTCTCGGGAACTGCTCTGACAAATCCACACAAAAATGGAAGTGTGTGCACACCCACACACATAAAACCCATATACACACAAAATGAATAGAAATTAATTTGTACATTAGTATTCTTCTCCTAAAGTGATGGCAACTGAAGAAAAATATGTATTCTAGCAGTCTTTCAGATGAAATTGCCCTTCAATTTTTCATTGGTTATGCTCAAAGCTATAGTGTGTAAATAAAAACTCCATGTCCAGGGATCTGGGCACGTGAAGGATAGAAGGGCCAGCCTAAAGAAAAAAGGAAAAGCTTCAAACATTTCAGGACTCACCAATGGAGAAGGATGGAAAGAATAAGTGAAAAGAGGAGTGGAGCAGACAAAAAGGGAAGGGCAAGTCCTTGACAAGGCTTGACTGCAGATGAGTGAATGGAAATAAAATGTTTTACACCTGTAGCAAGGCCAGACTAAATTGTTATGGCAAAAACTTTCCATCCATCAGACTCAATCTGGGGAAAAGTCATCAAGAACATTCACTCATCCTTATGAGACCTTGACATGATACATGCAGTAATTCAGTTCAAGGTAGTGAGTACACTGGTCCAAAGACAAGCTGTCCGAGATCAAAGCTGACTTGGACCCTGCATGTAATCGTGAACAAACTCCAGCTACACTCTTGCATACATTTGGGACCTGTCCCAAACTGTGGACTTGTTGGCAATCTATTATTGACACCTTCTCTGGGATATGTGGGAGTACTGCACACCCATCACCACTTGTCTCACTGGTCGGGGTGGTCCCTGTGGGTACATCCTTCAACAAGGACAAGAAGGATGTGATTGCTTTTGGCTCTCTTCTGGCCAGAAGACTTGTTTTGTGCAGTTGGAAGGACCCACACACCCCAGCATATATACAATGGATAAGAGAAGTGATGTGCCATTCATTAAAAAAAAAAAAAAAAAGATATAAAACTAGATATACCCTGAAGGATTCTGTCAAAAGATTTTGGTACACTTGGCAGCCCTTTATGTTGTATGTTGAAAATCTGTCAATGCCTGTTTAATTAGTTTGTGTATGTGTGTCTGATCTGGTATGAGAGGGGAGGGGTGGGAGGTTTCTTTTTTGCTTGTTTGTTTGTTCTGTGTTCTTTTTTGTTTGTTTGTTTGTTTGTTTGTTTGTTTGTTTGTTTGTTTGTTTGTTTGTTTGTTTGTTTGTTTGTTTGTTGAAAAATCAAAAAGTCAATAAAAAGACTTTGAAAACTGTTGGACTTATGCATCTCAAATATGTCTGTTACCTATTATATGTGACTTAGCTGTCTTCATAAACATGGTGTAGGGGCAGGGCAGCTGACTCGGGACCCAAAGGTCCTGGGTTCAATCCCTGGTTATTGCACACCTCATGGTGTCTCTAAGCAGGACAACTTATCCCCAGTTGCTCCTCGGGTGCTTTCCATAGCTGCCCACTGTTCCACCTGGTGGTGGATGGGTTAAATGCAGAGAGCCAATTTCACCATTGTATGGGAACATACAATGATGACAGTACATTCACATTGCTGTTTAGGTGGCAGCCATTCACAAATTTTGCTTGCAGATTTTTAAATTGACGACACATTAACCACTGACATGAGAGAAAAAAAGAAAAGTTTTTTTGTCACCTAATCTATTTTTTATTATTATCTTTCTTTGTGACATTTTGATGATTTAAGAGGTAAATTCTCAAAGAAAACTAGTGATTTGATTGATTTTAATAAACTGCCAGTACTGAACATTTACATTTTCATTGGTCAGATAGTTAAATACTGTATTAAAAGCTACAAAAACATAGAATACAACTGAATGTCCAGTTTTTAGTGAAGTCCATGCACATCTGCTGATTCACACTAAACGTTTTCACATCTTGCACAATTTCTGCTGGTGTTTTTGTTTGAAGTGTTGGCACAGCAACACCAGCTACGCATGGAATATTACACCAACATATAAAACTCACAATTATCCATATGCAAAGTTCTTCCTGATGTTTGCTCAGCTTTGCTTTTTCCCCATTCACACACTTGCCTCTGTATACACTCCTTGCAGACATTGCTGACATACTCTCACGCTGCACCTCCTCCACTATCTTTCACTTAGTAACACTGAAGTTTGTTTAGTCCCTTCTCTCTACCTGTCAACACCTCCCACTGCCTGTGACATTTACTTTATATACATTTTCCAAAGCAGAGGGGTTCAGTGAAAACGGCTTGTTTCACACTGCGGAGCCTCGGAGTCAATCCCTGGAGAAATTTATTGACTAGCTCTAAATTTTGCCATCATCGCTGCAGTCCTGTAACTGACCTGAAGAGGATGGTACTTCTGCCTATTCTTCATTCATCTGTAAATAGTTCAGAAAGTGCAGTTAGAACTTGCATAGTGGGGGGGGGGGGGACATGACTAACTTTCTATGGGTATAAATTACAAACACACACAGCTTTGTAACTGCTACTCATATACCGGTACTCGCACAGCCATATGTAAACACAGGCCGTTCAGTCTGTGTGTACATTAATCTCAAGAGGTTAAAGCACTGCAAGTTTAAGCTTGACATATGGTAGATCTAACACAGAGGAGTCATAAATTACTCTATATTTTCCAACAAAAATGGTGTGGGGCATTTATTTGGAATATCAATGTTTGATTATGATCAAGTAAAGTGGAATTTCTACTAAAGTAGTTTTGTGTGTGTGTGTGTTGTTTTGACACTTTTTTATACAGTATCGTCTGCACATTTATGTATGCAGCCTGCTTGTATCTTTGCGCACATGCATGTGGGCTCCAACAACCTTAAGTCAACACCTTCCAGAGTCTGCCGAGGCTAAACGCGCCCAAGCAGAGAAAGCACAAAAGCCACAATTTCTCCATCGGCCTCAACTTGCAGGTTGTGTGGTCTGGTGTTTCCAAGATTGCAACCCACCCCCCTCTTTTTCTCCTCCACCTATTTTCCTACTTTCCAAACTTCCTCTATTCCCACTGGTCAATATCTCTAAACGGATGTCAATCATTTGGCCCAGCTGTTTGCTTAAAACAAAGCCTCCTCCAGACAAAACCACAGCACAAGACAGTGACAGACGTGAACATGTGACCTGGAACAGTTCAGCTGCCATGAAGACAAACTACTGTGCTCACTTGAGACTAATCTGTGTGTTATTAAAAAAAGAAAGATTAGTCAATGAATTAAAATGCAAAGTTTCCGTAGGAAATTAAACTTGTTAGTGCTGATTTTTCTCTCGTTCCCTTTTTATTCTTGGCTTCACAGAATTTAAAAGGATCCATTTTTAGAGGGAGGCTTCATACTTTTCTCAGAAGTGGTGGCTGAACTTCAGACCACCCGGCCCAGGTCCCATCTGGTATATCACAGCCTGGGCCATGCCAGAGGTAGTAGGAATGTGAGTGTGTGTGGTGTTTTCTCCCTGGCCCACTCTGCCTATGGCTGACTATGTGCTCTGTAACTTAGGAGCTGAATAATTGAAGAAACCGTGAATCAATGTCAAATGTCTCTCGGGTTCAGGGAGTCTCCAAGCTGTTGTCCATCTCCATAAAGTTTGTGCAAATAAAACAAAATCCTACCCTCAACACATTGTCTTCATGATTGCTCTGTTCATTCCCCCAACCTTCAAACTAAAAACACACACGAGACTTAGGTTAGATTAGTCCCTGGTTGAAACCACTGAATATTGTGCTTAGACCTAGCAAGAAGCCATGACATGGTACGGCAAAATGAGAAAGCACTTTGGAAGCAAAGCAGTACTGGTGTTAGACTTAGTATGTCATTCTTGGTTGAGTAATGAGCACTTTTGTGCAGTGGGAATGTCATGCAACAAATAGAAGTGGTGCTATTAACAGTGTTGGGGGAAGTCCATTATCTTCTATGACCTAACAGGATATGACCCAATGTTATGTCATCTGCCGTCCTGTCTGGTCATTTACAACCCACACAGAGCCTGTCGGTCCACTCCCACACTCTGAATGATGGAGTTCCTGAGTATGTCATCTCTAGACACTTTGAAACGAATGGCATGATGCATTAAACATACTTTGTAAGTCAGTCGACTCCTGCAGACTGAGCAGCATTTGTACATAGTGATAAAGGATCACAATGCAGGATATTAATGAGGACAATTCACTGCTCAGCCATGAGTGTGAACACTTGCAGTCTGGAGAACAGAACCTGGGTTTAAAAGTGGGAATACAAGGCTCGATAAGAGGTTTAACTACTATGTGAGAACTCATGGCTCTGAAGGTCAGCAGCTCAGTTGTAGTCACTGTGTAACTGGCACAGAATGGGTGTGTAGCAGAGTCCACATGACTCCACTGATCCAGCCCATACCGTGGCACAGAGTAGGCCAGTACCAGCGCACCGACACACCAGGGACAAGTACTGTATTTGGCTCTGACACGAGTCCAGATTACCACTAAGAGAACAAAAACGTAGCAATAAACTTAATGTAACCTGCAAATCAAATGTTTTCCAAGTCTAGACATGTGAAATTTAACAATTCCCCTTGTTAAATTGAGAAAAATATGTTTTACTGAATGAGTATACGTTGCATATTAGAATGCATCCTTTTCTACAGTAAGATTACTAGACTGTGGAAAATGTTTAAGATGGTTGCTAATATCATGAGGAGATGTGCCAATAAGTTCACCTCAGTGTCAAAAATGCTATGTAAATATGAAAAATATATTTATGTATTGGACTCTACATGACTCAGATTGTTAAACTTTGTTGTTCATGACAGTTCGACAATTAAAAGACTAAAGTATGGCTTGTTAAAATAGCTTTCAATAAAAATAATAAAAATAATAAAAAAAAAAGATTTATATCTGCAAAGTGTATGTGAACATGGCCTGGTTTGCAAAGTCTCTGATCTTAGACCACAGGAAATCACAAACCACAAGACTATATGAATACTGTCTTTTAGCCAGAAGAGATCAAATTAATATGGTTTGGCCATAACGCACAGCACAATGACTGGTTTCCACCAAACAAAGTAATTTATCAGAAAGACCTCTTACAAACTGCCAAGCACAGTGGAGGAGGGCTGATAATTTGGGCTTGCTTTTTCAGCAACAAAGCCTGGACACCTTGCATTAACTGAGGTAAAATCATAAGCCTCTCTGGATATCAAAGTATTTCAAACATGATACCTTTTGTCCACCCGTTGAAAATGGCTAAAATCGATTATTGCAATTGAACAAGGGTTCTAAGCACAATAGTCGAACTGAATGGGTTAGAAAAATACAAAAAGTATATGTGATATAATGGCCCAGTCTAAATCCAGACTCCAATATGGTTAAATGATTTTCAGTGAGCTAAAGCCATATAAATAAAATTAAAAAAAGTGAATTCTATATGATTTATATTTTCTCATACTAGAAAGAAAATCAAACTTGCTTCTGGCCAGAGATGGAAGTGGTCAGACAGATGGCATCATGCCATCAAAGGTTGACCACTAAAAACATGTTCAATATGATTTAATCTTCCTTTATTACAGTCCGCTCATCTGCAGACACCATCATATGTTTGAATTATGACCAGAAGGAGCTCCTATCCCATCTCTCCAGCATTCACTAACGAAGTGCACAGCTGACTGTTGTAATTGAGCTGGAAATGCCATCTTTTCATAATCAAATGTGTCTTTTAGCTGCGGTCTCCACTGCATGCTGATGGCAACAGACATGTAGGATGTAAGCAAGCCAAACACAATTTGAAACCATTGCCAAACCATGTAATCTTCAAAAATATCCTGTACAACCATGTTATTATACAGTGTAAGCCCTGTAACAACTCACTACAGAGACCACTAAAACCTTCATAATGTAAGGTGTGCAGCAACTGGTGATGTTTTCTGTGATTCAAACAGTCAAATGTGCCATGAGACAGTGTAAAGGGATCTGTACTATATGAATTATTGGCTCTGTTTCGCCACACATGTTCAACTCAATTGAAGATTTTGCACATAAATGACTAGTGTCACACAATAGTTTCATATTTCTTTTCTGATTCTCATTCAACCAATTAAAACGGTCCTGACTAGAGTCCTCCTGCACGCTGAAACGTTGCACCATCGTGTCACATCTTTGGAGTAGCGAGTCGTTCAACATTCCTGACGTGAAAAACTCAAAGGAATGATGACTTGGCCTGAATGTGGATTAAATAAACCAAAAAAAAAAATACTGTTTTCTTTTGCAGAAGACAGAAGATGAGTTATCTGAGCCACCAGGTTTTGTGTGATCTCACTTTCACTGTCACTGCACTGATGCTGAGAGAATCCTATCTTCTTGGCTCAGGCTCAAGTGATACACTTTAGAGGTGTGGCTGTAGCCACAGGATATCCTATAAAGTCGGGAAATCCCTCTATCAATGGCGCTCCCCACCCTGCTGCACGTCAGGGCTAATCAGCCCTTGAGGCTTGGTAATGAGACGCCTGACTCTACTGTCTGCCAGCCAACGCCAGCCTGAGCCCACACTTACTCTGCTCCTTCTAATGAGAGATAATCACCCCAAAGCTCCCCACAAACCGCTGCAGAGATGCCAGCACGCACATAAGGCAGGCAAGCCAAAAGACAGGAGGGAACCAGAGGAAATGGTTACATGAAGCCACTTAAAAACACTGATTGTTACATTTTTTTGGTGCGCTTCTGCTGAAAAAGTGAAGCTTCTGTTTGATACAAACCAGGAACTAAATCCCAGCTATGAAGGAAAAAAAAAACAATAAATGTGCACTCATCCTATTATCTTGTTTTTTGCAACCTGCCTCAGTTAATGAAGTGATGAAAACAATAATACCTTTCTAAAGAACAGCCAATCTGCTTTGGCAACAAACTGATGAATGGTGGCGATTAAACACCAACCACTATATTTGCATCTTCCGGATTTTGGGGTGCCTCTATAATTGGTATTTCCTTGTCGCGTTACTGTGGGCAGCCTTCCTGCATGTCTCGCATATGAACTAAATAAAAAATACCAACCCATGACTTTGTTTGAGCGCTCACATTTGGGAGAGTTTACAAGACCACAGAATTACATGCCTTATACAAACACTCAGATTGTAACCAACACTGAGTTATGCTCCTGACACACAAGAAATTTAAATATGTCTAATCAAAGTGCCATAACGTTTAGCAAAATTGAAAGTCTGTGCCGATCGTTAGCGATTTTACCTTAACTGATAAGGGAGCAGCCGCTCCAGCACCTGCTGCAGCAAGCTGCGGGAGCAGAAATAACTGTTCACATTCTTGTGGCAAAGGATGACAATTTATGCGGGCGCTCCACTACGCCAGGAATCCCACCCCACCCTCGGGTGAGGAGACTATAGCAGGAGAGATCATGTTTATGTTATACTTATGCTCCACCGCACTCTGGAAATTGGGTATGCAACATTGACTATTTTCAGTAAATCAGTACCCAGGAGGCCCTGGGAAGCCTCACGCTCATGGATTTAACCTGGAGCATCACCGGCATCAAATTTCTGAGACTCCGGCTTCGAGGCAGTCGCAAATATGTATCTGCGTCACCTGAGTGGACTCTTTCAGAATGTTTCAAGTTCCTCACCTGCAGGGCTAAATCTTTCACTGACACTCCATTATTCCCCCCTTTCACTGGGCTGCAAGGATAATACATCTGGAGTATTGCAATACCACATGTCTTTCCACACAATCCAGCCACAGATAAAGAACAGACTGACAGAGAGAAGTGAAAACGAGAGGTAACTGGATCGGTAAACACACATTATGGTCATTAAGACTGATGCGAGTGCTAGTTTGGCATGTCGGCTTTAATACATACCACTTGCCAAGGGTGACACTCCAACAGGAAAGGAGATACAAACAAAGCAGTAATGCATTTATCTTAAAAGTGAACTCAAACCAAAGACCGAGTTAAAGACTGAGAAAGGACTTGACAAGAGCATGAGCATTGTTGATGCTTGAGGAACTTAGACTTTTTATAGGGAAGATACCAAGTTTCTAATGTATCCATCACTGCACTATGTACTCATTGATCAGTTGGTCATCATTATCTACATGTAGGCTCTCACACTGCTTCATTTTCATCTATAAATCCCTCCTTTGTCTGCTACATTCTTAGCTCTCCCACATGTCAAGTCGTCAGTGCAGTTACAACATGGGCTCTCAGGCCATCGTTACCTGCAGCAGTGCTCACCCAAGCCTCCATGGGGCACTAAGCGAAATTTGGTTTGGGGCCCTCTATTTTTTGCTAATAATAAGGATTGCTGCAATCAACAGTCAGATGATCAGATCATTCACCCACCTAACATAACCTCATTGCAACTCTGACAGCCCTGTTTACATTATACCATGTGTATATTTCATCTAATGCAGGGGTGTCAAACTCATTTTCATTTTGGGCTCAATCAACCTCATGAATGTCCTCAAAAGGCCAGTAAGCATCACACACACACTATATGTATATATGTATGTATATGTTTTTTAAAAAAATCACAACTTTATAATTAAATTGTGTGTAATAGAATTATATAGAAACCACTAGTTTAAAAAACAAAAGTAAAAAAATAAATAAATAAATAAATTCCACTTAGTGGGGGCCCCCTAGTGGCCCCGGGGCCCTAAGCAGCCACTTGGTTTGCTTATGCCGTGGGCCGGCCCTGCAGTGTTCCCTCAGTATGGACTGAACTCAGCAAAAAGGCCTTTTCCTTCTCAGCTCCTGCAACCTGGAACACCTTGCAACAGGAACTGAACTTGTCCTCCTTGATTTCTTTAAGGGGCTTCAAACATTTGATAATGTCAATAGAAAAATCAAAGCAATTTTTTTTTCTTTTTTTTTGTATTTCACCCTGTTTTACGGCACCCTGGTGTATTATTTTATACACTACTCTTATTTGACTATATTTTTACTGTAGTTTATTGTTGTCATTGTCTACTTTCGTTGTTGTACTTTAAATGTTCTGTCTGGAACATGTCCCTCTTGTAAATGAGTCCCCGTGGCTCAATGAGGCCATATAAATAAAGGTTGCATGAATTCTGCAGAACATAATTCCAAATTATGAGAACCAACCTTTATGAGAACAAGTTGGTGCAATAAAAAAAACAAAGGTTAATAAATGTTTTAGCTGTTAAAGCAATAAGTTTTCAAGACATAATCTGCTTTGACCACCCTACAGTTCTCACGTGCAAGCCTTATAGACCCTTAGGGGGATGTTTCTTGTGTTGTCTTGCAGATTCACAGTCAGTCCCAGATCGCCTAACACTCCTGGATCCTGCGCAACACCCATACCTACCATAAATCTGACGGCTGGAAGAGCCTCAGGTGTCATCTCTTGGCAGCTGACAGCAATTTGTCTGAGTGTGTTTTGCAACGCTTGCAGCCAGATGGAGAGCACAAAGCATCACCCATCCATATAATTTTCTGATAAAGAAAAAAAGATTCTTTTTTATTTCTTTGTGTATGGGATGCCAGAAATGGCAGGTGAATCTTGTATGAAGTACCAAATCCCTCTCACCTACAGGTGAAACACTACATCTACATGCAGATCTCACTTGAATGTTTTCTTTGATTGTTCCCACCGATAAACTGACCCAGACTAAGTGAAGCATTAGTAGCCACTCTTGGGTGAAGGTCATATGGGCTCGAATCCAACGCCTTCCCTCGGTTTAAAACGCAACTGTGCCCCTTCAAAATTAAACACTACTGACGTGATGCATTCAAGTTCAAATTATCAGATTAATTTTCTTGTAAGTATTTTTAAATGTGATGGGGCAGCAGACGGAAACAAAAACCTGCTGTGCAATGTTTATGCTGGACGGGGGGAATTTTCTGTGCAAGCAGAGCAGACAGTTCAGCCACCAGTTCAGTCAGTCAGGTTGCTTTATTGTTACCAGCTGTTGGGTCTGAGGCATTTACACTCACCTTTCACTCCGTGCAGCTGCTTTCAGAGTCGACTGAGGATATGATTTTACAAGTGGTTCAGCAAAATAATCACTCTTGCCTCTACCTGCCATTCAAATTACTTTGCGTATAACTTTTTGTAGAGGGTTCAGATGTTGGGGGGAAAGAATGTGATGAAGAATCTCACAGCCCCAGTTTAGTTGCCTCCCTTATTTTTATTTTTTTTTTTATTCCCAGCATCTTCAGTGACAACCTGCTCCTGCAGACACCAACTGCAAAGCCAAAGTGACACCTCCCTGACCCGCACTCACTAATTAAATCAGACTAAATACTTTCTGAGCAGTAAAAACACATTTAAGGTAGAGTCATTACCTGCTTTGGGATTGAAGGTCTAAATCAAATCAATGAAAGCAGTATCATAGAAGAGTACCTACAGTGTGTGTGTCCATTCTCACCCAAAGTATGCTGTAGTGGGTCCAGGCACGCTTAGAAGAGACACTATAATTGTGAACGATAACCATCCCAGGAGAAGGTGTCCATCCAGCATTTTGCTGCGGCTCCAGGGCAGATCATTTCGTTTCTCCTGAGTAGCTGTGTAAAATCCCTTGTTGTGCGTTCAACACTTCTTATACAGAGAGGAGCTGCGCTGCGCTCCTCCCCTGTCCAGAGAGAGAGCAGAGGAGAGCAGAGGAGAGAGAGCTGCATGGTAATACATAGCATGCTGATTCACAATTCCCTCTCAGGTTTCACACAGATTATTCATCTCTGCTTTATGATTGGCATGACAGCCTCTCCTCTCTGGGCATTTTTTTTTTAGCTCCTTTCGGTCAGCGATTGTAGACTGAGGTCAGCCTGAGCGGATCTGGACTGGATGATAAAAGTTTTTCACTCAATGACAGATTATTTCCAGAGGGGTAAAACCCTGAAGTGGTGTGAGGTAACACAAGCTGTGGTCCAGATTCAGCCTAATGGACGTATGACGTGGCTCCACGTTTCGGTTTGTTTTGCATTTTTCACTGTACACCACAAAGATCCAAGCGACTCTAAACACTGTCTTTGAATTTTTGTAATTTCAGTTAATGTCTGGAATATGTCACTTTCTGGGAGAACTCATTTTTATTTTCAAACACATTTAAAACTAACATATTTGGCAAAACCTCCTCACCAGAACATTGATTTATTTTATTTTATTTTATTTTATATAAGGTTTACAATGTGCAGGATTTAAAGATAGGCATGCATATGTCTATATCGGGCGTATACTATGTATTTTATGTCATTAATGTGTATACTTGCCAAGGTATATTTGTTTTAATTGTGCAATTTATTCTGTGATTTGATGGATTTTTAGACTTGTAGATGCCAAAGATGAATTTCTACATAATTTATGTCAAATAAATGGATTTTTTTTTCTAATCTAATTTGTTTCTCTACAAATGCTTGGTCTGAAGCATGCCATTCACAGAAACTTGAATCTGTTTGTAGGAGGATTGTTCATAACTGCGAAGCCTGACCTCCAAAATGTAGCCACCTATATCCGGTTAACTCAAAATAACTGATAATTCTGACATTTCTTTCCTTCACTTTTTTCATATAATGGAACAAAACATTTGGCTGAATGTTTCCTTCATGTTGGCAGGTGGCAATTCCATTTTCTGTAAATGCACTGTGGAAGTTGGATGTCCACAAAACAAATATTTTACCTCTCAGGCTTCATAATAAATATATATATATGGATGTATGT
>JARVGS010001968.1:24398523-24409587 GCA_031762315.1 Hypsolebias antenori | reverse complement strand
AGATATTTTCGATTTTACTGAATTTATTTGTTGTTTCCATGTTAGTCTATCATCAATGATAACACCCAAGAACTTTACCTCATTCACTCTACAGATCTCACCACCCTCAATTTTAAATGAAATATCAGCCGTTTTCTTTTTATTACTAAATATCATATAATAAGTTTTATCTAAATTCAATGATAATTTATTTAGTTTAAACCAAGTTTGTATTTTGTCAAACTCTGTCTTTATCAACTCTTGCATCTGTTCCATATCTTTACCAAAACAAAAGAAAGTAGTATCATCAGCAAAGAGGACGCTGTTGAGGAGTCCTGACACCTTTACCAAATCATTAACATATAGAATAAATAACTTAGGTCCAAGTACAGAGCCTTGTGGAACTCCGCATGTAATATTGCAAAAATTGGATCTTACGTCATCTATTTGTACAAACTGTTTCCTATTTCTCAAATAACTACATACCCACTGCAGCGCTGGTCCTCTAATGCCATTTTTATCCAATTTCTGAAGGAGAATGGTGTCATTTAAAAATCTCAAGAACATTCAGAGCATCAAGACTGGAGAAGCTGCATTTCATCTAACTTTACCAAACTATGTGCCGGCACCACAAAAAGCAGCATCAGTCACAGTCAGTTCATACAATACTCCATACGTTAATGCTTTTATAAATTCACATGTATTAAAATGCATGGATCTTTGCAAATTTCAAACTACACAAATGTACGAGGCAAGATCTAGCGTTCTACTAGGAAACAAACAATAAAACGTTCAGATCAGAATCATAGACATAAAGCATGATCTCTTGGAAGAGCTTTGTTCTTTCCCCCTCAACTTGGATGCCCCTTTGCTTTGCTACCAAATGGTATGAAGCCAATGTTTGCCCAATCTAGATTGTTTTCTCCCAGACTTCAGTGATCTCAACGAGACAAGAAGGAGAAACCTTTGACATAATAGATGTTATTTTTGACCATCAAAAAATTATTTTTTCAAAGAACTATCTAAACTTGCAGATATTTTTCATTTCTTTACAGAAAAAGAAGAATTTCGTCACAAACTTTGTTGATGAGTGTAATGCCAGTCATGAGCTCACAAATGGCACATAAACATCCATCTATTTATCCATTTTGTTTGAGGGTCGTGACAAGCTGAGGCTTATCTCCAGCAGTCACCGCGAGGAAGTGGGGGACACCCTGAACAGGTTGTAAGTCTATCACTGGGCCGCACTCAAACACGAGTCATGGTTTTGTCGTGGCTAAAATGACGGGAAAACAAGGCTGAACTTAGTGGTGTAATTTGCATTTGTATAGTGTGTATACTGTGCTTAGAAACCAATGTACACCGGTTAGCACATTGCAATCGTCAATTTATTTTTGATTTTTAAGCGTATTGAACGTTTCCAAATTTCTCTGTTGCTTATATATTTGAAAAAATGTACAACAAACTTTGTACAACCATTGACTTTGTATTAAAAACATGTTACAGAATTTATAAAACGGTATCAAAGCAAACCATGTTCAAGTATTAAGTAGTAAGTACAGAATTATACAATCATTCGCTGGATAAGCAAATGTAATAAACAAGCGCTGCATATAAAAAAAATGGTTACGGAAGTGTTTAACTGCCGTTTACCAGAGCATTGACACATGCCTAATGATACGTCATGTACATGTCATGTATCATTAGGAGCTTTTTAGTGGGGTCTTAAGCTTTTCTAGTGGGCCCACTCTGTTTGTCAGTATATCATGTAGACTACACCACTGGCTGAACTAATAAATTCACTCCTTTGACCAATGGAGCCAGCTGTATGTTGAACACAAAATTAACAGAACAGTCTTAGCGGTGAGAGTTTAGAAAAAGATGCAGCTTTGTGGAAGAGAAACACCTGATCTCAGGGCAGATTAGAACCAGAGTGTGAATAGAGCCCACCAATGCTTCTGCTCAGCCTCTGGACCCCTGACAGTCTTTGAGTCATGCAACAATGTCACCACCAGAGGCCAGGTCTCACTGCTATCTAACCCCCTTATTGCTCAGAAAGGTTGATACACGGCCTCGAGAGTGGAAGCACTATGAAAGTGGTACCCCTCATGTGGACTCATTAATCCCATGCACATCAATGCTTAAAGCTGTATACAGTATCATCGTTTACCCTATGAGTAAATACATGGGCACACATTCGATGACAACCTGAAAACTTCTGGTGTAGGAACTGTTCCAAGCAGGTTTGTTTTAGAGGTGAAGGAAATGGGCCCTTCAGCCAGATTGTCCTGCTGCAGCTTTTGTCACCCATGTGAGATGAACATTGTTCGCAGGTAGTTGCCAGAGGAGGCTGAGGCGACTCCGCTGGGAGAAGGGATGTCCTGACTGTGAGGACTTTGATGCGACCTGACAAGTGGCACAGCCCAATAACCATATAAATGGGGAACAATAGCCTGAATTGCAATGTTTCTTTTATTATTTTATTTCTCGAGTTTAACACCAACACTCACTGTATGCATTTAAAAAAAATCCACCTGTCGCAAGGCAGACTACAACGATTTGTGTTCTGTAAAGTGGTGCCACACTCACAACACACAATGCAAATAATCCCACTGAAGTCACACACTGGTTCCAGTCCGAGTCTGTTTCTCTCCGAATCCTTTTGAAGTTCCAACAAGAACATCACAGAGATCAAAACATACAGGCTGAAATGACTACAGTGGCCCCGAGATGTAAATGAACAACATTTGAAAAAACAGAATTACATTTAAAAAAACTAAATTAAATTTAGAAAAAGAAAAATAACAAAAACAACAAAAAAAACACAGCATAAAAAAAAAAAACTGAATTACATTTCAAAAAACGAAATTAGAAAAAACACACCAAATTTATTTTATTTTTTTTTTTTTACTGAATTATACTGTATTTGAAAAAATGGTATTCCATTAAGCCAAAGCAGAAGTGGTCAAAGCGGAAGTGGCCGTAATCACATTTGAAAAAACTGAATCACATTTGAAATAAACGGAATTTCGTTAAGCGAAAGCAGAAGTAGCCAAAGCGGAAGTGGCCAAAGTGAAAGTGGCCGGAATCGCATTTGAAAAAATGGAATTACATTTGGAAAAAAAAAAAAAAAACGTAATTTATTTTGAAAATACAGAATTACATTTTGAAAAAACAAAATTACATTTGAAAAAACAGAATTACATTAATCCAAAGTGGAAGTGGCTGAGGCAGAATTGCCCGAAGTGGAATTGCCCAAAGTGGAATTGCCCAAAGCGTAATTGCCCAAAGCGTAATTGCCCAAAGTGGAAGTGGTTGAAGCAGAAGTGCCCAGAATCACATTTGTAAAAACAGAATTACATTTGAAAAAGTGGAATTATATTAAGTCAAAGCAGAAGTGGCCAAAGCAGAAGTAGCCAAAATCACATAAAAAAAAAATAAAAAATTTTTTTTTTTTTTTTTTTTTCAAATGTGATTCTGGCCACTTCCGCTTTGGCCACTTTGTCCACTTCTGCTTCAACTACTTCCATTTTGGCTTAATGTAATTCCGGTTTTTTTTTTTGTTTTGTTTTGTTTTGTTTTGGTTTTTTCCTGTTCATTTATACCTCAGGGCCACCGTAATTAAGTGAATTCTATGACTGATAGAATAAGAGCTTAGTTGAATATCAGTGTAAACATTTAAAGACCATTTTGAATTTATAAAAAGATAAAATGTGGAAAATAAACATCTCAACCTACTTTTTTATTCTGACTGCAGCATAAAAGAATGTGTCTCAAAGCCTTTTTTTTTTTTGTAGGTCATACCCTCCAAAGGTGACAGGACAAACGCGAACCACAGAGACAAGTGCAGTGTGTGGGCGCTTCATTATGTAACTGACTTTGAAGCCTGTCTTTTGATGTCAATGCATTCTTCTGTCTAAAGTCAGATCACTCCTGTTGGTTTCAAAGCATCACTTTACTCCCTGTGCACTCCACTGGATCCAGATGTGGCACAGAAATAGTCATGTGTAGGATATGATTAATGAACACTGACTTGAAAAGCAGAAGTCAGTGATTTAACTTTTTGCTAATCCACCAACATGCAAAGCTCTTATGTTAGTTTCTCATGAATATAACCTGACAGTGATCTTATTTCACATTTTAACATCACCCCCAAACTTCATCTAATGTTCCACTGATGTGTTTTTCTAGTTTTTGACACTGCTGGATCAACTTTTTCATTGTTCGACTCAAAGGTACTAAACTAATAAAATCTTGTTTGTGCCTTTAAATCAGAACATCTGCAGCAATCAAAGCAGACCATTTTCTCTTTTGAGACCCCCCAAGCACGGAACGTGTCGTGAATGAGGATAAATGGTTATCTGAAAGATTTCTAAAGAGGCAAACCATCAAAAGTAGAGATGTGACACCTGTAAAGCAGCCTTATCCTCTTTTGAAGTGCCTGAATGTATTGTCGAGACCAACAAAGGAATTTTGCCACCTTCGTACTTACAAGAGCATCAGTCAAGCTGGGGTGATAACAAAGGGGAAGGGTGGGGGGGGGGGTGTATGGGAGGCATACTAATGCACTTGACACTCTAAAGGTGTGCGTAGTTGAAAGCGATGCTGATTTTTCAGTTTGGTTTGTCAGAGCAGCCGCTGATGAGGAGCCGAGGCTGGAAGGTTGATGAGGGGTCATCTTGAAGATTAACGTAGGCTGCAGAGAGGAGGAGGAGGCGGACATGATTACTCACTGGTCATCTTTTATGTTGCTGTAGCTCTGCAGCAGGAAGGATCAGAATCACAGTTTAATTGTCATGTGTGGCCATTTCAAACATGCTATTTTGTTTTCATTTATTTTATAAAAGCAGGCTCTTACAACACATTCAGTTAACCATATAAACATTTCAGGCCTCACTGTCTCCTGGGCCCAACATGTGCTTCAACAATTCAAGGTTCTTTATTTGTCATTCACGCCACATGTGGTACATGTGGTGGAACGAAATGGTGTACACAGGGTCCCAATTACAACAACAAAAGTAATAAAATGTAAAAGAAAAACAGTTATAAGTTCTAAGATATGAACTAAGAAAAACCTTAACTAAAACTACGCTAAGCAATAATAGTACAAAAACAGTATGCCAAACAGCAGCACGATTGTGATTGTGCTTTGACCTTCAGTCATAAGCAGTTTGGAGGTGTGTAGAAAGTAATGGGGGTCACGTTTGTTTTATTGAAACATCACCTGAACGATGGGGAAAGCAAAAATTAGATTTATACTTTTTTTTTTCTTCTTCTGCTGGTTTTCCTTTCTCTATTCCCACTCATCTGAACATATTAAAATATGCAGGTGTATCAAATTCACAAACAGTGCACCATCGAATTATATTATATTCACTTGAAACATAAAGTTTAAATTGTTTTTTTTTTAATTAGGAAAAAATAGGACTACCTGCTCATTTTGCAGCTGTAAATAGCTGAACCAGGTGCCTAAAGGCTTCGTGTTATTTTAGAATATTGTTTTTTTTTGGGGAACTGAACAGTCTTTTAAAAAAGCATAAAACAGCTTGAGCTAAATAAGTGGCTGAAAACAATAAGTCAAATTCAGGATTCAAAGTTCTGGAGGGTGGTTAATAAAACAAATGATACATAGAAAAAAAAAATCTACTTGAAACAGGATGTGACATGAACTAAAACTATCTATCACAACAAAGCTGTTTTTATTGTTTTGTATTTTCAGAAAAAAAAGTAGCTGCTGGGATCAGAACGAAACAGTAACACGTAAATTATTTAACACAAAAACGACAAATGCTTAGAACACCCGTTGTATTTGCATGTCTTGTGTCTGTCCCTATCCCTCCATAATTCAACTGTCAATAGTCTGAGAACACATTATTTGATTATTAAGATCATTTGCAACCTAACGGTTGTGTTTTGATTCTCCGGATCTCCCCTATGTCCAAATCAGTCTGTGTCACCCTGGACTGAGTCAGTGAGATTGTGTATATCAATTACAAGGTGACTAGCCGAAGCGAGGAGAGGGGTTATCATTAGCAGGGACTGGCGCTGGCCTCTGGTAGTTCCAGTAATTACCTCACAAAGGGTGGTGCTTGCCTTCCCACTGCTTTTCCCACACTGCATTGCAGGCTCAGAATTCCTGTCGGCCCCAGACCTGCAATCTCCTTGGTTTTAGACAGCAAATTACTGACAAGTCCCATTCTTCACAGCACTGTAATTGCTTTTTAGTGCTGTTTTTATTGAGGCAACCCTAACCCCCTTGTCCTTCCCTCTATAAAGCCAAGTGAGTGAGGGGGGTGAGGGGTTAATATAGATGACATTAGTCTCTAATTGGAAGGTCTCAAGCCTCCAGGAAGTTTCATACATCTGAAGTCATTTTTTTTTTTACATGTCAACATTTGCTGGCTACATGTATTTATGGAATCAGGTATGTTTTTGACATTTGAATAAAATGTTTCGCATTTGCTCAAAATATCAATATTAAGACTCTCACATGTCACACAAAGAGAGGCACCAAAACTTTGGCTACCTTGTGACTCAAACCACTTTGTGTTGTCTTTCCCACCCCTACGTTTTATTCTCCCAATCTATTACTTTGGGGAAATAAATAGTCTCAATGTCAATACAAGCTCCAAGCAGAGAAAACATCTCATTATGGGACTTAAGGAGATCCATAGCATTCCTGGCTCTGTCAAGCTGTTCTTCCTTTTTCCTCAGTATGGTTACTTTTCTTCGCTAAGAGGACAAATTCTCAACGTTCCTGTGCCGCAGAACCAAACAGCTGCCATTTGAAATGGGCAAATGGGAAAGAATGGAAAATGGCTGAGGGATTAGAGGATCTAACCAGGATAAAGGGATAGGAGATTCTTGGTGTGATCCAGTTTAGTTTGAAAGATGGAGGGTCTTAACAAGGATTTAAGACTTCAGAATGCATTGTGCCATTGTTTCCATCTTGTGTAGATTCAGCTAGATTGTTTGCCATTTTGTGGTTCTTAACAAGCCCGGAGTTCTACGCATCTTTACGTGCAAGTGAACACAAAATGTACACTTCCTTTGATAGATCCAGCTAATTATGACGCACTTTGGTCGTATAATCATTATTCTGTCTGTTGCATGTCTCCATATTTGTTCTGGAAGCATATGAGAGATGGTCGTAAACTGTTGTGACACCCAAGAAGTCAAACCCAGATATAAATGATTTAGGTTCAAATTTGGCAAAACCTGCACCACTTTTATCCTGTTCTCCATCCGTGCATCAAACATGACTGCATCCGGACTTGGCGAAGCAGCAACGTGCCCCCGAGGCAACAATTTGCAGCTGACTCGGACAGCGGCCTCATTTGCTCGTGCCCTCGTGCGTCCATCTCACTGTCAGTCTGAGCAGGTTGACACCTCTGACCCTGTCAAGAGTGTCAAATAGCTTGTCAGGGACCTTAGGTAAAGCACAATGACAAGCCTTCTAATGCATTACGAGTGCCAGAGAAATGAGAGACCGTATCTTTCCAGCCTCAAGGCAGACAGGTGCGCCATTGAAAGAGACACACAAACAAACGCACACGCCCACAAAATTGCAAACACACACACACATGCATGCAAAACTTACACCAAACTGATGGTAAATGCATTACTTGCACAATGAATGAAATGTGCAACACTGAAAGAGAATGCATTATTTTGCAAAGATGTGATTGCACAGTGCAGAGTCTGAGCTTCAGTGTTCAAACTGCCTCCAATTTTTCAGGCAGGTAAGGATTATCTACGTAACTGAGACAGATATGTTGTCAGTTGCAATAAAAAGACTACTGGTACTTGGGCAAGGTTGGGAGCATGTTAGGTTTGTCACTGTGAGGCATCTAAAAGAGCCAAAGGGGATGCTCAAAATTAAATTCTCTATGTCTCGTATGCCAGAATGTTAATGTAGCAAGATGGGATAGTGTCACACAGAATTTAGCGCAAATATGAGGAAAACTCTAAAAAATTCAGATTTGATGCTGGCTCATTTGCAATGACACATTTTAATTTACTGCTGATCATTCAAACCAGTTATCAACCCTATAGTACAACAGGTTCATACTGTAATCTTTGATGCCTTCTTTATTGGGATATAGTTGGATTAAAACAGCCAACAGGGCGGGACAAGCTTTAAAAACTTGTATACAAAGCAAACATGAATCGACTTCAAACCAACCCACTGAGGCAGACAAGAAAGTCTTTCAAAGAAACGCCTTTATCCTCTTTATTGTTTCATCTTGAAGTGGCCCGTCATCACAGCCAATGTGCACGCCTAATGCCAGTTTCAAAGAAAGAGCAGCGTATGCAACAACCAAAATGGCCTTTTAGTTCATACCCTATGATATATGGGGAAATGTAGGCCATGAGAGGATTCTAGAAACCTGAAGAAATCGACCATGGTAACCTCACGTCCAACTTAGTCATCCTTCAGGAAATCCAGTTCTCTGGCATGGACGTTTAGGTCGATGTGTACCCTCACACCTTGCCAGTTTACCCATATCCGAGCAGTTCCCACTCTAACACAGGGCCCCTTCCAAACCCAAGGGGCCCATGTTCATTCTGAGGAAGTACGTTTTCTAGGAGCTTGTCTTAACCATCTGTCACGGATGTCTCACAACATCTCCACCAGACTCTACATGGAAAGTTCCCGTTACGAATGAAAGGCTCACAAATACATAAAAAAAAGATAAATAAATTGAAGTCAGAGGACTGAGACCAGTCTTTGGGCTCGTTTGATGCTGTCCAGCTTTTCATTTGAATGTAAAATTGTTACCAGCAACAAGATAAAACTGCTATACCTCAAATGAATTCCCTCTATTCTTCAGTGTCAAAATACTACGCAGTCTAGTTATACAGAAGTGAACAATTCTGTGTGTATTCAGGGCGGAGTGCAAAATTTTATGTAAATCCCCTTAACGACCTTTTCAGGGTACTGACAATCGCCATACAAAGGTGACTGGCAGGCGACACTGGTGCGCATTTATCCTTTTGCCCCGGCCCGTCTCTCTCTTTAGCGCCCCCTACTGTGAGAGGCGTGGGGTAGGGTGCCCAGTGGGACTGGCTGCCAATGGAGGAAGCCAGCATGGACCCTCTCATGGCAACGATACAGGTCGTTGTAATAATGTTCGGTTTGTTTCCTGCTTCACACCACCTTTGGGATTTTGCCCGTCCTATAATCCAGTACATGGGACGCAGAGGGAGGCATCCCATGCTTGTCCATCCGAGTTCCAGCCTTGCTTAACCCAAACCGACTCCTTTGTATAGCTCACACTGCTGTCTATTGGTTGTCCCAGGGCCGTTTCATAATGTGCATCTATTATTGCTATTATGATTACCAAACCCCCAAAACACAAACCCCTAATTAAAAAAAAAAAAACCTTGGTAAAACGTTATGTGTTAGTGGTTAAAACTAGCAGAGAAGTTATTTCTAAAGCCTTAAAACCTAAGCGTTGATGCACTCTTTTTCTATGTCACTGTCTCACACTTACACACACACACACACACACACACACACACACACACAAGCTTTCCCAAGCCCCTTACTGTGCGTTTTTATTCTTACTAAGCCTTGTCTCAGAGGGGAGTCAGGCCCCTACTGAGACCTTACCCACTTCCTACTGCAAAGCCTGTTTTGCCCCTTGGCAGCCCTCTTCTATTCACAACTTGCTCTAAGACTCTTGAACCCTAAATATACACTGCGTTTTGCCGTAAATGACTCAGGTAATTTGAAATTGCATCACATTTGATGGTTTAGTTCCCATTTTTACTGCTGCTGTATACAGTACATGTGGCATGTTCTGTTCTAGAGAGGCCTACTTGGACCGCTTGAGTTTTACTGTTGTTGATGTACCCCCATGAGGCTGTGGCCCCCCAGGTGGGCATCTGGGGAGAGACATTTACCAAGAATAAAGAGAAAATCTGAGAAAAAAAAAATTTAATCCAAAAAAAAAAAAAAAAAAAAAAAAAAGAAGTGTAAATGTGCGCCTGCGTGAGCGAGTTTTTGTATGTGTGGGACATCGTTGTTAGGCGTGTACACCAGCGGTGCCATCAAAATTTGTTTGCGTTTGTGTGTTTGTGTGTGTGCTTTCAGATGGGTGCTGTGCGATATATACACCCCCCACTACTGTCCTTTTTCTAGTCGTCTGTCCACACATCACAACTGTCAGGATCTAATGAGATATGAAGACGAAAAGAAGGAAGAGAGCCCCTCGAATGGATATTACTGCTGGGTTAGCCTATGGAGTATAGTGGATTTAGTGGGACCTTATGGATCCAAACTGTACATGGTACGTGAATAATTTGGTGATATCAACCCAATAAAGTTTTTTTTTAATGAAATTTCCATATATAGAGATTTTAAAGTAATAATATTGTATTGCTTTTCAATATGATTTTTTTTTTATTTGTCAGATCTCAAAATGCTCATTTAAGAAGAGAATAGACTGTATATATTTTAAAACAACAACTGTTTTAGCAATTTTTACTTTTCATGCATGTGAGGTCTACTTTTGGCTTTGAATTTTATTTTTAGCTTGTTTTCAAGAAAGGTGACCAAACAGTGCACATTTGAAGCAGTTGATCTCAGCTTTTAATGGGTTTTATTCTTTTTCATTGTTTGGTTGCTATGATTTGCTGGTTTGCACCAGTCTAGCTGGCACCACTGGAACCTTAAAGGGCTATCATTCATAAAATTTATTCAACCACCCAGCTGGAAAACTTGGATTTGATTGATCATCTATAGTGGTCCTTTAACAATCCTAATACCAGCTGCAGGTTTGAACAGACTGTACTGGTGATATTTAATGGACAAACAGATACAATGTGAGCACAACATACAAAATGTGCTATCTGATGTTTAAAAGAAAACTTTTACTTGATGTAAACTAAAAACAGTCTGTTAGAAATGCCCTCCCAGACAACACATTTTAACTTCAGTTGTAAGTTTATTTTATTGGTAACATTATTAAAGTGAAATATTTGTGCAAATGCACTGATAGTGTTATTCATTCAACCTTTATTTATACAGGCTAGCCTCATTGAGCCACGGGGACTCATTTACAAGAGGGACCTGTCTCA
>JARVGS010001968.1:24367787-24380367 GCA_031762315.1 Hypsolebias antenori | reverse complement strand
CTCGGCAACAGATTCAAAGGTCTCAGTTTCCCTACTTAAATAGAATAGACAATTTGGTACCAAAAGTTTTACAACCGTATTCATTTGTAAAGGTATACACATCGAGTGATTTATGTTGAAACTATCAAACACTGTTTATTTAGTCACCTGGAGGCATAGCCCTTAGCACTGACGTAAGAGGACGTCTCAGTGGCATCAGCAGCTGTGTCATAATCTGAGCTGCAAGACACTGATGGAGTAAAAAACAATATAATTTTTTTAAGCTGAAAGATTGTGACCACAATGTTCAGTCTTGAAGAAGTCTTTTAGATAAAAGACAAAACGTTTCAACAAAGAAGAATCCGTCCAGAGGACATGACTCAACCTTGTTAGATTTTTCTTCCTGAATTATTAAGCATGCATCAGGACATATCCAAACAATGTTGACAAAAGTAAGCATGGACCCTTGTTTTTAAAATGTATCGTCACTTACAGTCAACTCGAAGTTCAGCTTTAGTGGCAGCAATGCCACTACTGTTTTCAGCTGTGCAGCGATAGACTCCCATGTCAGTGGGCAACACAGAGGTAATGATGAGCTGGTGACAGCCCTCTTGGTCTTCATTGATCATGTAATGGTCATTCTCCTCCAGCAGCTTGCCATCCTTATACCAACGGACAGTGGGTGGGGGCTTACCGATCACAACACAGTCAAAGCTGACAGGATAACCATCTGGAACATCCTGACTTTGTAGCTCTGTCAAGAAGACTGGAGCGGCTGGGTAACAAGAACATTTAAGTTGGTAGATAAAAAAAATAAATACAGAGAATTTGAGAAACTATATGTATAGCCAGCTGTACAAACATGATTAGCAAAGAGATACAGATTATAAAATTTGTTCAAAACAGCAGATTAAACACTGATATGTTTCCTACCTGGAGCTCCAGTCATGAAAGCAGGAGGCTGTCGATCTTGAGTGGGTGTCTGTGTGCCATCCTGGATGTAACCCATCTTTCTAATTTGCAGCTCCACTTTAGGAAGCCCTGCAGGTATGATGGCAGTCTCTACAGGAACTCCATGGATTGTAAACATCTCCTGGAATCTCTTAGAGGCAACCTCAGCTTCTGACTTGGAGTCAAAGCGAATGTAGATGTAATTTTCATCCTCACGGTAGGAATGAGGATCTGGGGGACGCAAGTCCCCTTCATCTGCGCTGATGAATTGTTCTTCCTCAACATTAGGTGGCAGACGTGTGCGCAAAAGGCGCCTGAGGCGTCTGCTTGCCTGCCTCAGCGACTCATCCATCTCACTACCAGAGGAGCTCTCCGGCTCACTGTCAGCACTGTAACCTACTGTCAGGGGTCGTTGCGCTGACAATTCTCTTACTGTTCCCACTGTCACCTTAGCACTATGAGAAGCTACTCCAAACTTGTTTGTGACCTCACAAGTGTAAACCCCAGTGTCTTTGGTCGTTATGGCCATAATGACAAGAGAGCAGGTGCCATCATTGTAGATATCAATATGATGATGCTTGCCATCAATCAGAGGTTCTCCATCTTTTAACCAGCGCACCTTATCGGGTTTACCTTCTGTCACACATTCCAGATGTATGGTGTCCTTAGGTTCTTTCGTCTGCTCTTTGAAGACGTCTTTAAAGACAGGACGCATGTCTCTGCGAGCCTTGTAGCCCTTGAAGGCAGCTTGAATCTTAATGGCAGCATCTGTGAGCTCAGGCTCATCTTCTTTTGTGATCTCCGCAATGCTAGCCTCTGGTGCAGATGTCTGTTTTTCGTCTCTTTGCTGAACTAAAGTTGTTTTTGCTCCAGTCTGCTGTACAGTTTTCTTCTCTTCCATTTGAAAATGTGCAAAGAACTTCTCAGTGGCTAGAGTCTCTGCTTCACTGGTTGCTGTCACAGCAGTCGTGCTACTCGTTTTCAGGTAAGACACAAGGGTTGAACCTGCAGAAACACTCTCTTTCTCAGTGCTGACAGACTTGCTGGATTCTGTCTGCTTCTTGGACACAATGGTCTGATCCTTGTCAGCTGGTTTGACCTTTTCTTTCTCAGCTGATTTGACTTCTTTTTCTGATGACTGAAGTTCGGTCTGTCCTTTTTTCTTTTGAACACCTTTTCCATCGTCCTCAGGACGTTCAGTGATGGAGTCCAGAGTGGGCTCTCGACTCATGCGTCGCTTTTTGGTTGACGCTTCCCACAACTCATGAAGGTCCCCTTCTTCAGCAGCTTCAGGAGGCAGACTGGGCTGTCCTGGTTTCTCTGCTGATTTTACATCTGAACATACAACTAATGAGTGTTAGAGTTATGGTTGAAAAAGCACAATGCCTGACAAGTACATGAAACATCACTGTATACGCCATTTAAAACAGTCAGTCAGTTTCAAATAATAGGTAAATATCAACATTTAAAAATTAAATACACTATTTCATTATTTAAAGTGTGTATCGCTCACCTAGTTGCACAGTCAGAGGAAGCTCCACGGGCTCTCCAGTCCCAGCTCTGTTGATGGCTGCCACTCTGAATCGGTAGCCACTCCCTGGGTTGAGATTTTCAACCACAAATTCTGTGTTGCAAACAGGCTCAGAATGACATGGAAGCCAGAGGGTACTATCTACAAGTCGCTTCTCTACTCTGTAGCCCAGAATGGGACTCCCTCCATCCTGGAGAGGAGTGAACCAAGACAGTGTGACCGATTCTGTAGTCTTGCTGAGGACTTCTGGCTCCTCAGGAGGATCAGGTACAGCTGTTGATGTAAAAGAACCAAAACTGATGATCTAATGAACACTGACAATAGGTCATACATTAAAAAAACAACAGTTCAAAAGTACTGAAGCAACAAAAAACTACAAACATGGTTGCTGATATCAAATAAAATCATATTGCTTACTGATGATTGTTATGACGGCCCAAGCAAAAGCATTTTTAGCAGTGAAGGTAATTTCCTGCCGGGGCATAAGAGGGGCCCGTCTCAGGACAAGGTAGTAAGAGCTTCCTTCAGCCTTCATGGCCCAGTGGTCACTAGGTTCTAACTCAATTCCATTAGCACACCAGAGCACTTTTGATGCAGGGACAGGTTCATTCAGCTTAACGCAAAGCTCAACATCCTCTCCCACTGCAACCACTTTGTCCTCCAAATCCTTCACAATCTCTAGCTTCAATTCTAATGACAAAAAAGACATTAAATAATATGGGTCACATAGGAATCTGTAATTTAACCTATATAAAATTGTAACTGCAGGTGTAAAGTTTGATCTAGATTTGAATGACTCACCTTTGACGGTGAGTTGGGCAGTGGTGGAAGCTGTACCAGCTTTGAAGGTCACTGTGCAACTGTCTTCGGCACGCAGCTCTTTCAAGAGGAGCAGATGGCGACGACCACTTTCAAATGACACAACTTCAACCTTGGAGGATTCTTTCACCGGTTTTCCATCACGAAGCCAGCAGCAACATTTGATCTCAGGGCGAGACAGGCCACACTCAAAAAGCGCTTCACCTCCAGCAAGAATTTCCACATTCTCCAGGCCTTGAACAATGTGAATGGGTTTGACTGTAGAGAAGGAAATAAAATAAAACAACGAAGCACATTTATGGAATTCAAAACTGCAAGTTTGGGACTGTCAAATGACTAAAGCTTTTGTCAACAAAGGGCTTAAATTTTGTGAAGATCAGTAAAAGATCAGTTTATTTGGTCAAGCTATTGTTTGACATAGCATAAAATATTCCCTAAAAGCTTAGTCTTTTTTCCCCACGTGGAGGGAAGCTCACCTTCCACATAAAGTGAAGCAACCACACAGATGCCTTCTGCCTCACAGGAGTATGTTCCCATATCTTCAGGAGACACACGGTTAATGTACAAGCGAGCCACATTCCAGTCCTGCTCCACTACCACCCTTCGGCCATGAGGCTGTAAAAGTTGCCCGTCTTTCCTCCACTGAGCCTTGACTGGCCTTGAGAACTGGCAGATGAACTCAGCAGGTTGGTTTTCAATCACCCAAAGGTCCTCCATATCGTTCACTACCTCGACTGTAGGATCTAAGGTTGGAGTCAGGGTGAGGAGTTTAGGATAGGGGTTTGGAAGTTGAATGAGGTTTTATTGTCAGGACTTGGCCATGAATTGAGGATATGACAGGTACATGCCAAATGACACATAGCCTTATAACCCCCCAAGGCATGCTTGATGTCTGCTGACATTTTATGGATTCATAATTTAAGTGACCAATGTACTGAAATATGTGAAATTACAACAGTACTTGGAACTATAATAGGAGGGGGTGATAAGTGGACAGAGTAACAATGACAAACTCTAGTTTTGTAGTTTTTAGAGGGTTAGAGATTTTATGAGCTCGAATGTTAGGGACAACGCTATGTGCAAAGAAAGATGGATGGAGCATCTGGCCAGTGTGGATGGGTGGAGCAGCACTTAAAAAATATATCATTCTGAGAAACTTTTTTTTAATTAAACAAAATCTGGATCAATCAAAAACGTAGCACCCAGTCCCTATAGAATTGTCTATTTGATTTACTTTGTAAGTACCAGAGGATACATACCATTAGGGCTGCACTTCTATGCATTTTATAATCAACCAAACTTTGTAGCTTTTTAAATTAAAAAGTGTAGAACTTACAGCATTCACTGTACTTATTTACTGGAACCAAGCTGGAGAGTTATTGCTGCAAAATTCTAATGAATTCCAGACAGCTGCTTTTAGGTAAATATTACCAGTGAAGATATCAATAAAGTAGCACTAAATTAAAATTTAAATCAAGAAATACACACAAAACGCACACAAGATGCCAGTTTTATAAGCAACATAATGAGCGCCTGACTGAATTTTACTGCATATTTAACTGGAAACAAGTCATAGATGCAATAACAGGCTTAAATGTGGAAAAATCATATGAAACAAAAGTTTTGCATGAATTTTTGTAATTTATACAAAAGCCATTCTTTAAAGGAAGGTGCTGCTTTACAGAATCTATTGGTTTAGGGTAAATTCTGGTACCGACTGCAAATATTGGTCACAAAATAGTAATATAATTTTGTTCATTTTTTTAAATAAACACTGTATTTTACACAGCATCATACAGTCTAAAGAGCTGTACATTTTTGCTTTAATGTTATGGTGAAAGTGATAACAAAAGTAAAATTTTATCCCAAAAAGTATATATTTATGATGAGATTTAAAAAATGGTAAACATAATTGTGATTAAATTTTTCCATTTCAGCAGCCCAAACAAAAATATATTTACAAGAGGGAGTTTAAAAAATGTCACAAATTGTAACAAAATTCTGATCAGTTCTAAAAGTTCTTGTGGTGCTGCACCCAACTGTATGTCTTGATAAACACAAAGCAAACAACACGAAACTGATTATTAATAAAATCAGAAACAACGTGGCTCATGCATGATGATACAATAACATGTGAAAAAATATAAAATCAAAGTTTTTGCAGAACCCTGCAGAAAAGTATTTGAACTTATATCAATATTTACTTGTATTGGTTATTGAGAAATTGCTTTTATTCAAAGTATTAATTTTTTTGTAAGTATTATGAGTAGTTTCACTGAAAGTTGCAGTTACAGCAGCAAGTTATTGTATGAATATTCTATTCATTAGATTTTAAATAAAATACCTGAATTGTGCAGGGTTAACAAGGCTAAAACATCTGATTGCAATACCTTTGACTAAAAGCTTGGCCGATGAGGTTAAACTGCCTGCTTTGAAGGTGACAGTGCCAGAGTCATCTGTTGCCAGGTTCTTAAAAGTGAGTGTGTGGATGTAGCCTTGCTCCTGCCCTATCTCAATAGAGGGGCAGTTCTCCAGCAAGGTGCCATCCAGCCACCACTGCACTCTACCTGGCACCCTACCGGACAGCTGACAGGAGAAAGTTGCCCACTCCCCAACAAAGACGTCAGTGCTCTTAAGACCAGAAACAATAAGGACCTCTTTTACTGTTGAGTGAAAAACACACATATGCATACCCTTAGGCTTTCTGACATAAATGAGACATTTTAGCAGACAGACAAGGACATGTGCAAGAGAATTGTGGAGAGGCTACCTTGCACTGCCAAAGAAGCTGTAGTGAGCTGGTCTCCTGCATCACAGGTGTAGTAGCCACTGTCCTCGGGCTCCAGGTTGTGTATACAGAGCTCCTGAATGCGCCCTTCCTGTTTCATGGCATACTTTTTACCCGGCTGGAGGACAACGCCTCCTTTTCTCCACTCAACCCGAACATTTGGCTTAGACAGCTCACAGTGCAGGGTAATATCATCACCCTCTATAGTGTCCTGGTTCTTGAGCTCTCTCTGGAAAAACACTGGAGTACCTGGTGAGTTTGAAATGGTAAAGTAGGACATGAGATGCTGAGATGAAAATGTATGATGTCAAGTGAAGGCAATGATGACAAAACCATTGCGGTTATGCGAGAAACTGAGTTTTAGTAATTCTTCTGTTATTTAATCCACATTTTATTCAGTCTTGAATTTGACACGGCAGGGGTTGTATTTTACCTTGCACAGTCAATGTGACATCACACTGTGCATCTCCAGTGTCACAGATATATGTTCCTGAGTCCTCGAGCACCAGGTTGTGGATACAAAGCTGATGGAACGCGCCGTTCTTCTTCAGGTCATACTTGAGACCAGCTCGGATGGCCTCTTTGTTCCTAATCCAGTTGACTGTGGCATTTGGGTCCGAGATGCAGCAGGCAAGAGTGACCGTTTCCCCCTCTATCGCCACAGTGTTGTGTGGCTTCTCTAATATCAGCACTGCAAATATGAGGAAGACATCATTTATATGCAGTCTTTTCTCATCCTGTATAACTCCGTCATCAACTGTCTGATCAACTTTACAAATCCATTAGTATGTGAACTAATTATTATATCCTGTCGCAAATTTTAATCAAATAATTCTAATGTTCAAAGTGGTAAAGAAATGCAGTAAACATTTAATGAATTTGATGTTAGATATGTACTAATTTGTTATATACTATCCTGCTTCAAGACATGGAGGTAGAGTATTTAATTAATCTCTTAACTTTAAGTAATTGTCATTATTTTATCAGCAATGCTTTTTAAATTACAGTGTATTTAAAGTAAGAAAAATATAAAGATTGAGGATAATATGATGATGATTAAAAAAACTTTTTAGCTGTTGATAAAGATGAATCTAAGGATTAAAACTTCCTAGTGACCATGTCATCTTATTTACCTTTAGGTTTCTCCTCTACCAGAAGGAAAGCCACAGTCTTTTCGTCTCCCACTACAAATGCAACATCGCCCGAGTCATCTGAGGTTACCATCTTCAGGACCAGCCGGTGCACTCTGCCATGACTGCTCATTTGGTTGAGATCATTATTTTGAAGGAGGTTGTCAGCGAGCCACCATTCCCCATTGGTGACGCCAACATGTGACAGCTCAACCTCAAAGACGGCGTCCTGGCCGGTGGGCACGGTAACATCGCTGAGCTCCCGGACAATGCGTACGTGCTCTGAGAGTGAATGGGAGGTCAGAAGTCAGATTTGAGCAGGTCCTCTGAAAACTATCACTATGAAGTCTTATTTATCAGCAAAACTTTGATGATAAATTTAAGGTTGCATCTCCTTGTATAAGTTTGATCTCATAAGAATGAATGCTAGGTATTTAATAATATAAAGATCACTAATTTTAGTTGCACTAAATATATTTATTTATGCAGCAATTAAAAAAATATACAACCTCTTTAATGGAAAGGCTTTTTGTGGTAATATATTACCAAAATATGCAAATACAGCCTCAGATGAACAACATGATATACTGTATTACATTTAGCTATTTATTACAAAAAAGTATTTAGTCATTAAAAGGGTACGTAAATACTATAAGTTGGTGAATTGTAGCACCTGTCTTGAAATTTTGTTGCTACGCCTTTGAACTGATGTCCTTTGTCAAAGAATAAAAAAAAAAGTCAATTTGACTTTTATTCAAGCACTTACTCCTGCAAAGCCAAGACGTGTAGCTGGTGTATAATAACCAATAAATTGCCATTCATTATAAACACATAGCTGCTATTTATATTTTTTCAATTTTTAACGTTTTTTTAAATACTGTTGGTGTAATATTTTGCACATTTGTGTTACCTGAAAATGTACTTTTCAAATCATAAAACCTGACTGACACCATATTAGTTTATTTATATCTTGATACATAAAACTTTAAAAGTGGGGACTGCACTTTATTTTTCTTGTGACTGTATATAGGCAATACATCAATTCATTAGCTATACATGAAAATCGACAAATGTTGAGATTTCTATGATGCACTAACAGAAGTTATGACAGAGGCCAAATCTGAGAAATCCCTGTGAATGTCATCTTGAAATGCTGTTGTTTTTTTTTCCCCTTGTGACTATAGAATTCAATAAGATTAGATGTTTAGTTGGATATACAAATATAATTTTAATTTGAAGCTTTATCATGAACTGGTTTGTAAAACGAACTTCAATCAAGAGAAAGACGGATGATGAAGACTTGCTCAGTTACCTTTCACAGTCAGGGTAGCCGTGCTTTTTCTGTCTCCTGTATCGCAGGTATATTCACCACTATCCTCCATGATTAGCTTGTTTATAACGAGGCTGTGAGTGGTGGCTTTCTGCTGCATGGTATACTTCTCGCCCTGACAGAGTACTGTTGAGCCCTTCCTCCAGGTAACCTTGCAATCAGGGCTGGACATTTCGCAGGACAGTGTGGCCTCACCTCCTGCTCTGGCTTCTTGACTTTCCAGCTCCTTCTTGAAGGTTATTGGTGCCGCTGCCAGACAGACCAACTTATTAGGATGAATGATTTAAATGCTTATTAAGTTTCAGTGTTGAACTTGGTTTCCACAAAATACATGACAAGCAAAGGCGTTCTTTACTCCAACGGTGCAACACATTTAGACGCATGACGTCAAGACACACGAGACAAAACATGAAAAAAAGCCCTTAAGACAATATTTCATCTAAAATCAACCAACCAGATATAAGAACATCTGAATTATAAATCATAGAACATCCATCCATCCACCTGTCCATCCATCCATTATCTTTACCCACTTCTTCCTTATCAGGTTGTGGGGTCACATGTGCCCATATCCAGCTGTCACTGTGCGAGAGGCAGAGTACACACTGGACAGGTCACCAGTCCATCGCAGGGACACAGAGACAAATGATGCAAACAACCATTCACTCTCTCACTCACACTTAGGGACAATTTAGAGTTACCAATCCGCCTAACATGCATGTTTTTGGTCTGGTGACCGGAGTGCCCAGAGAAAACCCACGCATGCACGGAGAGAACATGCAAACTCCACCCAGAAAGCCCCCCTGCTGAGATTCAATCCAACAACCTTCTCATTGAGAGGCAGCAGCTCTACCAACTGCAACACCGTGTCCAACATAGAATAAACAAGTATTTTATTTCAAAATAAATATTTTTGTGTTAGAAAAAAACAACAGTGCCAAGATATAATTTTATTACCAAACAAAAGTTAAAAGATGGACGTTTTAACTCAAGCTGAATTTAAAGAAATGACTGACCAAGCACATACTGTGGAAATATTAGATCAGCCTGAAAGAGATAATAAGAGATGTGGAATAGATCCACTAATATAAAATGCAAAAGAGAAGTGCTTGACAAAAAGAAATAAATGTCTTCAAACACTCATAACTGGGATTTGTTCAATAAGAAAAAAAAACATCTAGAACAAATGAGAGCCAAAGTCCAAAAGTACTGCTCATTCCCATCCCATGAAATAAAACAATTCCTGTCCCCCCTTACCTCTGACGGTCAAAGATGCGGTGGACATGTGGTTTCCAACAGTGAAAGAGATGGTTCCAGAGTCAGCTACTGTGAGACATCTAAGTGAGAGGCTGTGCACCTGACCCTCAGCTTTGATCAGGTTCATTTCATTGTTCTGCAGCGGGACGTCCTGGAGTTTCCACTGGACCCGCGTCTCCTCGTGAGACAGTTGACACTCAAAGCGGACATCTTCGCCCTCGTTTACGACACAGCTCTCCAAAAACTTCAGTATAGTAACCTCAGCAGCTGTTTGACAGAACCATTTCAGCAGAAATTTGATCAAGTTGAAGTGGCAAAAAATGTCTACCGAGTTGCTGCCATGGGAACCAAGACACAAAGGGGGTCTAGTGTGTTAACATTTGTGAAGAAGATGGGACAAGTGATCAAGCACCATGTTGAGAACAACCAGAGGTGATGTTAGATAGGGCACAAAATTAGAAGGGAGTTTCAATCATTAAAGTGATGACTAAAATGAGCTTATATCATACTTTTATAATCATGCTCAGATGTTGCTTTGTGAGATGTCAGCAAGACAAAGTGATGGGGATGCGAAGGTGAAACGCCAGAAAAGTGTTGAGCAAAGAAATCCTACCCTTCACAGAGAGGACAGAAGTCGTCTTCTGGTAGCCTGTATCGCAAGAGTATTCCCCTGAATCTGTTTCCTGCAGTTTGTAGATGATTAGCTCGACCAGAGTCCCTTCCTGTTTCAGATGATATTTGCTACTAGTTGTGAGCACCTTGTCACCACATCTCCACACCACACTGGCTCCTGGCTTTGTGATTTCACAGCGAAGAGAAGCAGTTTCTCCTGCCTTCTTTTTAAAGCTCTGTAGCTTGGTTTTAAACAGGACAGGCTTGGCTGTGGAAAGTTAAAGAAACAAGCCAAGTTTAGGATGAACGACAGCAAAAATAGATTTTATCCACATTTAAGTCTTACACCCAAATAGTGCTGATGACAAGGGAAGCATGGAAGCATGTTGTACAGATCCTTATTATGAGTTTTCACTCTGACCGAGTCAGTCTTCAAGGCTTGAAAAACAATTCACTCAAGTATTTTCACAGCAAATTACAGGTACGCGTACCCTTCACAGCAACCTTTGCAGTGCTTTGGCATTCACCAGTGTCACATGTATAACTCCCAGAATCCTCTGGATCTACATCTTGAATTAGAAGTGTGGCCAGGTGTCCTGTTTGTCTAATTTCATATTTTGCACAAGGACAAAGGCCAAGTTCTCCTTTCCTCCACTCCACAGGAGTACAAGGCTTTGAAAGCTCACAGTGTAATGCTACACTGCTTCCTTCTTCTACGGTCTGGTCTTCCAACTCTCTCGTGAAAAAAACTGGGAAAGCTAAAGCATAAAAAGAAATAATTGAACTATGACATGAAAAACAGAAATGATAAGATACACTGAGGTGAAGAGATGCGTTATGAAATTAAATGGCAGACTTGATGATGAAAGATGACATGCCATAAATGTTCAGTGCATACCATTTACAACAAGAGATGCCGAGCTTAGGGAAGAGTCCTCTGAACAGCACAAATATGTCCCAGTGTCTCCAGGTGTCAGATCAGTGATTTGTAGCTCATAACTCAGTCCTGTTTGTTTCATGTGGTACTTTCCCCCACAACTCAGGATTTCACTTCCTTTCATCCACTGTACAGGGAGTCCACATTTAGAAAGCTCACAAATAAGAGTGACGGTATCTCCCTCCTCACATACTTGGCTGTCCAGCTCTCGAATGCATGTGGCTGGAACAACTGAAGATTGAATGATTTTAATGTTTCAGGTTATAATTCTAATATGTAAGTAGGGCTTAAAAATGATATATCAAGATCAAATTTACCATCTAATGTTCTACGGTAATACACTCGTACATCCACAATTGACTTGCAATTGATAACATCAGCATCCATTCAAAATAGTGGAGCGCCCAATATTTGACAAATGTAATCACAGGTCTGAACTTCTTCATCAACATATCAAACAATATGAAGGAATTTTACAAAATAATAAATGATGAAAAACATCTATTGGGACTTAGGCTAGGTACATTCCACACACACAAATAAAATCTACTTTGAAAAGACAATAACAAATGAATATTACATCAACTGTACAGAACTCGCTGCACAGACTCAACTTTTGTAGGCATCAGAATGGCATCAGAATGACATCAGGATGACGTGAGTCAACAGTTGCCAGTTAGAGTTTATTAGTAAAACCTAAACTGAATGACTATGCAACTTCCAACTAAATATTCAATCAAATAGAGTAAAAAAAATAAAAAAATAAATAAAAAATAAAAAACTATATGGCAAGAAATATGATTGCCTGAATGAAGATAAAGATTGCAACTAGTGCAACATCCACTCACTTCTAAAAGTACTATTAACAGGTTACATTAAGACAAAGCCGCCAGAATTTACAAACCAAAGACTGTCTCTAAAATTTCCCTTATAGTATATATATTTTTGCAGCTATAGTCATAACTCTTAGAAAGGGAAGTGCTTGCTCAGGGGTCTGCAATCTTTTTGACCAAAAGAGCCATTTTCATGCCTTTGTTCACTAAATTAAATGTGTTTGGAGCCACAACATGCAACGTCACGTACACAATTTCTACATAATTCAATTCAGTTTATTTAGCGCTAAGTCATAACAGAAGTCATCTCAAGACACAACAGAAACATTCATATACTATTAGGGTTGGGCATCGTTTGAATTTGAGCGATTCCGGTTCCAATTCCGATTCTTCGTTTCGATTCCGATTATTTT
>JARVGS010001968.1:24347447-24365100 GCA_031762315.1 Hypsolebias antenori | reverse complement strand
ACGGAGGCTCAGAGGGGACAGAGCTTTTTCTGTAGCTGCTCCAAAACTGTGGAACGATCTCCCTCTTCCCATCAGACGAGCTCCTTCACTGTCCAGTTTTAAAACTCTTCTAAAAACACATTTTTACTCACGGCTTTTAGCACAGACTGAATTTGTTCAGCACTGTTTTTATTGTTTTTATTGATCTTTATGTTTTAACAACTGTTTTTTTTTATGTGTTAAAATGTTCTTGATTTTATGTGTACAGCACTTTGTTGCAGCTGTGGTTGTTTTAAAGGGCATTATAAATAAAGTATTATTAATAAAGTATTATGGATTTTTATAAATACTTGGAAATTTGAATTGATGCACATCTCTCTTTTAAGCCTCAGCTTGAAAGCTTGATAAATAAATTGAAATTAAAACTGGGTTTCTTTTTCAGAAATAGATCTTGCTTTACTCTGAATGCCAGGAAATGCCTTGTAGCTGTACTTTTCTACCAGCCATTGATTATGGTGACTTTATTTACATGAATGCCCCTACCAGCTCCTTGCAGATGTTGGATGCCACCTACCATGGGGCACCAAGGTTCATAACTGGCTGTAAGTACCGTCCCCATCACTGCACTCGATACTCATTGGTCAGTTGGCCATCATTTTCTACACGTAGGCTCTCACACTGGTTCATTTTCATTTAAAAACCACTCCTTGGTCTGCTGCCTTCTTTTATCTACCAGAACATACAAAAAATCTAAACCATTACTGCCAACATTCCATGTGACAACAATGTTTCACACAAAACTGAGGAACAATGCATTAAAACGAAGTGAAAAACCATAATTACAACAAAAAGGCCACCGACCATCACTATATATTTTAGCCCTTGAACATCCAAGACAAGTCTGGACTCTGGACAGACACAAGCTACACTGAACTGACATTGTACCTTATATTTTCTAGTTTTACATCCACCTTTCCATTTAGTTTTAAGCTGAATATTTTACGTCTTTAGCATTGACAGATGTCACAGTATCCGACAAATACAAGCAAACTTCACATCTTCATGTTCTATTTCAAGCTCTCCTGAACCTCACTGAATCTGTTTGAAACGCTGCTCTTTAAGTGCCTCTCCATTAGCTAGAACTGTCACAGCTATAATGATTGAAGACAATTTCACATAAGAAAGCACCAGCTGCATGAAGCCTCATCAAGAAAGAGCCACAGCTGATGGGTTCAAATGTGCAAATGTTGAAGTTCACAAGATTTCCTTTTCATATTAAAAACAAAAGCAGTGAAATTGTGGCACAAACCAGGTATGTGAAACAGATATATGCCTGGAAACAACGGGACACATTATAATATTGCCAAACAAATGAGCAAGCAAAAGAATAATAAAAAAATAAAAACTTCCACTGTTTCATTTATCTCCTGCCGTTTCTGATTGGTTTTAGCAGTTAAAGAAGAGTCACCCATTTTGACTGAAATCCAAGAGTACAAAAACAGCTGAAAAAGATGTGCAGTTGCAAATAGTAAAACTTTAGCTTCATTCAAATTGTTCCTTCCCATCAAACTACAGTTACAGCTAAAATAAACAACTTAAGAGTCTATTCTGTCGACAATCAAACTCTAACTAAGAGGAAGTACTGTACAATTTGTTACTCATCAGCATGGCATCTAAACACGAGGGCTCCAAAGTGCTATTTTTCAATAAACTGGCTATGAAGCATCCAGTGCAATGCAGCAATGATGAGAAAGCTTACACCACAATTCTGCTAAAAGACAGCAAATTTGACACGAGACAGCAAAAGCACTTACATTTCAGCCATAAAAATGTCAAATGTACAAATGTGCAGGTAATGCAATTCAAAGAAATACATTCAATCTTAACTTGTGCAATCTGTCACAAACTGCACAGTCAATGTGCAAGCACAGTTTAAAGGTCCACTAACGACACACAGGCCATTCTCTACATGGATAAAATCACCCTTATTGTCTTTTTTTTCCATACCTCCAGTTTTTTCTTTGGTCTCTTGTATCTTGGTTTCTGGTTTAGCAGCCGAAGGAGGAACGGATGGCTTCACAGCTGAGAGAAAAGGTTTACAACCGAGTCCACCGTGAAAAATATGTTGTTGTTTTTGTTGCATTATTTTATGAACAGAAAGCTAAATATCACCAAAAACAATGTCAAGAACAATTATATAAAACAAAAATCACTGCAACGCAACTATCTGTTGTCCAGTCGGAATAAGCAACTGGAAAAGACAAGCAGACATCCGATGTTTATAGCCAATATTACAACCAATATAAACGCAAATACAAAACACAAAAAGAAGCAACAATAAGAAAGGGCCTCAAAAATGCCAAAGTAAAAAAAAATTCACAAAACAGTGAAGCCGAAGCTGCTAAAACCAGAAAACACAGTTTCACAACACTGAACAGAAAAGTGATTCAAGTACAGATTTTCAACCTGTCAGATTTTCAACCTGTCATGCCACTAATGACAAAAGTTCCTCGGTCAACATGGTGTGAGACACACAAAAACCTATTCACGATAAAGCAGACAAAAACAAATAAACCCCAAAAAATATTTACGATGACACGAATGAAACAAAGACAAGTGCAACAGTCCAGACAAAATCCAAGATCAACTGGACAAGTTTAGGACAATTTATCAGTGAATGAAATAGGGTAAATCTCATTTTATAAAGTAAGACAAAATCAACTGTAAAAAAAAATATGGTGAGTGTAGTCACAAAAAAGAGATGGGATTCAAATAATACATCCTCCTACCCTTTACGTTTAGGCTGGCTGTGGTCTTCTGCTCTCCACACACACAGCTGTAGTCTCCACTGTCTTCTGGCACCACTTTACTAATATGGAGCTCATTCACAGAGGCCTTCTGCTTCATCTGGTACTTCTCACTGGACTTCAGGACTTGTGTTCCCCTCTTCCACTCCACAGGGACTCCAGGTTTGGAGAGCTCACAGCTCAGAATGATGTCGGCCCCCTCGTCAACCTTCTGACTGTCCATCTTCTGCTTGAAGGTCACTGGTTGGGCTGAATATTTATTAGTTGGTTAGAAACCAGCAGCATGCAAAGCCATCAAAACACTGTCTTCACATAGCATGGGTAAAAACAAACAACAAAACAACTACACATCACAAACACTGAGAAGTTGCAATTACAAGAAGAGCTAAAAATAAAAAATAAAAAATACAGCTGAAAATGTGCTTGAATATTTTCCCAAATCACAGCAGGGTGTTTAAAACTCCTCCTCCTACCCTTGATCTTGAGGCTGGCTGTGGTCGTCTGCTCTCCACACACACAGCTGTAGTCTCCACTGTCTTCTGGCACCACTTTGGTAACGTGGAGCTCATTCACAGAGGCCTTCTGCTTCATCTGGTACTTCTCACTGGACTTCAGGACTTGTGATCCTTTCTTCCACTCCACTGGAACTCCAGGTTTGGAGAGCTCACAGCTCATTGTGATGTTGGCTCCCTCTTCAGCCTCCTGACCCACCAGCATTTGCTTGAATGTTACTGGTTGGGCTGAGCATTATTAAGTTGGTAGTTAGTTAATAAAATGTAATATGTTTAATATGGATAAGCAAAATAAAAGACTTTTCAAATGAATGCAAAACGAGACACACACTGACTGTTCGAAACCTCTAATGCCAGCTACACGTTGCAACATAAAGGCTCAAAAATGTAAACACTGTATATACATTGTCAAATTAAAAAAAAAAGGTTTTATTAAATGTACATGTAATATAAAAATAAGTAAACCAACATGTAACATAAAACAAGACAAACACTGATGTTTTTGCAACCTTTGATAAAATGCAGACGTTGCAACATAAAGGCATAAAGTGAATTTGAAAAGTCTTTTAAACAAATGTAAAAAAAAAAATTAATAATAAGTAAATAAATAAAAAAACTACAGTAATCTCCTCCTACCCTTTACGTTTAGGCTGGCTGTGGTCTTCTGCTCTCCACACACACAGCTGTAGTCTCCACTGTCTTCTGGCACCACTTTAATAACATGGAGCTCATTCACAGAGGCCTTCTGCTTCATCTGGTACTTCTCACTGGACTTCAAGGTCTGTGTTCCTTTCTTCCACTCCACTGGAACTCCAGGTCTGGAGAGCTCACAGCTCAGTACAATGCTCGCTCCCTCTTCAGCGTCCTGGTTCTTCAGCTTTTGTCCAAAAGTTGGTGGCAATGCTGCATCAACAAGTTTATTTTTATTACTTGCCAAAGTTAGCCAAAAATAAAAGATTTTTCAAAAATATTTCAAGTTAAATAATCCAAGTCATAGTCTTGTAGACAATGCAATGGGATTCTTTTGGAAACTTGGATAAAAATGACGATACTGAGCCATACCATTAACTTTCAAGGTAGCCGATGTCTTCTGGTCCCCACACGTACAAGAATATTCTCCACCATCTTCAACGTTCAGATTTAAAATTTGAAGTGTACAGGAAGTGTGTTTTTGTTCCATGACATATTTGTCTCCTGGTTGGAGATTCTCGAAGCCTTTCATCCACTGGACTTGGGCTGCAGGTCTTGAAACTTCACAGCAAAATGTCACTGACTCCCCTTCATTTCTGCTCTGGTTTTTGAGCTTTTCACTGAAGCTGGCTGGCAGGACTAAAGTCAAATAAACATTGGCTTGGTTATATGAAGCAAGTTGTTGAATTTGTCTTGTTGCAAATATAAAAATGATAAATTAGCAATGATGGTGATGAGTGAATTAACATGTTCCAGTTGTACGGCAGTGGCTTTGGAAACCCAAATATACAGTAACCCCAGTTTGGGTGACTTTCTTCTTGATAACAGTTTCTCTCAAACAGGTCATCTTGTCTCATTGGTTACTGTACCACACAGAGAAACGCGTTTTCAAATATGCAAAGAAAATGCATGTGGATGCAGACCGTTGAAACCTTACATTGCACAAATGGTTGTTCACAGTTTTTGCTTGCACAAACACCAATTCAAACATATCCAAAGACAAACGGAATGCGCTGAGCAAAACAACAAATAATTTAAAAAAACACAAAACAAGCACAAAAAAGGCAAAATGCACACGTATAGATAAAAGTAAACTTGTAATTTTCAGTTTCATCCTCACAAATGCTTAATTTCTCACCTTTAATGGTCACCTTCGCCATGCTTTTGGCAGTACCTACATCACATGTGTAGATATCAGTATCTTTCTCCTCCAGGTGTTTGATGGTAAGAGTTAAGACCCTTCCCTTCTGGGATAGCTCATAACGTCCTCCAGCCTTGAGCTCTGTGTGGCCTTTCAGCCATGCCACTGTGGATGGGGTTTGTTCTGTTTCACATTGTAAGGTCACAGAGCTCTTCTCATCTGCTTGAACATCCTCAAGCTCTTTGGAAAATTTATGGATTGGTTCTGACAGAAAGACAATCAAGATCTTGTTACATCATACACAGGTCTACTACGACACAGACTCAAGGTAGACATAACCAGTAATGTTCTGTCTGTCCCCAAAACAATCGTGTTTATCTGAATTCGGTTCCCTGACTGGCCTTGACAGGGCGTCCACCTTCTCTTAATTTGCCTGGACACTCTGTAAACCTTGATGCTCTGCAGTGCTTCTGTGAGTTGTCTCTGGACATGCTCGCGGCACTTGCATCCACCCCAGCGTCATTATGTACTTGTGTGCAGATTTCTTTCTTTTCATTTTCAGGCTATTAATCTTCAGCCAAAGCTTAAGAGCATAGTAGGATTTTTTTTTTTTTTTTGTCTCCAAAAACCTATGTTGTCACTTTCACCACTTTATTGTTTGTCTAAACAGGTCTCACTTGTAAATGAGTCTTCGAGGCTCAGTGTGATTTATCTGTTTAAATACAGGTTGAATGAATGAACTAGATGCTGTATTGAACTTTTTTTTTTTATTAGATGCTTGAAGGTTGTCAAAAATTCAAGTTGCAGATAAATGGAAGTACATTTTCAATGACTGTTCTCACCTTTTATTTCTAGCCTGGCTTTAGTGGTTGCACCTCCAATAACCTCACAACTGTACTCTCCAGAGTCTTCAGCAGACACATTATGAACACTCAGCTTCATGACCTTGTCTTGCTGACTGATCTCATACTTCTGGCTTTTCTTGATGGCTTTGCCATCCTTGGCCCACTTCACAGTAGATCTAGACTGTGTCACCTCACAGGTGAAAACAGCATCTTCACCTTGAACTGCAGAAGTATTTTGAAGTCCTTTTGATAACGATGAAGCTTTTCCTAAGAGAAAGGAAAATCAAACATTTAATTGCAGACTTTTGTTTTTGACCTCAAGGCCACTTTAATACTGGGGACCAGTGGGAGACGTCACATCCACACTTTGTCTCTCAGCATTAAGAGTATCTAGAAAAAAAGGACTTCCACACACAGCAAAGAAAAACTCAAGCTACAAACTCAGACTTATAATACTTAAAATCACAGGACAACATAAATTAGCAATGCAGCAAGAAGCAAAAAAAATATATGTTAGGATAATTTAATATTATCCTTGTAATAGCTCTTTAAATAAATATGCCACACAGGAGAGGTAGATAATTTTCTTAATCCCAGATTTAATCTTGCAAGATGGAACAGAGGTTGAAATACAAGCAGGCAAGATGTTTGACGCTTCGTCTCCAAGTCTGTTCACCGAGAGCCTAAAAGAGTGTCTTTTAATAATCAATATCAAAGGCAAGGTCAGACGACTCTTGCAGCCTCCTTGCTTATTCGGGTGAAAGGGTCCATGCCTGTGCAGCACTTTGATCCAGATAAAAAACCAACTCTTTAACACACACACACACACACACACACACACACACACACACACGGTAATGAGTTATAACATTTGACTTTAGTAAGTGAAAACCATCTGTGACCTTTCACATCTCTATCATTATACAGTGCTGAATAATGTATAAATGTAAGAAATCAGTGTCAGAAAAATTTCAGATCCTTTTACGCCAGATATTCAGATCTCAAGTCTCTCTTGTAAATGAGTCCCCGAGGCTCAATGGGATTAACCTATAAAAATACAGGTTGAATGAATATTAGCAACATACATACTGCAGTTTATAGCCCAGTCATTTGTTTGTTTTAAAGAGCTTAAACTAAATGCTCAATTTTTAATTTAGTTCAATTCACCATGTGAATTGTTTTATATATGCAAGGTTGTGTGTCAGAAAAAAAGTAAATCTAAAATTAATAACAGTGATACTGCATCTATTCAATATGTTGAATTTAAATTTAATTTGTTGAAAAAGCCCTGATGTCCAATTGAAACAACAGTGTATTACTCACAAAACAAATAGAAGAGAATGGCATTCACAAATGCACAAGACATTCAAATGTTTATCTATGTGGCATACCTTCAACTTTTAATGTTGTTTTGGAGCACAGATCTTTAAGGCTGAAGACCACCTCCCCTGCATCAGCCGGGGTGACATCCTTTATTGTCAGCAAGTACTTGCGTCCTTGACTTGAGATCTTAATGCGGCCCCCATTTCTAATAATTTGGCCATTTACAGTCCATGAGCACTCATCTGTGCTCTCACGAGATAGAATGCACTCGAAGGTGCATGTGTCTCCTTCATTAACTTCAGCGGATTTTAGCCATTTTGTGATAGCAATACCAATTTCTGAAACAAAAATCAAGAGAATTGTTGATCTGTGTGTATAACAATCCACTTTTTTATTATTATGTAAAAATACATACCTCTTACAGTGACCTTTGACTTTGACACTTCTGTGCCAAGATCACAGCTGTACTCGCCAGCATCCTCTTTGGTGACATCCTTGATGATCAGTCCCAAAGACTTGCCGGTATGCAGGAGTTCATACTTTGTTCCAGCTTTTAGGACTTGACCATCTTTTCTCCAAATCGGAGACACCCTTGGCTTGGATGCCTCACATGCCAAAGTTATCATGCCCTTCTCCTCTCCAATGACATCATCAAGTGACTTGAGGAACACTGCACGTTTCTCTGCAAGACAGTTGAGAAAGGTAAGGTTGACTGAGCATGATGACATATTCTTACCTGTGAATTAAGCTTAAACAAAAACATTTATGTTCAAACTAAAAATATGATTGGGTGTGGCTTTTAGCAGCAAATTATTTCAACCATAGATATTTACAGTAGTTCCATCATCAAATTAAAAGCATATCAATAGTCCTGTCATGATAACAAATTTTGCTGGGCAATTAATAGTCTCAGAAATTATAGCGATAAACGATAACATTGTTTGAAATTTGACAATAATTAGTAAGTATTGTCAAATTTAAGAAGAAATTTTGGTTAATTTTGTGTGTAGTACCTTTTATGACCACTGAATGGCAGTATAAGACTGTTTGAAGTGAAGGATGAATAGTGAGGGAGCGAGCAGTGTGTTTCTTTAAAAAAAAAATGGGAGGGAGGCCCCTTGACGTGATATGGGCTGTCTCGCATTCCTGTTTTTCAGTTCTCAAAATGGCGGACGCTCGGTGTGGTTCGAGTTCTTTAGCATAGCATTTGTCACAGAAAGCTTTTAATTAAAAAAAAAGCCTACATACCAGCAAGCAGTGAATATCATCCCTCACCTTTAACCTTGAGTGTAGCAGTCTCTTTTACTTTGCGAACTTGAAACTTGATGGTTCCCCCATCTTGAGGAGCTAGATTTTTCAGAGTGAGCTTGTGGACCTTTCCTTCATGTGTTATGGTGTTAACTTCGTTCGTGAAGAGCACCTTGTCATTCAGAAGCCACTGTGCCTCTTCATCTGCATAGTTAACCTCACATGTGAAGATTGCATCGCTGTCTTCATCAACTTCCGTGTCAACAAGGTGCTTGGTGATCTTAATTTCACGAACTAAGTAGAAACAATGCAGTCATGTTCATTTGAAGATAATTTATAAGATGCTGACTTAGGTGATGGTTTATTCTTACATTGTTATAATGTGTTTGCATTTAGTGGTAATAAAAACTACACACGGTACCTTCAACAGTAAGGGTGCCTTTGGTCTCAGCTGGTCCTGACTGACAGCAATATTCTCCACTGTCCTCCTCAGTCAACTTCTGAATTGTAATCTGGGCCTTTGTAGCATCTTGCTTCATGCTGTACTTATCCGATGCTTTCAGAAGTGCCTGACCTTTGAACCAATTAACCTCTTTGGGTGCTGCAGAAAATTTGCAGGTGAGTATTGCAGAGCTCTTCTCCTTTGCTTTAACATCTTTGATAGGCTCTGCAATCTCAAGTGGACGCTCTAAATATACAGAAGAGTATATGATTAAGCGCAGTGGCATTACACAATGAACTCCATTATAAAACTATTCTTTCACGTAAACATGCAGTTTAGAGACATTCACCTTTAACAGTGAGCTGAGCTAAGGATTTGCTCTTCCCAGCAGTAAATTGCACAGGTCCTGTCATTGAAGCTTTGGTCTTTTTGAAAGTGAGACGATGCAGGGTGCCTTCTTTCTCCATCTCAACATCAGCACCTTCTTGCACAGCAACTCCATTTAAAGTCCACACAGGAGGTTTTACCAGTTCCATACTGATTTCAACTTCAAACACAGCTGCGAAGGGCTCTGTCACCTCTAGTGAAGCGAGTTCTCGAACAATGCTTATGGACTGCTCTGTAGGGACCATAAAATAATCCAAGTTTACTGGAGGTCAACATCAAGATTTCATAATAAAAGCAATAATTATTAAATTATTAGTTTAACATTTAAAACACAAACCAAATTGCAAAAAGTACTCAATATTTTATTGATGTTTTATGTGTACTGGCAAGAAAAAATTTTTTATGAAAAAAATGTTTGTGAGTGAGCATCCTTGTGTTTTTACTATATTAGATATTAATTTAAAAAAATGTATGAGTTCAATACATATTATTAGTTTTAAAAACTATTACTTCACTTACAGGAGCAATTTAGCTTTAGTGTTTAGTATTTGAGACAAAAACTTTGATTTATTTTAGTAATTTAGCTCGTTACAAAGAGACCATGAAACAACTCATTACGTTTCAAAATATCCCGTTAGTAAATTTGTTTTTCACATCAAAAACCAAACAAGTGCTTCATTGATTAGCAGTCTGATGGCTCGTTGTAAAACACTGTAATTATTTACATGAACACTGGGGATTATGACCGTCATCTTCCATTGTATTACCTTCCACAAGGAGTTTACATGATGTCTTGTCATCAGTAGCGTCGCAGGTATATGTGTCTTCATCTCCACCGTCCACATCATTGATGGTGAGCTTTCGGTACACATCTTCACTTTTAATCTCGTATTTTTTACTTGGTTTGATCTCCATCTTGTTTTTGAACCATTTCACATTTGCGCTGGCACGTGAAACTTGGCATTCAAGATGAGCACGGTGCTTGTACATTGCTATCTTATCCCTGAGTTTCTTCACAAACTTGACAGGCAGCTCTACAGTAACAACAACACTGAGTGAATAAAAACCCCAAAAATTCTGCAAATAATAACAATAAGATCTACTAATGCATCATATGCCAGGCTTTGTCTATTTTGCAAATTCACCTTAGATCCCAAGCAAATAAAGCTAAAATGATGTGAAACTATATGTTCCAACTTAAAATTCAAGATAAATGAGCACGATCCTTAACTCTAAGTTTTCTTGTCTTTAAGATGTGATTAATCTGCCATCAGGCTTCAATGAGAAGCAATGTCACAGCAAGGCAATTAGGTTTTCGATCATATCATATCTAATGGAGTCAGAAAAATGTAAAATTTTAAAAATATATAAAATTAAATTCCAGTGTAAGACCAAATTTAAAATGTCCAGGTTACGTTGACTATTTGCAACATTTCATATCCTGATGCATGCTCAATCATTTGCAACATTCTAATGGATTTCATGCTAATCCATGTGCAAATCCCTTCAACGTTAGAACATGATAGTTACTAATCCCACTACATGCAGCAAAGCATAAAGTATAAACGTGATGTAATTTTCAGAACATGCATGGTAGAAAAACTGCTCACCTTTCACTTTAAGTTTTGCAGTTGAAGAAGCTCTCTCTGCTGTAAATTTAATCTCACCCATATCTTCAGGAGTAACAGATTTAAACAGCAGTACAAATGTTCTGCCTGAAATATCATAAAGTTTGCAAAGAAAAAATAAAGACTTGCAAATCAAAACAAAAAGCTATAACAGTGTCCCTTCAACCAAGAGTCTTACCCTCCTGTCTCATCTTGACGTTCTCATTGACTTTAAGTTTAGTACTTCCTTTGTACCAATGACAATCCACGTCGTCATGCGAGATTTCACAAACAAATGAAGCACTCTCCTTCTCCATCACCTCGACATCCTCCAGCTTCTTAATGATCTTGATATCTCTGGCTGCAGCAACAACGTTAAGACATTTGATTTTTAACAGCTTCGTGGACGGACACTGACTTCTTTGTTTTGTTTGTAACAGAGTAATTACCTTGAACAATGAGCTTAGCCGAGGTGTTATCATCAGTAGTGTGACAGACGTATGTGCCTCCGTCTTCAGGTGTGCATTTATGAATAACTAAAGTCCGCTTACGGCCCAAGGAATGAACGCCAAAGTTTTTTCCTGGCTTCAGTTCAACATCACCCTGCAGGGTATTTTAAAATGTTATGCGTGTACTATACATTTTTCATTATAGTTTGCTGGTTTTGATTAAAACAGTACGTTTTTACCTTGAACCATTTCACTTCTGCATTGGTTCTAGACACCTCACATTCTAAAGTAACCTTCTCCTTTTCAGGAACACTGATGTCCATCATGGGTTTGGAGATCATAGCGGGAGGTTCTGTAAAAGCAACACATTTTACTCCAAATGTGACTGATTGTGACCAGTCAAGACCCCAAAGGGACAAAGAAGCAGCAGAATGTACCTGTTACTATCAGTTTGGCTGACGTATGGACTCCCTCTGCTTGGAAAGAAATCAATCCTGCCTCTTCCTTCTTCAGATTGGACAGTGTCAGGTTGTGCTTCTTTCCCAGGGTTGTGATGCGGCAGTTTGACCCGGACTTCAACTTGGCCCCATCTCTGGTCCATGAGCCTTCAACATCCACCTGACTGAGCTCTACCTCAAAGGTAACCGTTTCTGTTTCGTGTGCTTTGGTTTCTGTTAGGCCTTTTATCAGCTGGATCTTTTTCACTAAAAAGGAGAGATAAAAAGTTTGAAATTGACAGGCAAGAGAAAAATGAAAGTGCTATGACCTACACTATAAAACAATCCACACATATATTTCTGTAGCTGACTGGTATGTTCTAACTACTAAAATGCACCTTTTATGATGCGTTTAAAACATTAGAAATGTATATAGTCTTACTCTCAACAGTGAGCTTGGCCTGTGTCTTGTCATCCAGAGTCTCACAAGAATATATTCCACGATCAGCATAAGTTACTCTCTTGAACACCAGAGTTTGCTTTGCTCCATCCACTCGTATTTCTATGTCGCCTGCAGGCTGCAGCACCACGCTGTTTTTCATCCACTTGACTTCATTTGAAGCCTTACTGAGCTCCACTTGCAGTTTCACCTCACTGTTCTCCTCAACTGTCAGGTTTTCCAGCTTCTTCTTAAAAATCACAGGCACGCCTAAAAGGGATGCACAGAATTTAGAACATTTTGGGACACTGCAGCTTTAACAGATATTTCAACTTTTTTACTTATTATTCTTACATTGAACTTGCAGGGTAGCTTTGCAGCTTTTGCCTTCCGCATCAACACTTATCTCTCCAGCATCTTTCTGTGTGACCGAGGTGATTGTAAGCGAGAAACTTCCACCTCCGTGCTCGGTTTTGTACTTGGGCCCAACGGTGATGGGTATACTGTTGTGGAACCACTTTACGCTGACGTCAGCTGGGGTGACAGCACACTTGAAAATGGCGTCTTTACCTTCCATTGCAGCTACATTGTTTAGTTTGGTGGTCAACCGTACAAGTTTTGGTGCTGAAAGAAACAAAAGTTTATATTGAAGTGAATTTAATGTGGTCAACTATCCTTTTTTTTTAACTTTCAATTAGTCAATTACCTTTTGTGGTTAGTTTAGCAGATGTCTTGTCATTTTTACAAACACAGCTGTATTCTCCTTCATCTTCCTTTGTCACTCCCGTTACAGTAAGAACACGCTTAGCACCATCTGCTTTGACACAGTGTCTGTTTCCAGGTTTAATCTCACGCCCGTCACGATGCCACACAACATCCCCCGAGGCCTGATTTAGCTCACAAATCAGGCAGAGTGTTCCTCCCAGCTCCACTGTGGCTGATTTCAAAGGAACAATAAACTTCAAAGCTGACTCTGAAATGACAAAATGAGTTCCACGTCAAAACCAAATCAAACATTCTCAAAAGTTCGTGCAAAAATAAAATGCATTGGCTACCTTTAACTTGAACTTTGAACTCCATTTTGTCATCAGGAGTTTGACAGGAGTATGTTCCACCGTCCTTGGTCTCAGCAGATTTCACTATCAGAGTATGAGAAAGGCCATCTGCTTTCATTTCATACTTGCTGCTTTCCTTCAGCTCAACACTGTCTCTCCACCACTTCACATTACCACTCTTTGTGGTCAGCTCACTGGTTAGAACTATGTTTTCACTTGCTTCAACAATAAATGTGTCCTTGACAGTCTTCTTCTTGAACATAATGGCTACATCTTCAGAGAGGGATTTTTATTAACTGCCTTGTACAAAAAAATTATAATTCCACTTGAAAATCAAACATATTAAAATACAATTTTACCTGTTGGCTGCGGTTTAGTGGCTAGTTTCGCGCTTCCATCTTCACAAGTGTATTCTCCAGCAACCCTCTTCTCCATTTTCTCCATCACCACTTCATGAACCTTGCCCGTGGACTCCATTTGGGCTGCCTTACCAGAAGTAAGAAGCTTTTCATCTTTGTATGACTTCACCTCTGTTTTTGCTTCTGAAACCTCAGAATTAGTGGCTTTCTGAGATTGAGAAGCTTTCCCTTCCCTCTGGACTGATTCCTTGTTAGAGAGGCTAGAGAAAGATTCTGAAAAACAGATTTAAAAAGACGACAAAACATTTCAGTAAAACATAAAAAAATGGATCATGGCAAAGTGACCAGATTTCCTAGTTAAACTCAAATAATGGAATATACGAGAAAAACAACAGTATAACACAATAGTTTCAGTGTATTTGTATACTGTGGAAAATAAAAGCAGTATCTTCTCCTTCCTACCTTCCACCTGTATCTTAAAGGCCAGCTTCTCAGACTCAGCCTCACAGATGTATTCTCCTGCATCTTTCTTTTCCACACTCTCTATCAGCAGCTGGCGGCTCTTGCCCTTTGACTCTGTATGTATTGCCTTGCTGGATGTCAGCAGCTTGCCATCCTTGTACCATTTCACCCCTGTCTTTGCATCAGCAACCTCACAACTCAAGATGGCTTTCTGGGACAGATAGGCTTTTACGTCTGTGTGAATAGACTCTTTGTTGTGGAAGGCTGACTTGAGCTGGATCTCTGCAGACGTAAAGAAATAACAGGTAAGGAAACTACCGTTTTTCACCATTGTACTATTTTACAGAAGCATGTTAAAAAGAATATAACATTTAAAATGTACCAAATATCATGTGATTTGTTTGAACTTTTCCATATTAAAATTTGATGCTAAATGGAATCACCAATGGGAGTTATTGTAAATGTTTTTGGTTTAACAGATAGCATATTCCCCTTTACCTTCAACGTGTAACTTAAAGGCCAGCTTCTCAGATCCAGTCTCACAGATGTACTGTCCAGCATCCTTCTTCTCAACACACTCTATCACCAGTTGGCGACTCTTGCCTTTAGAATCGGTGTGGACTGATTTGCTGGGTGTCAGCAGCTTGCCATCTTTGTGCCATTTCACCACTGTCTTGGCATCAGCAACCTCGCAGCTCAGAGTAGCTTTCTGGGATAGTGAGGCTTTCACCTCCCTTTGAACCGACTCCTTTTTGACGAAGGCAGACTGAATTTGTGTGTCTGTATGAATAAATGACAAATGATTTTTAATGCCAGCACAGTCCCAGCTGAGTGAACCATTCAAGAGAAAAATAAACAGGCCAATTTAATCATTGATCCTACCTGACACCTGAAGTTTGAAGCTCAGCTTGTCAGTCCCAGCCTCACAAGTATATTCTCCCGCATCCTTCTTCTCCAGATTATCTATCACCAGCTGCCGACTTCTACCAATTGATTCTGAGTGTATTGTTTTACCGTGCGTGAGGAGCTTGCCATCTTTGTACCATTTCACCTCTATCTTGGAATCAGAAACCTCACAGCTAAGAGTGGCCTTCTGGGACACAGTGGCTTTCACCTCGTTCTGAACAGTCTCTTTGTTGGAGAAGATTGACTGGGCCTCTGATAAATGAGTCATAACAGAGAACATTTCAGACACTTCTTATATAAAGTAGGGATGCAGGATATTGGATGTTTGGCTGATATCCAATATGCCAATATATTAAAACTTATTTGGACGATAACCGATACCAATGCTGATATTTTCCTAGACCTACTTGCAGATGCCAAAAAGGGGGCTGAAATGACGTAACACTTCAACTTGGATAAATTTATTCTCTCTAACACAATGACAATACTCGAACAGTGCAACTTTGGAAATGTTCATGAATCTAAACTCAACCTGTTTACAAGCGACTAGTGAAAAGTGCATAAGTAGTAGTGCATTAATAGATATATTTGACATTTTCTTAAATTGAAAATTAACTTAAAACATGGGCCTTTAATATCAGTGAGTTATTTTGATGGAATGGTTGATGTCCGATATTTAATTTATCGCTAATATCAGCCGATACTGATACCATGCCTGTAATATTGTGCATCGCTAATATAAAGTTAAAAATATCAAATAATAAAACACAACACTCTTACCTGCCATGTGGATTTTAAAAGCCAGCTTCTCAGATCCGGCCTCGCAGGTGTAATCCCCGACATCTTTCCTCTCCACACTTTCAATCACCAGCTGGCGACTCTTGCCTTTTGATTCAGCATGGATTGTTTTGCTGGATGCCAGAAGCTTGCCGTCCTTGTACCATTTTGTCTCAGTCTTGGTGTCGGCTACCTCACAGCTTAAGACTGCTTTCTGGGAGAGAGTAGCTTTCACTTCCCTCTGAACTAACTCTTTGTTGCAGAAAACTGACTGAGCCTCTGAAAGAAAAGTCAGTGACAAATACACAACTGGTTTGATCACTGTCTCAAATCCGTGATGACCACCATACAGATAATAAGATCATAACTCTAAAGGTATTCAGGAGTTGGCAAGAAAAAAAATTGTGTAAATACTATGTTGTTTTCTCCCAATCATCTAGAGCAGGGGTCTGCAACCTTTATGATCAAAAGAGCCATTTTTGTGCCTTCATTCACTAAATTAAATGTATCCACAGTCACAACAACCTGCTACAACTGTGATTATCAAGTGGTGGCACATGGACCACTTTAGATTTATTGGAGGGGGCTTTTGTGGCCAGTAGGGGCCACATATTACAAAGCTAAAAATGTCTAATAATTTTTAACATTTATTGATGTTTTTACAATTTAAAACAAAAGAAAAGACCAGATTCTTGTAAAGGAGGAATAAATAAAATATTATTTTAACCATTTTTTATTTATTTAAACAAACTATGAACTATGCAGACCTGTGTGATTTTTTTTTTAATTGCTGAAAAAATAAGTATAGAAATAAAGCATAAAGTTAAAGTGAGTATTTTATTTCTTGTATTAGTTCTAGTAATGGCATATTTGCAAACTAAATGACCACAAAGCTGAAAAATTAAAACAGCTACAATTAGCTTTATTTGTGTTTATAACAACCAATAAAATAAAATTGTATGTTAGTTTTGGTCAAAGTTTGAAAGAGCTGCATGTGGCTCCAGAGCCGCAGGTTGCAGACCCCATCTGGGTTAAAGGATTTCTCTTCATATTTACATTTTACACTTTGTTACAACCCTTTTCTGAACAGAGTTGTAAAAGTCCAAATATGTTTGAGAATATTATCTGCACTTTTACTACTATTACAAGCAGACATAAAATTTTAAATTAACCAATCAAGCAGTCTTACCGGACACAAATATCTTGAAGAGCAGCTTGTCTCCTCCAGCCTCACATGTGTACTCTCCAGCATCACTCTTCTCCACCTTTTCAATCACCAGCTGACGAGTAGTGCCCTTTGCCTCTGAGTATATCGTCCTACTGGACTCCAACAACCTCCCATCTTTATACCACTTCACCTCCGTTTTGCTGTCAGATACATCACAGCTAAGACATGCTTTATGGGAAAGGATGGCTTTGACCTCTTTCTGAACTGACTCTTTGTTGGAGAAGGCAGCAACTGCTTGGGTTTCTAAAAAAAAATTAATGGTCAAAGTTGTTTTTAATTCTATAACAGCTATGTAGGAATTTAACTTCTATTGTCTGCTAAACATTCCCATATAGTCTTACCTTTTATCTTGACATGGAATGTGACTTTATCACCTGCTGTCTCACAGGAATAATGTCCTTCATCGCTTTTCTTGGCACTCTTTATGATGAGTTTCCTTTGAGTCCCTTTGGAGATAATAGTAGTTCTTTGGTCCTCATTGATCTCCACTTTATCTTTTTTCCACACGACGACAGCGCTCGCTAGAGACACCTCACTGCTCAGCTCAAGATCTCCTTTAA
>JARVGS010001968.1:24318644-24333809 GCA_031762315.1 Hypsolebias antenori | reverse complement strand
GGGTTGGTCCTAAGACTGAGCCTTGTGGTACACCATTGTTGACTGTTAAATAACTGGAAGAAGTACCATTATGTTTAGTCAAACTTAATTCAACTCATTCCCAGTAACTCTTAACATTGTTCAGTTGTAGCACATAAAATCAGTTTGAGGTCAGTAAGCACAACCAGAATTAATACTGTTGTGCTGCTCTTGTTGCTCTGTAAAAAACTTGTCTGTACAGGTGCTTCAAACCATATACCATATTTTACCATATTTACCATATTTTTCAGACTATTAGCACACTTAAAATCCTTTAAATTTCTCAAAGATCGACAGTGAACCTTAAAATCCAGTGTGCCTTATGTAACATATTATAGTGCTGACACAAGAACCAACAAATGCCCAAGACATACAGTATATGATACAGACTGTGATATATGATACATCCCTAACATAAGGATTTAGAAGTTGGACCCAGAAAGTGCAGACTGAAATAAAGCACTTGTGCAAAATTTAACAAGAAAACATTTAATTTATCAAACAAAGGGCTGGTGTGGCAGCAACACTAAACATTACAAAAACTCAAGAAAACATGGAGGAAAACCAGACAAGAAATGAAGCATGTCAGACTGATGAGAATTAAAAAAAAAATAAAAAACCTGTGGAACTTTATGGACGGGGGTTCATGTGAGAAGTGGAGACAACTGGGCAAAATGACAACAGAGAACAGGTGAGTGGGTGGGAGGGAGCTGAGGAGCAGAAACTGAGGAAGTGAACTCATTGTGCAGGAGACACTGGGGAAAAAAAACTGAAACACATAAGAAACCATAGGAAAAACACAACAAAGGGAATAAATCTAAAATGCCAAAAATGACAAGCTAACAAAAGTAACTTAAAAGAAACAAACTTTGTCAAAACAGACATTAAATAGTAAAAGGAAACAATAAAATACAATACTGTACACACAAGGAAAATGTGTCTGGATGTTTTGGTTATATTTTATTTTGTCAGCGTTTGTTTCTTCTGGGCCATTAGTGCACGTCTTGTGTCAGCCTGCTAAGCCCACCTGCATCTGTTCCTCCTCATTTGTCACAGCTGCAGTCACCTTTCCACACTGGTCCTTGCCTATTTAGTTTGTCCATCCACACCACTGAGTCAGTAAGCATCATTATTTTTCATAGTCACACCTTTTCTCTTGAAATTAAGCTCTTTGAGTAATGATGGAATAATAGTTTCATATTAAAACACACACACATAACATGATTAACACTCAAAATAAGATTTATTAGTTTCTATTCACACACAGAAAACACATAAAGTGTGCTGAAAACAAGTTGTTTTGTCCATTGTCAGTTAATGCCTAATTTACAGATCAAACTATTGAGAAAGAAACAAAAACACAAGCAGATTCACCATGTCAAGATGAAAACTTAGCACCTTGTTCCAGTCACAGTGATTCTTTGACTGGTGTAGTGATTAAAAATGTAGTATGATGGCCTATTAGAAGTCAAACTCCCACCTTTTCTGACAGAGCAATCCCAGACATTATGACAGGAAGTTGAGCGCTGCCTGATACAAAAAAAGACTGATATGAGTTCTCAACATCATTTAATAATTTATCTTAGGTTACATCCACAATGTATTTGATGCCATATCCAGAAACGTCTCGCATATCAAATACAGTGTAAAATGTTTACGAGATGGCTCTTAAATAAGGAAAAATTATTCATTATTACTAAGGCACTGCAAATGAATGAAGAGCAATTGACCCTAAATGTTGGTAAATTTGGAGAATGTCTAAAGTGTCCACAAAGTGGAGCTCCAGTGTCTTTACAACATAAAAAAAATGCACCTGAAAAACACAAAGACTGCAAAACCCATGTGAGAAAATGTAGGTGTGTATGTCATATTTATCTGACAGGCCACAGTGTTTGTCTTGTGATATGTTGTGACAAATACAAAATACTGTAATGCTTATATACAAATGATTTGACATTTAACATTATGGGCTTCTTATCTTTTTTAACTGATTAAAGTTAAAGCAAAGCATGTCAGGTGGGAACCTTATTAAATTATTGTTTAAAACATTTTTTTTTTTTTTTCAAATAAATAATACCGGTACATATATACTTTTATCAGTTACATGAATGGGAAAAGACAAGTAACAAATTATCTTAAAGCTAATAAAGGATGGGGGTATTTCCTCCTTCATGCCTTTCTTTTTATTTAAAGAAAACAATTTAAATGCAAAAATGATCAAATCCAAAGGAGCAGAGGATACAGTGCTCCTCTGTTGAACTTGTTTGTAACATGACAATTTGGTGAGGAAAAAAAAAACACAATGAAGATCTGTAGATGCAATACCATCCTGGTTTGTTAAAAAGACATTAAAGCTAATTTTTACTGCTGGATAACATAATATGGAAATACCACGAAAATCCAAATGCAGCTAAAGATGCATTGGTGCACTGCAAAAAAAAAAAAAAAAAAAGAATATTTACATATAAACCTTTACACTGCAGAGGTATTATTCGAGAATAAGTTTGTCTTCACCACCATTGAGGTAATAAGTATAGCTGGTATTTAAATACTTGTTTCTATGTCGTGTTAAGCTGACCTTGAGTTCAGCTTCAATAGGCTTAGCAGGCATCTTCCAACTGCATTTGAAATTAATTGTTCATAGTGTGTGTGTGTGAAGAAAAGTGAATGGTCACCTGAAATAGTAATACTGAGCAAAATCTGCATGTAAGGCTACTAAATACAAACAGCAGCATGAGAGCGAGTGTATGCACAGTCTATTTAAGTTCCTATTATATAGAGCCAGCAGGGCTCCCAAATGACATTGTAGTGGTAGTTATTCTATAGTCAGCTTTTCATCATATCTATACTTGGTATACTTTTTCAAGGATTAAATCTGAGTAAAAAAAAACTAAATGTTTTAACCACATGTATGTATTTACAACATGTTGAAATAATGTAGTTGTTTCCCCCGCCCAACAAATGATCACATCTATTTAGGGAGATACAACATGCAGTTTTTTGTGTTTTAGCACATATCAAGACGTCAGTGTGTTGGGGGGGAAAAGACTTGCACATATTCTTGAAGAATCACACATGAAGAAGCGCAGCAGAAATGAGTGTGATGAATGTGATGAGCATTCCAATGTAAAAAAAAAAAAAAAGAAAAATCACTTTGCCCGTTACACTGACCACACATCGTCTATCCATTTCTTTATGTACATTTCATTATGAACTTTTATGTTTCTATGTGGTTTGTATAATAATAAAATATGATAAAATGGATGGAAGACATATGGTTTCCCTGATGACACAGTCTGCCTTATATGACGCATGGAGGCGCAGAGACAGTGGTTATTCATCAGCGAGCTCCTCCTGCAACAGACGCTGAATGGTTTAAAGGTCCATGCTGAACTCTCCATGAAGGTCTTCTATGGCCACAATGTTCAGGACGAACAAAAAAAATGTAAACACTATAAAGACAGGGGGAAAGATAAAAAAAACAAAAACAAAATGCAATAGATTATTAATCATAAAGGGATATTTTAGGCACAATAAATGTCACAAGTTCTAACACCCCACAATATTTTACAGAGTTTAAAATAAATGATTTACCTTACGACGAAGGCACTTTAACAACTACTCCCCACGCCCTGTTTTTGCGTAGATTCACTGTTTAGCTCCGGATCATTTTCATCCTCTTCTTCCTTCCAGCCACCCAGGTGAACAGGGCTGGGCATGGAAATGCTGGAACCATGACCATGACCACTTTGAACCTGAAAACCTGATGAATCAGAGCCAAAAGTTAGGCTGGTAGTACAGTCCACTTCAAATATAATAATTTTTTTCTTTTAAAATTTTTATTTAAAATTGATTCTAATAAACAAAACTTACTCTAAACAACATTTTACTTGAATGAATGCATACTTTTTATACATGTTTTGCATGATATTTACAACTCAAAAATACACACAACACACTGTTCTTTATTATTTATTAAATTTGAGACTGGTCTGGGGAATACAATTTATTTTCCCATGTTTCAGTCACGATCAGGGGTCTGCAACATTTGCAATAAAAAGAGCCGTTTTATTTTTATTTTTCCACTTTGCTTACTAGTTATGATGTCCGGCGCTGCAAAACCTGCTACAACTGTGCACTATCAACTGGTGGCCCATGGGCCACTACACGTTTGTTGGAGATGGCTTTTCTGGCCAGTGGGGGTGATATTATTAAACAAAAAAATGTCTATTATTAAAATTTATTGGTAATTTTATATTTAAATACAAAAGAAAATAGATTCACATAAAGAAAGAAAAAATATATAATTTGTAACAATTTTATAAAAATTAAAACATTGAACTCTGCAGGTCAATGTGTTATTTTAAACGTTGAAGAATGAAGTATCCCACCTAAAGCATACATTTAAAGGCAGGATAAAATTAGACCAGTTTGTTGCGTATCCAATTATATTTGTAAAGAAAAATAAATACTTTCATTTACTTTGACTTTGGGTTTTTTTTTTTTTGTGTTTTATTCTTTGTTTATTTTATTCTTATTCAAAATTACTCAACATATTCCTTCTCAGCAACTTGTCTTAAAGATATTCCAAAACCAATAATTCTCAGTCAGGTCATGTGGACAGTTTCTTTTTTATAGAGATGTTTCGCCCTCTATCCGGAGGGTTTCATTCCAAAACATTCTGGTGGTTTTGAGAGAAAGATCATGCTGTCAGACTGGACGTCAACTTAATTAGGTGTCTAACAAACTATTAGCATGATGTAGTCCATGTTTTACACCTTTTATTTGAACTATCCTTCACATATTTGAAAATGACAGGAAATCTGCTAAAACTAGCCATTTTCATTGTTGATAATATTTGAAATAAAATTCAGTTTTATTTTAGTTTGGTCAAAGCCTGAAAGAGCTGCTGCAGCGGTACCAAAAAGCCACATGTGGCTGCAGGTTGCAGACCCCTGGTCATGATGAATGACCAATAAATCCGATTTAGTGTTGCTTTGTCTCTGAATATCAACCTTTAAGGCATTTAATTTGTCTTTAGCTACAGTTAGAAACTGGCAGTGAATTTCATGACATGTTCTTGTTGAGAGACAAGTTGTGAGGCTGGTAATGCCCTAATAAGCTTACAAGTGATATGAACATACTTATCTACAGAATTAATAGGAAGAGATACAGTGTAGTACGTTTTAGCAAGATCTCACACTTATTAAATTTGATAAAAATTGCTTCTAAAATCTAACTCGGCTTTGTTTTTGACTGTACTTGTGCAAAACAAACACAGTGAATAAATTCAATTACCGGTGTCTGTGTGCAGATCTCTCATTGGCACCGAAGCATTCCACTGTCCTGATGTCCTCTGTGGGTGAGAGCTTTGCTGATGGAGCTGGAGAGACAAACAGTTGTCAGTTTACATCAATATAAGTGCTAAACTGATGGATTGCAGCAGATACTTAAAAGGTACTACACTGGCAAAGACCTCATCTCTGAGTATTAGAAAAAAATGTATACATTATATAAAATGTGATTTATGCAAAAATAAAACAAGAAGCCACTGATAATGTACTGTAAGCAGCTTAAACTTCAGCTGTTTGTAGCCACGAGAGAAACAAACGCAAACTTTTCAAGCTTACATAGAGTGCACACATGAACATACAAACTGAGTTTGTGGTCAGAACGTTACCTCATGCATATAGATGGCATGGAGACTCATCTCTGCAGAGGCAAACTCTGAGTGCAGCGTATTGCTCTGGATGTGAGAGTCACTGGTGGAAACAGAGATTCAGTGTTAGACCTTTTCATCTATCTACCAGTTTCAATAAATATGTAGTTAGTAGGGAATAACAACACTTTTTTAAATGTATTGTCTCAAATACCTGTTAAGAACTGTGCGATCGCTGTGATACATGGTGGTCTCAGGGTGGCTGGAGGACGGGAGACCATGTGAGCGGCCACGACTGGTGTGTGGAAGCTGGGAGGTGGACAAAGAGGCAAGGACGCTGGCTGCAGCAGAAGCAGCGGTGCTGGGTGGGATGAAGCGGTGGTCTCGCCCTTGTAGTCCTGATGCAGTAAGGATGGGGTGGGCCAGGACACTGGCTAAAAGATTCTCAGGCTGAAAACCAAAAACAAAGTAGTAATTTATGTTCTCTTGTACTGATTTATGAATTATATAAGGATTTTTACAATTAGATTTGCATATATGTTTTAGAAAATCTCTTCATTATTCAATGTTAAAAGGCTTTTGACAACATAACTGATGTCAAGAGCAAATAAATGTCTCAGTCTTAGGATTTTTGTAAGGCTTCATACCCCAGTGGCAGACTCGTTGGACTGCAGTGATGTGCAGAGAGGAGCCTCAGAAAGTAGCAGCTGTGTGGAGGGCCCACTCTGAGCATCGTGCTGCACCTTCCCCTTCAAGTGGCTGATGAACAGTGAGCTCTCCAGAGGTGGCTGCCAGCGTGGGTTCTTTATAGTGAAATGCATAAGCGACAACTCTGTCTTGCCATTCTCAGCCTGTTGGTATACAGACGCCTCTGTCTGGCCTTCTGACATCCACTGCAACCATGATCATAAACACATATGAATGCCCACAAAATACTAATTACAGCTTTTTACAAGTCAGCTTTCTCGTTAATTTAGAAAGTTGCTAACTGCAAATGAGCTAAATTAGTCTTACTGTTGGGTTTCCGTGACGCCTAATGTCCATCTGTGCAAAGGAGCAGATATCGCCAACTCCAACCACCTCCACGGTAAAGTTCCTGAAGAAGTCAATGATTTCTAGAGACTTGTTTCTCAGGAGGAAGATGAGAATGAATGGTGTGACGATGGGACTGAGCAACTCCTCCAAGATGAACACCTGATTTAAACACAGAAGAGGCTCATCAAAAACGTGCAGGTTTTTAATACAACCATAATCTACTACGGAGTTGCTGGTTTGCCCACCGCTTTGTATTGGAACAGCTGTGCCACCTCATCGCGGGTCTCGCTCTTGTTGGCATTGCCTCTCCAGTGGTCTGGCATGTAGTGAATGTGTGCCAGCACACACTGCAGAAGCTGCTCCGGGCACCACACCATATGCTCGTCCGGGATGAAAGACCTTGGGTGAAACAGGTACAAAAATGTCTGAATTACTGCCATTATTTATGAAATGAGAGAATGCTAATAAAAAAAGTACTGGTTGTCAAAAAGTTTAATGTGGTGTTGAGGGTAAAACTGCCTAAAATCTTGTTCCAAACACAAAACAAGTGAAATATATATTAAAAAAAAAAAAAAAAAAAAGCTCAATTGAATCATCAATATGACTAAATGAATTATTTAAGAAAAGAAATTAAGTTTTTTAATGCAGCTGTGATGCACATATTTTACATTTGTATATTATTATATGAGCATCGTACATGTTCACCGTATTTTATGGACTATAAGGCGCATTTTAAATCCTTTAATTTTCTCAAAAATTGACAGTGCACCTCATGTATCAATTCTGGTTGTGCTTACTGACCTCGAACCACTTTTATGGGGTTATTGTGAATGAGTTGAATAAAGTTTGACTCATCGGACTGTTTTGTTTCGCTTAATGTGCCTTATAATTCATTTTGTTCTGTTACTTGATTATTGTTGAACTAATTGTTTGGGGAAAAAGGGGAAGATATAATAATTTTTTTCTTCTTTCTGCTACCTTTCATTTTATATTTTGTATTCTTGTCATTTATGGGATTGTTTTGTATCGTATTTTAAAATGAATAAATTTTATAAATAGATAAAAATAAATAATCCGGTGCGCCTTATAGTCCAAAAAATACAGTAGTATTAAATCAGTTACAACGACTTCCTATTGCCTATTCACAGTGATCTTAAAGATTCCCTAAAGACAGACGTCTGTGAGGACTCACCTAGCAATTGTAATAACCACTCCCAGCACAGTGATGGCGGTCAGAATGTGCTGCACCGTGAGAACGTCCTCATCATAAACGGTCAGTGCAATGAGAACGGCCAACACTGACCCTGAGAAGAAGGTGATGTTCTTTGCCAGCACGGTCAGCAGCGGTGACGTGAAGGAGTTCATGTATTTGGACGTGGGTTTGTAGCCACGGCCTAATCGTCCATGCAGCTCGTGGTTCAGCTCGTTGAAGTGGCGCAAATAGAGGCGCCCGTACAGGGACCAGCGGCGTGCGCCCAAACTTCCAGGCTCCCTGCGGATCACTTCCGTGTAGCTGAAGAAAGCGTAAAGCACCTGCCACACCAGGATGAAAGGACAGAGCAGCAAATTGGCCAAACCTATGAGCAGGATGACTCTGCTGAGCTGCTGGGCGAGCTCCAGGCGGTTTCCGCTGCGCTTGTACTTGGGGTGCAGGTTCCACTTGTTTTGAAACAGAGAGCCAGGGCCCCAAAAGAGAATGAGCTCAAAATTGTACTTCAAGCCCTGGGTTAAGAAGACCACATTGCCTAGCAGGGGGAGCTGCAGCTGCACCGGCAGCAGAGACTTATTTATCATGGCCACCATGTAGTTCTTAAAACGGAGAATACGATGATAGATATCGAGTTCTGTCAGCTCCTTCTTGTGAATGCACATTTGCTGTTCTCTCTGCAGACTGATGAGTCGGTCTTGGACTTCCTGCCATGTGAAGTTGCATAGTTCATCCTGGCACGAGGAAAAAAATACAAAATAAAATTAATCGCATTGCAGAAACGGGTGACAAAACTACTTGTGACAAATAACAGACTCAAAAAAAAAAAAAAACACAGAAGGTGTTAGTTATAACTTAATTCTGTTGTAGCACGTTTTGAAACAGGACAGTAGGTGCAGCACTTACCATGTGGATCTTTAGTGCTTTAATGTAGAACTGTCTGATCTCCCAGAAGCTCAAAAGATTGCAAAAGACTTTTACAAGCCGGTAGATCCAGAAGATGGCTGCCATGATGAGAAGGAAGATGATCCAGCTGTTCTCTTGTATGCTGGATAAAAACAGAGCTACTTTCAGACATGGACTTAATTTATAAATCATTTACATTTTCAGCTTTTGTTCCTCAGATATGAGTTTTAGCAAACAAAGAAGCCTGAAATAAGCTTAAAAAAAAACAAACAAAAAAAAAAACAACTAAAGGTCTTAGTTAGACCAACTTCTGTTGGTGTTTTGCTCACATGTGCACACAGATTTCTCATACCGATATAGTATATTGTAGTTTCCCGGTGCCTTTAGAGACTGTTGTTAAAAATATTAAGAACAATGGGTGGAATAGCCTGAAATGTAATCTGCTCTTGTTTCTGTTTGCTCTGTTACTAGAAACGTTACCAAAACTGTAGTGACCAAAATAATTCTTTATGCCAAAACCGTATGAAAACGTGCGTGTGCTTCGCGTGTATACGTTTTCCTATTTTACATGCATTCTCTTTCATCGTCCTCCTATTTCTGGTTTAATCTAAAATTTAGCCAAGCAGGACTGTACAAAACAATTGGATCATCACAGGGATTGCATGCTGTTGGTTGTTCGACGAGCTGAACGCGAGGCTGTTTTTATTGCTTTTGTGTTGTCTGAATTCCCATGAGCCTTTGCTCTGCATCAAGTGAGTTGGGCAAAGTTAAATCCATGGTCAAGACAGAAACAATGAGAACTCAGAAGCGCACAAATGACACTTCTTCCCTTGTAACACTTGAAAGCAACATGTAAACGCACATATAATGAGCATCTTATAAATTTTAACCTATAAACTTTTGCATACAGATTAAGGTGAGGTAGTCTGCTTAACTCAGTTTAAGACTGAGAAAGCTTATAAATGCTACAGCCATGACTATACTATAATCAGTACAATCAAAGTCTAGTTTACATCAGTGTTTTGTAATTCATTATTAGGTCACTATCAGAAGGCAATAAAATAATATTGTCTTTGGTATACATGTGATTTAAATCAGCCCAAGTGTGAAATTAGATATGAGCTATGAAGAGGACAGAGCGACTCCAGACTGTAGGACAAGCTGTTCCCAAATTAGAATTGCAAGCGGATGGACGTCACTGACATTGATATAAACAAGTTTTGAGTCACAGTCAGAATAAAGCTCAAACTGGCAATGAGAGGCTTGTGGCTCAGGTGGCGAAAATAACAACAAGCAAAGTGAAGACGTTATAAAAAAGAAAATGTGAACACAAGTTTGTGGTGGTGTGTGGGAGGTTGTTTTGTGTAGCAGCCAGCCTGACAGTATTTTGGCTGGCCAGTCACACCACACCAAAACTATTAGTTACACTGGCTTGGTGTCTAAGACCAGCCTGAGCAGGGTACACAAACATGTTCCTCCAAGAAACCATGAGTTGGATGAATGCTCTGAGCAGAAGGTGAATATGTTGAAAACAACTTAGCTGGGGAAGGAAAACATTTTTAAAAATCCCCTATTTGACTTCTTCGTAAAATGAAATAAACAGACCCATTTCAAATAAAGATTAACTTATGTTGAGCAATGTGTATTTTAATTTTAGACATACAGTATTTTGAATGATAACCAGAAGTTTTTTTACTGCTACTGGCACTGAAAATACATCAGGAAGGAGTGCTGAAAGAATATTACAAACCAAACTTAACATAAGCCTGTTTCACACATTTTCAAGCTGAACCCAAAGTATTTTTCCAGCATTGGTGTCATGCTTGAATTAACCAAAAATAACGGGGGGTTAAAGTTGATCCATCACGTATTTTCCTCTGAGACAGAAAGAGAGGCAGTAACAGAGCCAGTTTGGACAAGTGGTGGGCAGTGCTTGAAGCGCTCCAATCCAACAAACAGTGATGCTGTCATCCTGTTGCTTCAATGTTTCTGGCCCCATGTGTGCAGACACACATTGTGACAAGACTTGGCTGGCTTGATTGATTAATTCATGCATGGATGACTGCTGGAAGGAAGATCATATCAAATTTGCCATCACGTAAAGGGGCTTGGTTATTTTTTTTTAAATATGACTTTCTAGCTTACGTCTCTGTGTTAGTGACAATTTAATAGGCTTTATAGTTATTTCCTAATATTACAGGCAAAAGTATCATAAACATTATTTTAATTCAGAATCCAATTCAGTTTCAGCTAATTAGGCTTTTGTTGAATTTCATTACCTTGTGACTGTGAATGTATATTGCAGTCTGTAGTCACATTAATTGCAGTCTTAAAATGTATTTTGCTGTATAACTATGATAGTCTGGGCAGCTGTGTAAAGTCTGACAAATTAAATTACTCTCTAAAGGCTTTCTCTAATCCTAGACTAAGAATGAGAACAAAGCATTTCATTACACTGCGTGAAACGAGAGAACAGGCATGTATCACTTTCTAAAAATGCACTGATTTCAGCTGACTCAAATCGTTTTTATAGCCACATGAAAAATGCAACTTCAAAAACCTGCCTGTAGCTATAAACTGAACATCTTTACCTCTGGGTGCACTGATGGCTTGGTAAGATAGCGTCTGGTAAAGTGACTTTGTTTCTGTCCAAAGGGTTTTGGCCTTGTCCCGTGTGGTTGACTGCTCGATTGGCAAAAAGGACATCATACTCCACACAGTTGACAAGGAATGTAGTGAATGTGACAACAAACAAAAACTGACTGAAAAAACAAGAGGGGGAAAAAGAAGAAATAGATTTAAACTTTCATGAATGTAAAACATAAGGAATCGCCAATAAAAACATGAACGGCAACTGATGTTGGTAAAATGCATAAAGACTTGCAACTGTATTTAGTCACATCACAATTAGTACATTCTGACAAGAAATTATTGACAGAAAAAATAATTACAACTCATTTAAACATCTTGACAAAATATTTTGAGGTGCATTTTGACAACAAATGCTCAATATTATTGATTTCCATATGAAATTATGCCAAAATAAAGAGCTTTACACCCCTCTTAAACTAAGAAATAGTTTCCACAAGATGTATATGTAGTTGCTGTTAATAACTTTAAGCCTCTGGCACAGTCAAGTGAAATTATGGCCACGTGACAAACTACCAGTGTCATAAATGAGGCCAAGTCTAATTGAAAACAAGCATACTGTTTTTTTTTAGCATGATGTAATATCTTATGACGCAATTTGCAAGTGTCTAAACAACTTAATACTTACACAAGTTCAAAGAATTCAGACAACATCATACAGGCAAAGCCATTCTTTTGATGAAAATGATAGATGTAGACAGTGTGGTTAAGGAGCATCTCAGTTGGTATTGTAACATAAAAAAAAACACACAGAGACATCACGCAAGTTACCAGTAATCTCTGCAGGATAACTGCAAATATACCAAATTAAGACACAAAAAGGTGTGAGAAAACACACTCCGAGTTAAATGAAGATTAAATGTTTGTCAAAGTAAGACAAAATATATATATAGATATCTATATGTGAGTGAAGATCCTCAAACTCTGAAATGTGAAGCACAGAACATTGTGTTGTTGTTGCTACTTAAACCGAGCTATAAACAAAACAAAACAAAAAATGAAATCAGGATGACAAGCTAACCCACATCTGCAAGACATAAATCATTTATGACAACTTGTATATGATAAATGTCTGTTATTTTCAAACCAGGCAGTTTAATCTTCTGTAAGTGAACCTGGGGAACTTGTTGAACTTTATGCCATGAGGTTCCTTGTTTCGTAATCTGTCAGTGGTAAACATTATGCAATTCAGTATTAAAACAAACTGTGAACACTAGCACTTGTGCTGGAAAGATTAAATATAAAAGGATATTCTTGTAAAGAAGTTATCCAAGTTCTTGATGTGATGCCATGAGTCTGTAAATAAAAAAATATGCACCATTACAAATCCCCAGTGATGACACTTCTGCACACCAAACACATTCAAATGACTGTCTAGCAGTATTTACAAAGTCAGAAACGTCTAAAGTACACAAACACATTTAATCTGCTTTATGATAAACATGTTTACCTTTTAGACTTTCAGGTACATGCAGCAGTAAATCTTCCTCTCCTGGAGGGGAGTCTTCCTCGAAGTCCTCAATCCTCTGATACTCCTGATAGGCTTCAAGATTAGCCATTGTGCTTCATATTCTTCATTCACTCCGAACAGACAAGCTTCTTGTAGTAAAGACTATACAAAATAACTAAAGGAAAGGACGACCTCCGCTACATTCTATAAACACTTTGCACCTGAAACAGCTAAAAAAGGATCGAGATAGCTAGCATTAGATGCTAACCAGCTAGTCTGACGGACAGCGTTTGCGTAACCTTACATGATACGACGTAAAATACGCCAACGAAGTAAAAATTCAGTCCACTGAGCTTCGGTAGGTTTACTGGTGAAGGACGGTCACATTTATAAAAGATGACAATCAAAGCCGAGAGTCTGGAAGCCGGTTAGCATGTGGATGATTCAGCCTCTGTAGTCAGGGTGACACGGTTTGTTTTGTTCCCGACTTGCTCTCTCCCGAAGATCTTGGTGGGGTAACAGCGTGCTGGAACGTCTCTGACTGATGAAGCCCTCTGGAGTGAGGGTGAAACGTTTCTATTAAAAAGAAACTGTCCAGATGACCTGATTGAGAGTTATCAGATTTTGTGGTAAATATTTTGGAATGCAGTTCTGATACTAAAGGGGCCCTCAGCAAGATCTACCTGTATATACACTGCTCAGTTCATACCATGAGACCAGTTTAGACTCTCTTAAGCTGAAATGGGAAATGGACTTAGAGGAATCCATATCAGACTCAGTCTGGCAAAAGATAATTCAGAACATTAGTCCATCCTCAATCTGTCTGAGACATACTGCAATTCAATTTAAGGTGGTGCACTGGCTGCATTGATCCAAAGTCAAGCGGTCCAAAATCAGAACTGACCAGGATCCTGAATTGTAAATAAACTCTAGCTGCACTCTTACCCACATTCTGGACTTGTCCAAAGCTGCAGGGCTATTGGCACTCTTTTTGATACTTTCTCGGGGATATGTGGAAAAAACTGTATCAGTCACCATTAATTTCATTGTTTGGTGTGGCCCCCTGTGGATGCATCCTTCAGCAAGTGTGAGAGAAATAGGATTGCTCTTGGCTCTCTTCTAGCCAGGTGACTTTTTTATGCAGATGGAAGGATGCACATCGCCTGGCAAATGAACACTGGATAAGAAATGCAATATATCATGTTCAAGTGGAAAAGATCAGATATAATTTGAAAGATTCTATTAAGAAATTTTAGGACAATCATCTGTTTTGTTCAAAATATGTCCATGCCTCTTTAACATGCTCATGGCTGCATGGATGATCCAGTGTGGGAGGGTATTTTGTTCTTTTGCTGTGATTTTTGTATGTCTTTGTGACAAGAACGGGGTTTAGGGATTTGAACAAGATCACAAACAGCAGGAACGTTTAAAAGATTTAATCAACTGCGTCTGGTGGAGGTCTTAGTCCTTGGGTCGGCACAATCTGACGATATAGGAGAGTTAATGAGTAGGAGTTCTATAATAATGTTCAGATTGTTTTGATGATAGTCACCAACCTTCAGATTGTTTTTATTTGATGATAGTCACCAAGTCACCAACCTTCACAGACAGATGAGCGAGCAATTCTTTGAAGGAGTTGTTCTGGTGACATCACCGGTGGTGAAGATGAGCCTGCTTTGAGACCGAGCTGAGCAGTGAGTTGCAAGGAGGGAAATCCAAATGACAGGTCCAGAGAAACAGTCAAGGTCGATACAGGGGTGGTCAGAGATCCGAAGCCAAACTTGAGACGAGGTCCAAAAGTTATGGTCGTTATAGCCGAGGTCATTTCCATAAGCAGCTCAGACAATCCAAAACAGATAGGCAGAGAGCAAGACAGAATCCGTGAAGCAGGCGTGAGGTCAAAACCAGGAAGACAAAGAACACTATGGCATGAATGCTGGACATTTACTCACTGTGAAGCTTTCAATAATCTGGCACTGAATAGAGTGACTGTGGGGTTTAAATAAAGGTAAAAACAGGTGAGCTTCATGAGGGCTGATCGCAGTGACTCAGCAGAGTGGGTGTGGTTAAGTGAACAGGCAGAGGTGCTGCAGACTGACAGAAGAGCATAATAAACAAGAACTATGGCCGGCAGGGCAGAAAATGTGACACTTTGTATGAAAGGTGAATCGGCTGGTGACCTGGTGCAGCGACAACAACCTGGAGCTTAATGCCCAGAAGACAGTAGAGATTATTGTGGAT
>JARVGS010001968.1:24306789-24318544 GCA_031762315.1 Hypsolebias antenori | reverse complement strand
GCCCTCTGGAGTGAGGGTGAAACGTTTCTATTAAAAAGAAACTGTCCAGATGACCTGATTGAGAGTTATCAGATTCGGCGTGAATGTAAATATTTTACTCAGCTAAGCGAAACCTTCCTTTTATACGACCGTAGATAAAATAAAAAAAAAAAAAAAAGATGAAGATGAAGTGGATTCCATACATACGCGTCTGTGCTGGATTCATGAAGAAAAATGGCTACAAAATTGATTTTTTTTTTACGAACTGAGGGCGGCAGCAACACACCACAGCTGTGTCTAGTCTGCCGGAAATAAACCAACGAAGAAGAATTGAGTCGCTTCAATATGGCAGCCTGCTTAGTGCAGCTAGGTCAATAAATAGCTTAACGATTATCTTAACTTAATGAAGTGTTTGTCGCTGAAAGAAGTATAAATCATGTTTCGGGTGCTTTATTGTAGATTGGGCACCACTGCTCCTTCACGGTCACTGTCGTTTTACTCGCTTTGCAATAAAACAGGAGTTAAATTAAATCTCTCACGGTAGGTTAATTTGGACTAGTAGCTAGTTTAGCAATGCCTGGAGATTTGTTATTAGTGTAAGCTGGATGTTAGATAATACAGAGAAAACTTAACCGGCTTTTATATTGCAGACAGAAGTGGAGAGTACTGACTAGTTTTCAGTTATATAATCTATCTCATTGAGTATAGTTTAGAAAAATTATTAGTAATAAATATTTATCAGTATAAGCCATACATTCAATTTTATTTGTATAGTGTCCATTCAAATACATATGATCCAAATAAAGGAATTTAAAACATTTAATTACATGAGTTGTTCAGTTCATGTCAAATGTAATTAATTTGCAATCTATACACCAAATAAATTGTTTCAAGTCAGATTGTTTTAATTCAGGCCAAATAAATGAGCACCACTTCAAATTCAATTTAAATCCACACAGTCTAGGTTAGCGTTTGAAATTTTTGTTGTATTTTGTTTAGAAAAACAAAATATGTTGCATCAAATCTGCATTAATTCAGTCCCCGACAAATTCCTGTTGGCAGGATAGGTAGACTTGTAGTTGCAGACTTAGGAAAGGCTTCTGTCTAAAATCATTCAATTAGCCTTTCAAAAATAATATTCATGGTTGATAATTTTTAGCTTTTAAAACCCCTACATGTTTCAGTTCAGTAACAATTACCGGTACATCTTGTGGTTCAGTATATTCAGCTTTGAACTATATTAATTTTCTGTTTTTTATCCAGGTGGTATACATCTCCAGGATCTCATACTTCCTCGCAGCAGCCTGGCAGCACTGTGCGTCACATTTGGAGTCTTACTCAGAGAGCCATTCGCCAGTCTTCTACTCGATCAGCTAAAGCGTCTAAATCCCCAAATTTGAAATTCATCCTTGGACCTGCAGTGCTTACAGTCTCTGCACGCCTATTTTTCCGCATAGCACACTGTGAGGCAGATGAGAATAACAACACCTTAGTGGAAGTTGCATCCAAACACCCAGGGCCTGAGTTCAAATGGCATATTTTGTGGGAATTTGTCAAACCTCAGTGGTATGCTCTTATTGGTGCTGTCATGGTAAGCATCAAATATGTTGTCAATCTTACAAAATATTTACTGCAAGTAAATTAAATGTGTTTATCTTTTTAGCTTGCTTTTGGTGCTGCTATTTTAAATATTCAAATCCCACTGATGCTTGGGAACCTGGTGAATGTTGTTGCACAGTATCTCAGAGAACATACAGGGAATTATATGACTGAGATAAAAGGACCTGCCCTGAAACTGCTTGGACTGTATGGCATTCAAGTAAGTACAAAATAAATGTATCAATATATGGCACAGTTGTTTCTATTATAAAATTTGTAGACTTTTTTTTATTATTCCATCTAATAACCTGGTAAGTGCATGCAGATATCTCTGTAGCAATTGTGCAGTCTCCTTTACTTGCTGTCATTCAGATGAAATAATCATGCCGATATAGAAATGTCACAACTGTAAAATAAATGTTTTATTGTTCTGGTCATTTATCATCTCCTTTGTGCAGGGCCTGTTAACAAGTGGCTACATCATCCTCCTTTCAAGAGTAGGAGAAAGAGTGGCAGCAGACATGAGAAAAACCCTGTTTGCATCCTTGCTGAGTTATTGTATAAGTTTTAATTAAAGATAAATATTTATGTAAAAAAAAAAAAAAAAAAAAACAAGCGGGTTCAGTGTTAGTATGCTTCCATTCAAACCTTCATCCCAATAGTTTATAAAATTTTTTTTTCAGGCAAGATGTGGCTTTTTTTGATGCCAATAAAACCGGGCAGCTGGTAAATCGTTTGACTGCCGATATTCAGGAGTTTAAGTCATCCTTTAAATTGGTTATTTCTCAGGTATTACTAAAAATATGACTCAGTATTTTAATGTAAATTTGTTAAAAACAAGTCTCCTAAGTTTCTCCCTTTTTTAAAATTTCCTCTATATTTTAGGGTCTGCGGAGTATCACACAGACAGTCGGATGTTTTGTGTCCATATATATCATCTCCCCAAAACTCACAGGTTTGACTTTGGTTGTCCTCCCGTGTCTAGTGGGAGCAGGGGCTCTTATTGGCTCATTCCTGCGCAAATTGTCTCGTATGGCTCAAGAACAGGTGACACCAAGCGTTGTCGTTTAAGTTAAATTTAGGTTGTTTTTTTTTTGTAGATTTATGTAAATGCACTGCTGAAAATCAACAATAAAAACAAAAAGACAAGAGTTGCTGCTACTTTTTTTTTTAATCCTCAAAATGTGTTTTGTTTGCTGTCTGACTGGATGTTGAAATCAAGGTGGCGAAAGCTACAGGAGTGGCAGACGAGGCTCTGGGTAATGTACGCACAGTGAAAGCTTTTGCCATGGAGGAACGAGAGCTCCAGTAAGTTAAAGTACATTTAGTAAAAGTTGTAATCATTTATAAATATATTTTAATGATTGTGGTTGTTTTCCTTAGATTGTATGAGTATGAAGTTGACAAATCATGTGAAATGAATGAAAATCTTGGCACTGGGATTGCCATTTTTCAAGGCCTGTCAAACGTCGCCCTGAACTGTAAGTGCGTTTACATTAGTCTTGCTGTTGGACACAATGTACTGTACTGTAGTTCAGACTGTCTGTAATGTTGATGTGCTGCATGCCATTCAAACAGGCATTGTTCTTGGAACTATTTTTGCTGGAGGGACTTTAATTTCCAACAATGAAATGTCTCCTGGAGATCTCATGTCCTTTTTGGTGGCGTCTCAGACTGTTCAAAGGTATAAGATGTCCCGCAGTGATTTTTATTCTACATTACTGTATTTATAAATAAATGCATTTGTTGAGAAGTAACTCATTTCAATGTTTTCATGCTCAGGTCCTTGGCAAGTATCTCCATCCTCTTTGGACAGGTAAGAAAAAAAATAGTTTATACCGTACATTATTTTAATTGTAGCATCATTGTTTTATCTGAAATGACTTCGTTTGGAATTAAGCTGATACTCTTACATTTATTATAGGTGGTGAGAGGAATAAGCTCTGGCGCTCGGGTCTTTGAGTACCTTTCTGTGCAGCCCACCATCCTTCTCTCTGGGGGAAGCCGTATCCCCTATCATTCTATGATGGGAAGAGTCGACTTCATGAACATTTCATTTAGGTTTAAATCCTATTAAGTTCAACTACAATTACATCTAAATACATTTGTAGACTTTAGCTGAACAAAGTCATAAGAAGATAATAAACATGTGCTCCTTTTTTTATATATTTATAGTTATCCGACAAGACCTGGCCATGAGGTCCTAAAGAATTTCACCCTAACGCTGCCACCTGGAAAAACTATTGCTGTTGTTGGTGAATCTGGAGGAGGTAATTTTAGATAACTAGAAAGTTTCTGGAGAAACTTTGACAGGGACTGCCAGGCTGCTGCCAATCTAAAAGTTTGATTTGACAGTACTATGCGTTGTGGTTCGCTCTCAGCTATCGCTACCAAGTTGCAGCTGAATAGTTCTAAAAGTGGCTGAGTTATTGTATTTTTTTTCCTTTTAAGCTAAGGTAGCCATCTTGGATTTTTGATTTGGATTCTCTGTGTGATGGGGAACATTCTCAGATGTAGCCTCACCAAATTTCTGCTCTATATGTATAAAAATAGCTGAGTTAAAGCCATTTAAATGTAGCTCAGACAGCCATCTTGGTTTTAGATTTTCAATACATGTAATTTCGGTCTCGGCTACGACCAGAGCAAATTTCTGCTCAGTATCTCAAAGAATGACTGAGTTATAGCAGTTAGAAGCTTTTGACTTCCATTAGGCATTTTGAATGAGAAATATGGCATCTTTGTTAGTAAATTACGTCGCCATAGTAACTCGAAATGCCAATAAAAGTACCGGTAATGGCACGCATCACGGCGCTGAGCCAGTCGTTTTGATATAACATTTGTGGGAGTGCAGTTTGTGGTTCAGGCCGCATTAAAGTTGACGGAAGAGTTAAGATATAAATAAATAAAGTTAAGAAACCCAAGTTGGGTGGAAAATAATAAGTGTCTGCATATACAGTGCAGTCCCCAATTACTCATTCTTAGGTTGGTGACATGGAAACGCTTTAATTGGTGTGTTCATAAACGTTAAACCCTGCAGGAAAGTCTACAGTGGCTGCCTTGCTGGAACGTTTCTATGACCCGACCAGCGGTGTGATCATGTTGGATGGTCTCGATATTCGAACGTTGGACCTGGCTTGGCTCAGAGGCCAAGTCATTGGGTTCATTAACCAGGTAAAGGCTGTTCATTACTGATACATTTTTAGAATTTTTACTTCTGTGTTGAGATCTCACTGCTGTTTTGATTTGCTGTTTAAAGGAGCCAGTTTTGTTTGGATCTTCTATCATGGAGAACATTCGCTTCGGGAAGCCTGAAGCCACAGATGCTGAGGTTGTGAATGCAGCAAAGCAGGCCAATGCTCACCGCTTTATCACAAGTTTCCCAGATGGTTATAACACCATGGTTGGTATGTAGTTTCATTTAAGCTTTATCGATTGTTTAGAAATTGTATCGCTTGCAAATTCTGAATTTAGGGTTTCTAAACACAGGGGAGCGAGGCGTGACGTTGTCAGGTGGTCAGAAACAGCGCATCGCCATCGCCCGTGCCCTGATCAAGAACCCAAGCATACTGGTGCTGGATGAAGCCACCAGTGCTTTGGATGCAGAATCTGAGCGAGTGGTGCAGGAAGCTCTGGACAGAGCCACAAAGGGTCGCACCGTGCTCATCATCGCCCACAGACTGAGCACCATTCAAGGGGCCGACTTCATCTGCGTAATGAACAACGGCCGCATTGTGGAGGTGAGGAGGTGCTTTTGTCTCTGGCTAAATGCCTTGGCTAATTTATGAAAACAGCTCGCAAGTTCAAAGAAGCACCGAAAAATTATTATTATTATTATGTATCAGTGTTTAGACATTTGTGCTGGGAAAACTGGTAATTCCCATCTACTGGGAATGACTGTGCAATATTATTTTTCATTTGCTCTGACAGTCTTTTATTTTTCTTATTCCAGGCTGGGACACATTTGCAACTGCTGAGCAAAGGAGGACTTTATTCAGATCTGATCCGCAGACAAAGAGCCGAAGAGCAAAAATAAAAACAAACAAACCTATTTCAAATACAGTAGATCAACAATAAATACCAGAGTTTATTAAATGAATTATGTCAAATATGTTATATATCTACCAGCTCTTTATTAAGTTGTACAGAAAAATTACAAAGTTGAGAACAATTTATATATTTATTAACAGACCAACTAAATAAAGCTGTGCTGATTTTAAAATTCACTACTGTACAGATTGGAACTACAGTAAACAGAAAATTTTGTCTTTGAGTTTCATTTTATCTTGTATAGAGTTATACATTCGCATTTGATATTAAATAAGATGTGACTGAGATGTCAGTTTTCCAAATTTTATTTTGTAGATATGTTTATGAAGAATTTATTCTTGTAAATATGGTTGTCTGTGAGATAACTGGCTTGGGCACCATCAGTGTTGTTCTTGCTATTGCTGAGTTATTAGGTAGCTTAACCCTTTTGATTTCACAAGAAATTCAATATCTTGTTTTTAATGTGTAGTAAAAAAAAAAATAGAAGCCTTTTATTCATCTTGTATAGCTGTGCAGCCGGTGTTCATCTAAAATCTAGAAATATCATGGTACTATTAGTAAACTGGATTATAGGCTTGTTAGCAGAACTGAAGAATAAAGAGCTGAAACATACCTGACTTTGAAATGGAATTTATACAGTTAAACAGATAAATTAGTGCATGGGGCAAATATAATTGCCATAACGTTCAGTCTGATGGCTTCCAAGAACACATTTACAGATAGAGATTCAATTTTTAATGATCATCTTACATGAGGAGAAGATACCTGAGAGTGTTCAGATACCAGGACTAAAGCAGCTTCAAGCATGTAGAGCTGAAGATTTTTAAATGGAGGTTTTTATTTTGTTTTTTTGTTTGTGGTCTTGTTTATTTTATATGATTGTACAAACATTTTGAAACTCACTTGGCTGTCCTTCCTTCCTCCCTCCCTCTCTTTGGTATGTGTCAGTCAAAGAGACAAATCACATATTCCACTTATACAGTAGTTCAGTTTATTATTAATCCATACTTTTACCTCTATTCTTTTTATTAAGTCATTTGACTTCAGTATTCACTAAAGTACGTATTTATTGCCTTTCAGTAAGTTACTTATTATTCAAACAAAACTACAGTAATTCTCCCCTGGAACTATGCTATTTCATTTATTTTTATGTTGTGTGAATTTGTGCCTTGAACCAGTTCCTGCCTCTGCCTGCAGTTCACCAGTTGGCCTCTAGATGGCGAACCAGAGCAGATCCGCTTCTGGAGGATTGACGCTAAGCGTCTGTAGCTATTAGCTACCTTTCTAGCTTATCTACCCCAGTTTGGGGTTTTACAGATCATTAGTTAGCTAGCGTTCCCCAAGGCTAATTTTACCAGGCAAACATGCAGAAATATGAAAAGCTGGAAAAAATCGGAGAGGGTAAGTTTTCTGAATTTTAATAAAGTCGATGCAAGCTAGCTGAAACATGCTAACATTCATGTCATCAGTTTGTGCTGGGTAAGAAGCTAGCACAGCGTTGCTTTCCCATTCATCGGGAACATTAATTTGGTTAAACGAAGCATTGGTCTTTTTCGTAGGTACTTATGGGACCGTTTTCAAGGCTAAAAACAGAGAAACCCACGAAATTGTGGCTCTGAAACGGGTCAGGCTGGACGACGACGACGAGGTATTCAATCTGTTGACAGTAGCGTCCAGGCTAGCAGGCTAGTGCTAAATCAAAATATATTTCACTTGTTTCAGGGGGTGCCGAGTTCTGCTTTGAGAGAAATCTGTCTTCTGAAGGAATTAAAGCATAAAAACATTGTCAGGTTAGCCTGCTACTCCTTTTGAAAAAATTACGTATTCTGTTGATGAATGTCAGTATCTGGTGTATCTGTTGTCAGATAAGTTAAATGCCAATCATTGTGCTTTTAAACTTGATGTTAACTCACAGAAGATTGTTTTGTCTTTTCCAGACTGCACGATGTACTGCACAGTGACAAGAAGTTAACCTTGGTTTTTGAATATTGTGATCAGGTGAATTACTCTTACCTTAATTTGAACATATTTCATACTGGAATGAGTTGCCACTGAGTGTCAGGCAGGCTCCCACACTCACAGTCTTTAAGTCTTGCTTGAAAACCCACTTCTATTCTCTTGATTTTAATATGCTGTGATTTGTTTTGATCCTCTCTGTGTTGGCCATTTTAGTTAGTTACTGTTGCTATTCGTATCTATATTTTATTTTATGTTTTCCTGTCAGCTGTGCTTGTTTGTTTCTATTGTACAGCACTTTGGTTGGCCTTGTTGCTGTTTAAAGTGCTCTCTAAATAAATTGGTATGGTATGTTCAGACATATAGTTTTTATTTATTTACAGTATTTTATATATAAGCTGTGCCTTTTATTTCATTTTACTTATTTCTTTAATCAATTTATTTGTGTCTCACTTTTGTATATTGCTGTCACGTGTCAGTGAATGCGCAGAATGATTTATAGAATCTTAAATCTTGGATTACTCAGTAGAAACAAAAACCAAACTGCTCACAGTACAAATAAATTAAACAACTCAAATTTTATTTGTAATAAACAACATATGGTTTATACTCTTGTTCTGTTCATATTAAGAAGTTGAACTTTTAAACCGTTCGTGACTGAGTCATTTTCTGTCACGCAGGTGAAAGAAGCACGGCGAACACTTAAAAAACCTCTAGTTGAAAAGTTTGATTGCACCCAGCACAAGCAGACATTCTGGTGCTACTGCTGCAGCGCTGAAGTCGAGAAACACGTTACAGATGACAACATGACTGTGATTCATGGTGGCTTAGTAGAACACATGGCCACGTAAGTTTAATGTCATCTCTTTTGTTTGATTTAAACAAACATTCATCTGTAGGTGCAGTGATACTTTGTGTTTTTTCCATTTCATAAGGTTATTCTATTTCAGCTGTCTAAAATTTGTCATTTTCAGTTTAAACCTTACCAACAACAATAAACAAACGATGATTTAGATACTGTACACCACTCTTACCATACTAACTGATTAAATTAATTAAATGTGTTGGATTTCAGAAGACAACACAAGAACAATACTCACAAGTTCTGGTGGGATAATAAGGCTGACCCCAAGAGTAAAGACAAAGTCCTCATCACAGAGGAGGAAGCTGAAAGGTGGGATCGATGAACCAAAAGTTGGTAATAATCAATCATCTGTAGAAAAGAATTGCTCACCTTAATTGCTGTTTATTTGTGACTAGGTTTAAAGCTGAAGTAGCAAAAGTTTTAGAGTCATTTGTGGAGAAAGAGGATGAACACATTAAACAGGTAAGTTAATTTTATTGTAACTCACATGTACTTAAATGGAAGTAAACTAAAAAAGTCAAGTGCTACCATGTGCATTTGTTGCTATGTGATGAGGTGCAAACAGTATTTATTTTTCTTGTTTGTCTCTGTATGGCTGCAGCAAGCTGACTTCATCCGAGCCCAAGAAAAACATCGTCAGGAGGTCTTTCAGTCTCTGTTAGAGGTTTGTTTTCCAAGGATGCAGTGGCAGTATCCATCACTATGACCTTGACTGTTGTTTTTAATGTAAAATGAATCGTCCACTTTTTTTTTAATTTAATTTAAAAAAAATTTTACATCTAAATGAATGATTGTTAAAGTAGCAAAGCAACAAATTTACTATAATTTAGATACATTTCTGTGGCCCAAATCTGCTCTTATGTTTTTTTTTCCCCCCATTTACTAATCTTGAGTTCCTTTTTGAAACTATTTATGTTTTAACATTAATTCACAGCTAAGTAAATTTTATGTTACATTTTAATATACAAGCATCAAAACTGAGTCCTCACACCCTTTGACCATTATGGATGTAGCTATGGTCAGGGGTTTTGACACAGACATGTTGATGTCCTCCTTTCTGGACCTGTGTTGTGTTGACGGGGAGCAAAAAAATCACTTTGTATTTTCTGTGAGATATTTAACAAAAAAAGTTTCGTGTTCCTCAGTGTCATATGTACAATACATTTTTTTTTTCATTTTTAGTTAAATTATTAACTGCCAATGAGAAGAAAAACATAAACATGCAGGTGTTGAAAAGATTGTCAAGTACTAATCAACTTAACTAGTAGGGGAAAAAAATGATAGCGTTAGGATAAAGCCTCTAGTTGCTCCTTTGTAGTGACGGATTGATTTACTTTCCTTCTGACTGATCCGTTTCAGCTGACATTCATAGTTCACTTGCCTCAAAAAAACAAATTTTAAATACTGTATACAGTACTTAAAAAATGTTTAAGGCTTATAACAGCTGAACAGAAAACGGGGCATGGAACAGTAAAGCTTAGTCATCTCTTGTGCAAATCTTTCCAATTATTTAAATTAAATTGACACTTTAAAATCTCCCTTTGTTAAAAAAAAAAAAAAAAAAAGATTTATTCTGACTTATGTTTCTACCATGTAAAACTATTAAGATCCATCACATTTCTTCCAACTAAACATCAACACAAGGCTACGTTGTACAAAACTCTATTGAGAAATATTGCACTGATACTGCCTTTTTGTTTTTGAATTGCATAATAGTTTTCTGGTTAGCGCTGTTACGTCACAGCAAGAAGGTTGCAAGTTTGTCTCCTGGCCTTTCTGGGTGGAGTTTGCATGTTCTCCCTGTACATGTGTGGATTTCCCCCAGGTTCTCCAGTTTCCTCCCACAGACTAAATCCATGTCTAAATTGTCCCTTGGTGTGGGTGAGAATGTGAATGGTTGTCTCATTTGTTTCTATGTGTCCAATAATAAGTAATGGACTTGTGACTTGCGCAGAGTGTACCCCTCAGTTTGCTCTGGAGATGGGCACCAACTCCCCCGAAAAGGAAAAAGGCAAAGAAAACAGATGGATGGATAATAGTTTCCTGATTCTGGCTCATGTTGTAAAGAAGGATGTTGATTCTAAAGTACTTGTAAAGTCGAATGTTCCATTCATCCGTTTTCTTTACTCTCTTTTCCTTTCTGGGTCACGAGGCAGCTACTGCCTATCTCCAGTTGTCACTGCGAGAAACGAGGTAAACCCTGGACAGGTCACAGATCTATCACAGTGCCACAGAAAGACTCACACACACCCAGGGACAGTTTAGAGTCACCAGTTAACGTGCATGTTTCTGGTTTGTAGGAGGAAACGGGAGTACTTGGAGAATGCCCACAAATGCACGGAGAGAATATGCAATCTCCTCACAGAAAGGCTGAGAATTGAACCTGCAACCTTCTCGTTGTGAGGCGACAGCTTTAACAACTGTGCCGCCCTAAGTTCCAAGTTTCATCAAGTTTAAATTTAAACTGTTGCCTAAGTTTAATGGAGGGGGGTGTGGGGTGTGAGGCTTGAAAAGAGAGGTTTGCTCTAACAAAAGATGCACAGCAGTGTGAGAGAATTTTTGATAAAAGCTGAAGTGAAGCATGAATAGATGTCAGACTTCCTCTGTGAACCACTGTTGGCTTTTCCTGAATCAATATCAGCGTAATGAAGAGCAAGAAGCTTCCAATGGGCTGAGCAGCACTAACATACCTGCTGAGGTTTCTGTCAGGTAAACTCTTTCTTCAACATTTTTATGTTTAATTCATATGACTAAAAGTGACTTTTCTTTATTTGTTTTATTTGTGCTTTGTCATATTGTCTGGGAAGCAGCGCTCAGTTTCAGTCTGAAGGATCAGACCAACCGATGGGGAGCGCCTTTGTTGATTTGGTGGTTGAGGTTCCACAGACTGCAGCCGGACAAGGGCTGACTTTCATAGGTTATCAGGTACTAAGATGTCATGAAGAGAGGGTCAGTAATAATCTTTGTTTTTAAACAGACATGGTCACTCGTTTTTTTCTGTTGCAGGATTCATCAACCATTGGAAATGTTCATACAGGTATTTGATTTTAGTGATTGTGAAATCCAAAGATTGTTTTGATACTGACATACAGACAGAAGTGAAACCATCATCTTATACTGAAGAGTCATTAAAAAATACTGTAGTTCTTGAATGTTTAACACTCCCCTTTGTATTCAGGCAAACATCAAGCTATTAAAATATAATTTGATTTCACATTGTGTGTTTTTTATACAAACCGGATTCCAAAAAAGTTGAGACACTAAACAAATTGTGAATAAAAACTGAATGCAATGATGTGGAGGTGCCAA
>JARVGS010001968.1:24269444-24283216 GCA_031762315.1 Hypsolebias antenori | reverse complement strand
CACCCCCACCCCTCCCCAGGGAACTTTCTGTGAGTGTTTATCAGGAAGCTGGCTGAAAACATCAACAGAACTGTAGCTGACTTGAACAAAGCTCATGGACTAAAATCTCACCGCCTGAACCTCAAAATGCATATGTATTTATCTTAACTGTGCTTGCGGGTAGAGGTTTTTTGATGTCTCGAATCGTGTCCTAATTGACAAGATGTGAAAGATCTTTTTTTGTAATCCCACTATCTACCCTCATGGTTCTTCTCCCTTTTCATGTCTAAGATTATGGCCGCGCTGATGATAGCTGCAGCTTTGCACACTTAGTCCATGTTTCGGATGACTGTGCGTACATAGTCATGTTGTACCTGGTGCAATGTCAATAAAGATACTATGACTCTCTGACTGACTCTGAGCGAGTGGTGGGGGTGAGTGCCGAGCTAACCAGGCAGTCGTACGTGGGCAGGAGGCCACAGGCAGTCGTCATGAGCAGACAGAGGAGGCGCCTGGAGGCTTCACATGTGGAGTCGGACAACAACGAACAAGGACAGTGCATTCAGCAGAGAAGAGTCGGACTTAGAACTGGAGCGTTTACAAATGTAGGCAAATGTAGATGTTTAACAACCCGTTAAAATACACCAAAATGCAGGAAATTGCATCTACTTTATTAAACATTTTCTGGGGGAGGACCCGCCCCCCTTCCCCCACTATTTGCATTTTGGCATTGATTGGTTTATAAATTAAGCCCTGATAACATTTATTGTCAACAAGCAAATTCTTGATTGAAAACGGCTTTGGTAAAAAAAAAATAATAATAAAAAAAAAATCAGAGTTCTGTTGAGACTAAGAAAAAGACCAAACTTCACCTCATACAGGTAGTCGAATATTTCCAGTATTGTTAGGACACTGGCTCCAATAAATAGCCCCATCTGACCTCCAATGTCACCTACAGAAAAAGAGATGAACAGATACAAGCAGGTATTGAACAACGACGCGTGAAACCATTCCCAGTGCTGGCACATCTAATTCAGAGTATCTCTCAGCAATCAGAACAGAATTGACAAATGTGAACATGCAGGTTCGACTTCTCATCAGAACCAACCCTGCTGCCCTTGCAAGAGCATCAGATTATAAAACTGTGTTCAGCCAATCTTGTGGGTTCAAAGAGGAAACCTCAAAGCATCAGATGAGAACACTTTTTTTTTTGCCTGCAATCTGCTGAGTGTTGAAACTGGTTTGTTTTTTTTTTGTCCCAATGAAAAGCAAAAATCTTACCGAGAAGCCCCGCAATTTCATACGCCTTCTTCTGCTCAATTTTTTCATAATTCAGAGCTTCAAAGAAGATGTCCAACACCAATATATTTTCTCTGCAAAGAGGACAGACAAGAGCACAGCCAGCGTGTGTTACTTTCTGCAGTTTTTCTTTTTCACATTACATCAAAGGACATTTCTCATTTTCTATATAACTTTCTTTCATTATTGTTACATTGAAGGTGAACGATGGAGACTCAGGTCATGCTGCGCTACAGTCTACAGAAAGAAGAGGTCATTAACTGAATAACTAATACTTACCCAATATATTGCTCAGTTTTGTTGAATTTCTTAGCCAGATATTTAGCAGATGCCTTACTGGGGATCTTAACCATGGACAGCTCCTTGCCATAGCGAGTCATGTTGCAGGGCGTCTGACAGACACAGTAATCGTTGTCTTTCTCTACCAAAAAGTCTGTGGATGATCAAAGTCATTGTGATATTGTGAGCTCAGTGAAGAATCAAACAAATCTGCCAGAAGCAGTTCTCAGTTTGTGCTAAAAATATTGCTGCATAAAACAGAAATACATTCGCTGCCATCGTTCACTTTCCATGAACGCAAATAATGACTGAAGCTGTAATGCTGCAGAGGAGGGATAATACTGGTGGGATTTACTTGAAATCAGTGAAGTATAGTTACATAAATCATCATAATGGAATTTTTAAACAATATTTTATAACATCGAAGTTCATGCTCAATAATCCAGATTAAAAAAAAAAAAATCCAACAAAGTTCAGTCAGGTCATCAGGATGGTTTCTTTTTGTCTTGAGTTTCATCCTTCATCCAAAGGACTTCATCAGTCCGAGGAGCCACAACTCAGTCCCACAAGCAGCACATGCATAGTGGGCCAACCAGTTTCTGAGGCAGCCATAGCCAAAGTTTGTGTTGTCTCGTCAGACTGATGACGTCTTTTGGATGAAGGACGAAACGTCTCAACAAAAAAATAAACCGTCCAGATGACCTGACTGAACTTTGTTGGATTTTATACCTGGATTATTGCGCATGAACTTTTATGTTTTGAACCACTTTGGCTATGGTTGTCTCAAAGGAGTCGATGGGGGAGAGGGTGGGCCCCAGAAACTATCTTATCACCAGAAAACTGTTTGGCTCACTATGTGAGTGTGCTGCTTGTGGGGCTGACTTTGTTGTGGCTCCTCGGACAGATGAAGTCCTTTGGATGAAAGACAAAATGTCACAAAAACAAAAGAAACCAGCCAGATGACCTGACTGAACATTGCTGGAATAATTTTATAACTTTGTTTCAGAACTATCTGACACTGAAGTAATCTCAAAATGAAGCTATAGTTTTATCTCAAGCCTGAAATGTACTTGTGGCAGTGCTGCTGAGTATTTGAATGTAGGCATTAATGGAAAAAGAAGACACAACAGTAATATTTTATGCTGAACACGATGAAGAGCGTGAGCTCACCTAAAGCTGGGTCGGCGCAGTCTTTGTACTGCTCAGGCGTACAAACTGTTGAAGTCCCTGTTAGAGGTAAGAGGGAGGTGATAATCAATACTCAAGTAAGAGGAGGACACAAGAATGCTTCTTTCCACACGCTGGGCCAGGCTGAGCTCATACCCGGCATGTGAACCATCCTGCAGTTGCAGTTCTCTAGCAGGTACCGAGTTTCACAGTCAATGCGGCACGCAGTGATGCTGTACGTGGAGAAGAAGTCTGACTCTATCGGAGTGGACTTGCAATCTCCCCAAGGCGGTGGGAGGTACTGAAGCTGAAAGAGCAAACAGCACATGTTTTCCCCTCGGCATATCAGCTCACAGGATCACACCGAACGTAATGAAATGCAAAAACCCAGCGCAACAGAAGTAAAACCAAAAAGAAGCAGACACAAATGCACACAAAAAACAGATGCTTTCAAATCAAAGTGTGCACCGAGACAGAGGTGGCACAACATGATTGCTGTGCAGCTGCAGCAAGCACACATCATGCAGAACATCCACGGTGCAGGTCTAGTCCCTGGCATGGAGCAGTGCACCATGGGAGTAGAGGCAGGTTTGGGAGTAAGAACTCTGACTCGAGACAGGACACCACAATCAATGGACACATTTTAGAGCTCTGACAACAAAGGTCGAAGCAGTAAACTGTTTACATATTACAAAATTGGACCATTAAAATTATTCAGCAGATTGGATAGTATAAAAAATATACAAGAAAGAAGTTAAAAAATAAGTTTTGTAAGCTTGATTGGATCATTTAAAAAGGCATAATTTGTATTTCTTACAGAACCGCCCAGTTTAGCCTCATAAATTTAAGAAAAAATAAGTTTACCATGACGCCTCATTAGGACTCTCATTAAAAGGTGAAAAGCAGGTCTTTCATTTATGAGTAACACAGGAAAAGCAAAAATGAATCAGTAATTAAATAATGTTTAACAGCTTAATTTGAAAGCTTTGGCTCATTTGAAACATTAAACCTTCAGAGTGAAGTAATTTTCCTTGCATGTGTGTGTGTGTGTGTGTGCCTATGTGTGTTTGTGTGAGATCTCTAACCACAAACTATACTTTTGATGTTGTGTGTGCAACGGTTTAACACCCAACAAACATTTGATGACCACAAAAAAAAAAAAGAAAATAATTATGCGTGACTTGTTCGAGTGTTTTTGTATTTTTCAGTATTTCCTGTGTGCAATGGGAACTGATCAGCAATCAGCATTATCACCACATTAAAGTCCCGATTATATCCACCAGCTCTACCCAGGCCAACTAACAATCAAGCAATCTTGCAGTCAATAGAGAGTGACAGAGATAGAGTGCAACTCGTTGATGGAGTGGATTTAAACTGGCAAACATGATTAAGCTTTCATTGAGCTCCCTTTTCAAACTAGCAGACTCTCATTCTTGAATATACGTGAGAGGAAAAAGCCCTGGCGCGATGTATTCCAGGCTACAGACTGCAGCCAGACGCTTCACGGGTGATAAACTCTAATGTATCACACTCTCTGGTCCTTTCATAACTCAAGGCTTCAATGGATTGCTCCACTGAGACATAAAACCAAAAGCAAACAGAAGATGCTTACATAGAAATGAACAAATAAAACCAAATAACAGCTTGGCTGAGGATAGAGACTTGGATAAGTTGATTAAAGGAAGAAAACACATCAGCTGCTTGTTACCTATTAACTGAATAAAGAAGACAACAACAATGGCACACTGCAGCCACACAAAAAGGGTGAGGGAGCAGCAGGTTAACGTGAGAAACTGAATGAGTGTAACATTTTTAACAGGACAATTCGTAGCATGCAGCAAGCCCAGTCGCACATACGCTACCCTCTGCTCTTGGGTGGAAACGAATGTTTGGAAACCGGGGGCAACCCCGAAGCCCAGCTCATGGAGGAAAGGAGGCTCTGACTGAGAGTGAAGCTGCACCTTTATGCCGGCCTCATACGACGTCTCGTCTAGGGGTGAGGGGGTGAACCCGCATCATTATCAAAATTAAAAAAAGATCAGCAACAGCGAGATGAGAAAAAGGAAGCGTTTACCCACTCTAAGACAATAAATCTGAGTAACACCCATGGAAAGTTGACCATTTAACCACAAGACGTTAAGAAAACCTGTAGCTAAAAAAAAAAGGCACTTAAAATTAGGTTAACACTCAGGTATCTCTAAAATCACTAGTAAAAGCACTTTGCATCAAAACTAACTTACGGTATTTAACCACAAAATTAAGAAGAAGTACAGTAGTTCAGATTTTGTGAAGTGGGGTTCTGTGGATAGTTTATGAACTGGTAGTATCTTATCTGTTGCAGAAAGCTCTTTGGACAGACAGTTTAGAGAATTATAAATCAGTGCTGATCAATTTGATGAGCTAATGTCTAAGTATAAAGGAGGCAAAGACTAAAGTGGTGTAACATTGTCTTCAAAATGCCTCATATTAAAAAAAAATCATACAAATATGCTACAATTTCAAATTTTTATTTAAAAATAGCTTGCATGAAGCTCTATGCGTACTCGCAAATGCAAGTAACAGCAGTCATAGCATTTCAAATGCAGCCTGGGACATTTCCTTCAGAGATGCTTTTCTGTTTGAACAACCATGTACTGTAAAAGTGAATGTGGTGTGAAGGTTTATAAAATAGTGTTTGCATGCTTAGAACGTTTTGAGATTGGAGTTACGTTGAAATGACAGCACTCTACTTTTTTGTTTTAGACCCGCTCAGACCAGCTGTGAGCTTGTCAGCGTTAAGGTATACAACCATTAGCTACTTTTTAGATAAATCTGTTCAACTGCTTGTTAGCATAAATATCAACCACTCACACATGGCAGAAACTCAGAGCATTTAGTTATTTATTCATGGTAAAAAATGATTTGCTGAAGTTCAAACGGAGCATCAGAATGGGGAAGAAAGGAGATTGAAATGACTTTCAACATGATGTGTTTGCTGGTGGGTGACCTGGGTATTTTGGGTATTGCTATCAATATGTATGTATGCTATCTATATCTATGGTCTACTTGGGTTTTTCACACTCAGCCATCTTTTGGGTTTACAGAGACTGGTCTGAAAAAAGAGATGATGTCCAGTGAGCAGCACTGCCTTGTTGATGCCAGAGGTCAAAAGGGAATATATTGGATTGAGATGATAGAAAAACAACAATAGCTCAAACTTCCACTTGTTACATTCAAGGTTCAGACAATTTTATCTCTGAATGTGCAACACGTGCAGTTTTGAAGCAGACTGACTACAGCAACAGAAAACCACAGAGTTCCACTCTTGTCAGCTAAGAAGATGAATCCGAAGCTACAATTTCACCAAAATTGAACCTTAAGTCGTTGGAAAAACGCTGCCTGATCCGATGAGTCTCGATTCACTGGACTCCAACGGTCACCAAATCACAATCCAATCAAGTTCCTTTGGGATGTGGTGAAACGAGAGATTCCCATCACAGATGTGCAGCTGACAAGTCTGCAGAGATTGTGTGATGCCAACAAATGAAAATAGACCAAAATCTCAGATAAATATTTCCAACACTTTGTTGAATCCATGCAACAAAGACTTAAGGGAGTTCTGAAGTCAAAAGAGCAAGTCTAAGCTAGTGCTAGCAAGTGCGACTTAATTAAATTGTTGGTTGATGTTTGTCTATAGCTATCTAAAACAGGTAAGATAATTATTGTTCCTAACCTGATTTTAAGAACCCTGCTTTAAAAGATCTGTACTATTAATTTAAGTGTTTTATTCTTTGATTGGGGTAGCATGGTAGCTCAGTTGGTAAAGCTGTTGCCTCTCAGCAAGAAGGTCACTGGTTCAAATCCCAGTTGGGGGGGGGGGCATTTCTGGGTGGAATTTGCATGTTCTCTCTGTGCATGTGTAGGTTTTCACCAGGTACTCCAGTTTCCTCCCACAGACCTAAAACATGCATGTTGGACTGATTGATAAGTCTAAATTGTCCCTAGGTGTGAGTGAGAGAGTGAATGGTTGTTTGTCTCTTTGTGTCCCTGTGATGGACTTGCAAACTGTCCATGGTGTCCCCTGCCTCTTACACAGGGACTACTCTCACCAGTGACCCCAAGATCCAAAAAGGAAGAAGCGGGTAAAGATAACAGATGGATGGATTATTTGATTACACTGAAGGCAGCAACACTGATAAATGCCTATCAGATTTCATCCATGGTCTCAGTGATTCCCAACCCTGGTCCATGAGGAACACCATCCTGCATGTTGTATTGCTCCAACACACCTGATTCTGTGATTCAATTACCTCTTCATGTTCTGCAGAAGCCTGTTAATCACCATTCATTTAAATGACATGTGTCAAAGCAGGGAAACAACTAAAACATGAAGGATGGTGTTCCGCAAGGATCAGGTTTGGGAACCGTCCAATTTTCATATAATAAATATTTTTTTGTTTGTTTGTTTTGTTTTGTGTGTGTGTGTGTGTGGGGGGGGGTGTCTTATTGATCTTCATGTTCTGATCATTAGTGACTAACGCTTGAGCTTCTGCTGTCATGGATGCATTTTGCAGTGGTGATTAGTATACCTGATGCATTGCTTGAAGATGGCTGAATGATGGTCATATCTGAGCAATGAAAATATTCAAATAGAAAATAGAAACAGGTTTATTTCATTTTTATTTATTTATTTTTTTACCAGTGCAGGTTCCCCAAAATAAAATGTGCCATTGTTTTGTGGTGTCCAAGTGTCTTTTTCAGAAGACCAGAAATATGCCTCAATCATCCCATGCTACTCTGCTGAAACAAGACACATTTTACATCATTTATTCATGCTGACAGAGTCACTGGGTTGATTACCATTTAGAGCAAAACCATTTAAATCTAGCACCATTAATTGCTAAAGTAAATTAATTTGATGTACAGCGCACATATTCATTATTTGAGGTGGAGATTTTAATGAGACTGCAGCTCAGTTAAAAAAATGCACTTGAACATATTGTTTAATCATTTTAATCATTGCAAACCCTAAAATTGTAGCAAAGCTCCTATTTTGTACAAAGTGCATTTGCCTTTTCTGTCACTGGGTTTGACTGAAAATTCACTGGCTACTGTTTGTCTTGTGGGTTATTCTGGTCTGAACGAAAGAAGCACAATCTGAATCTGTTCTCCCAACAACGTCACACAAGCGCTCCACTGTGTCATTAGATTTAAGTAGGAAATCCATCTGAGCACACTGTTATGACTTTCCATGAGAGCTTTGTGATCCATTCGAGCTCTACTGTAGTTATTGGTTTTCATCCTTCACTGATGGTGGTGGAGCCACAGTCAGGGCTGCAAATTTTCAGCCGTCAACAAACCTGCCACAGGCTTTTCTTCTTCCAGTGAAATTGTGCCCTTAAATCATGGTCCACTTTTACAACTGAACAACAACAACAAAAATAATAATAAAGAAAAGCACCAGGTTTTTGCTCTAATCTAAAAATTCTGATCTAAAACCAGCTTTTTGCTGCTACAGAAGTTGGAAAATTAAGCACAGTAAAAACAGGGGCTTGCTATATTTTAAAAGATCTCTCAGAAACTCTTTAAAGTCCATATTTAAGTTGACCTCTGCAGACATGGTACATTTTGGCTGCACATAGTTAATCATAAGAAACATTCAGTTAGATGCTTAATAGGAGCAAATAAAACATTTTAAAATTAACTACAGTGTTAATGACTGCTATGGGGTGCCATTTAAAAAGTTAAACAGTCAAAAATTAACAACAGTATTTTGGTTTATTTAACCTTTCATGAGGAAAAAAATTTGCCTTTTTAAATGTCATATTTTAACCCTGTTATTCATACATTTATAAATGTCACAGTTTCAAATTAAATATTTAACTTACAAGCCAAATATTCAGTTTACAATCTAAACACTTAACTTGCAAGTTAAGTGTTTAGGGGCCGAGATGGTGTAGAGGCAGGGCAGCCGGCTCAGGACTGGGAGGTCCCGGGTTCGATTCCCGGTCACTGCATACCTCGTTGTGTCCCTGGGCAAGACACTTAACCCCAAGTTGCTCCCGGTAGGACTGGCCAGCGCCTTGCATGGCAGCCTACCACTACCGGTGTATGAATGGGTGGATGGCTGGTACTGTGAAGCGCCTTGGGGCTCCTCATTGGGGGCTGGAAAGCGCTATATAAGTAAGCTCCATTTACCATGTTTAGTTAGCAAGCTAAAAATGAATGTCCAAGCTAAACATTTAATTTACAAACTAAATATTTAACTTGCAAGTTAAATCTTTAGTTATAAAATTAAATATTTATTTAGGAAATTAAATGTTTAGCTTGGAAAATATTTAGGTCTGGGCTAAATATTTAGTTAGTAAATTAAAACGCTAGATTAGGAATTAAATATTTAGCTTAGAAATTAAATGTTTGATTTGGAAATTAAATGTTTAGTTTTGAAAATACATATTTAGCTTGGAAATCAAATATTTAATTTACACCTAATTATTTAGTTCACTAACTAAATATTTAACTTGGAAGTTAAATATTTAATTTGTAAATTACACATTTATCTTGGACATAAACATTTAGTTTGTAAACTAAATATTTATTGTGGAGCTAAATATTTAACTTGCTAACTATTTAACTTGCAAGTTAAGTACGGTATTTAGTTTTTAAACTAAATATTCAGCTTTTAAATTAAATATTTTGTTTGGAACAATGACATTTATAAATGTATGAATGGCATGATGAAAATATGACTTTGGGAAAAAAAACTTTTTTTTTTCTTATGAAAGAATAAATAAACAAAAATATTGCTGTTAATTTTTGACTGTGTAACTTTACAAACGGCACCCCTGCAATCTAATGAATGTTATTGTATAATTCCGTTAGAAGTCACCAGTAGAGACAGACTTCATGGACTTCAAAAAGTTTCATGTATACAGTATTTTAACTACACTGAAAGTGAGGAGAATTCAATCTAAGGTATATATTTCTACAGGCTGTCAAGACTACAGTGCATTTGGTTTCAAGAGGCACCGCATGCTTCTATAGTCGCATCCAATCATTCCTCAGCCCTGAGCCATCAATACTCCAGTGCTGCTGTAACTCCTCAGTTTCATTTAGTGAATACTGAATCAACTCTCATATTCCCACATGAGGAAAATCACTGATCTGCTTTTGCTTCATGCTCCACAAAACAGAGACAGATAATGGATGCTGGATTGTGGGGATTTTGGGACAAACACTGAATGAAAGCGAAGCGCGGTGCGGTCAAAGTTGAAGGCCAATCATTAGGTACCAGTTGCTGCTGACATGACACAAAAGTTTGAAAACCAGGGGCCACACCAAATCCCAGCTGGTCAATGAAGGGCGGCTCGTCCTGGCTGTGGATTTGAACCTTGATGCCCGCTTCGTAGGACGTCTCATCTGTGGATATAGCACGCCAGAACATACAACAACAAGTGTGATCAAGTTCTGGTTGGAAATTTTGTTCTTACGTTGTCTGTGAAGACGATTTTGCTCTCAATGCCTTAAATGCCTCATTTAGGGTGTGGCTTTGCTCTCTCTCCTGCTAAAATCAACAGCTCTGTTAGCCAGGAGATTTACACTGCTAAATAACAAAACTGCAGCTCCACCTACTTAAACAAGCTGTAATAGAGAGGTCCTGTATTTTCTTACATTGGGGAAAAAAATCAGATTATAAGGCTGTATCATTTGAAATAACCTGGAAAATTCTGGTCTGAGCAGCACACTGATGTGTTTTGACGTGTATGCTTATGTGTACCATGTATACATAATGTGTAAGTGTAAATATAGATCTTTGCTTTTTCATTAGCTTGTTAAGGGTAAGTGCTAGGGCAGAGGATATTAGTTTAGTTTTTATTTTAAAATGTGAAGAATGCTAAAAAAATAAACAAGTGCAGTCATCAGAGCAAAGTCTTTTTTTTTTTTTTAAGGATTTTTACTGTTTCAAGTGGTTTATGAATAAGGTGCTTTATTGTGAAAGGTAATAAAATGGAGGTGGTGGTGTGCTGGCTCATTGTAAGCAGATTTATAACCACAGATTTACTGTGTGTTGTTTAGTTTATGGTTATACAATATGTGGATGTTGTTGCACATTGTTAACAAGAAACAATTAATCACTCAGTGCAGTTTATTAGATCTGATGTCAGCTGAACACCTGGAGAAACACGATGATATTCTTGAAGTAAATCACCTTTTCTACTTATTTAAAAAAGACATTGCGAGAAACAACAAAATAAAGGAATTTCCATAGAACAGGTTGACTTAAAACTGTTAATATATAAGACTTGGGGTGAAACTTGCACTGACCTGTTTCTCCCCAAACAGGCAGATATTCGTCCTGCTGGATGTCCAACATGATTTCCAGGCCATTCCCTGTGCCACCTTTTAATGTCGTCAACAAAGGGTTGCCGTCTAATCCTGAGTTGAAAGTGTAGCATTTCCCATAGCGCGTGTAAATCTGTGAATAGAACACAGAGACGAATCAAACAGTAAAAGGTGTGAATGAAAAATAAAATCACAGCAGAACCACCAGCCATCAATTTTCATCTAATTTCACTCCCAACAATTCCCTGTGACAGACTGAATGCACTATTTTCCCATCAATTAATAAAGAAAGATCCGGGTGGTCATGGTTAAAAGTCTGAGCTGGAACTGAATCAGTGCCAGTAAAGCTCAGCAGTTCTTAATGTTTTATGTGTTTTCACTGCAAACCGTCTTGCAAAAAGGGGCAGATGTAATTAATTGAACTTGCTTGGCTGTAACTTTTGCCTCAGTGGTCCAAGCTGACACACCGTGTTTCCAGATTTTAAACTTCCTGCATCATCTTTACAAACTGAACCCATGTTTTGTTAAAGAATGCTTACATTTTCACATAACACTGAACAGCTGAATGCAAGATAAGAAATGTTGAATGTAAAACAATGAAACAAACAAAAAAAAAAATAAATCATGAAACAAGAGACACCATTTCCCTCCAAAAAGCATCTGATCTCCAGGGTAAACATGACCCAGCCCCAACATTTTTATGATGTGTTGTTGCCATCCAGATCAAAATTTCCATTTTTTCCCCCCAAATAAAATACAAGTTTATAAGATTAGCAAATCATTGCTTTTCGTTTTGAATAACATTCTGTACATCCCAATTTTTTTGGACAATGTGCACTGTTCTGCAGGAAAAAAGTTAAAAGAGCTCAAATGCATGCAAAGAGTTGGAGGGCAATAAAGCGGCCGTCAAAATTATGGCATCATTCACCACAGTGAGTCATAATGTTAATGATCACAGCTGTCCAAATATTTGATCCATTTACAAGATAACTGTACTGAGCTTAAACAATGTTGGTTCAACTATTCACTTCTGTGTTTAGAACATTTTTCAAACACCAAGAAAGGACAGAAAAGGCCAATCAGGTTTACAGCAGTAGCCTCCGTGCCGTGTTAAAAACGTCTGATGGCAAAAAGTCAACCAGCTGAGGCAAAGCTGCTCTCCAGAGATCAGAGTCAGTGTTTCATATCCAGGCTCAGACAGATGCTGTTAGACACAGCTTTATGTCTTGCCGCTTGTATAATGAGATCTCCAAAGTGACTTGAAACTATCTAGCTGGCGAGTGATTTTAAAAATTTTGATGGAATTTTAAATAAAATACAAAAAGTAAGAGGCAGTCACACTTCAGCAGCACCCTGAGATGCTCCAGATACACGCACAGCTTGAATCCAAAACATGACCGTGTCTTACTGATTTCTTGGTCAAGAAGTTAAATGTTTCATGTTTTTGACACTGGTATTAAAGAGAGGAACAAACTGTGAACAAACTATGATGATTTGATCTCCGTCAGCAAAAGCAGAGGTTACTGTATTTTCCGGTGTAAAAGTTGCAATTTTTTGTATAGATTTGCCAGTCCTGCGACTTATACGACAAAGTGACATTTTTTTTTTTTTTTCCCCATACAGTATTCACAACGGAAATTTTGACTGACGCTTTAAATGTTCATTCATACTGACATGAACCAGAGTACCGTGTTTTTTGGCCTACAAGTCACTTTTTTTTGCATAATTAACATGCCCTGTGATTTATAGGCTGAAGCAACATATTTATGGACCCCCCTCCCCCCCACCACCACCACCCATATTTACAAAACTATTTGTGGCTGAGATACAATTGTTTCCATTCATTCTGATTGAAAAAAAAATTTGAGCATTACCAATTTCAGCCACTTGATGGCAGTAGAGTAGTAGTAGCAGTAGGGCATGTCATTGTATCATGTAATAGGTAAATGGAGCTATAACGACAAATTCAAAAAAGTTCAAGACTAAAACAACCAGACTTTATTATACTTTATACTTTATTATTTTTGTCTTGAACTTTTTTGAATTTACCATGTCCTGATGACTGAGAATCTTCACCAGTTATTAATGACATAATCAACTTGCCATATACCCCATCTTCGTTCTGCTCGCTGCTTGGAGCTCAGCTTCACTTTGCTGCACCGCCCTGGCGAAATGCAGCTAATTTGACCATTTAAGTGCATTTATTAAGTAAAAGTTCAACAGAGACACACCTTTGCTATAATTTTGGGCAAACAATAATTGTTTTAGGTGCTTTTCTTGTTTAAATTTGAAGAAATGTGCAGCGATCTTGCTTCTTTTTTCATCTCTGTCTGTGCGCTCCCTTTGCACCGAGGCAGTGAATACGTTTGAAACGCAGCTGATATGACCATTAAAGTCCTTTCATTAAGCAAACTTTAGGGTGAGAAACACCTTTACTATAAAGTCGAGCAAACAAGTAATTGTTTTTAGGTGGTTATCTTGTTAAATTTCAAAGAAATGAACAGAGGCTCGTCCATCTGCCATGCACGCTTAAGCCCCCCACATAGTTCTGCATACGGCCGTACGCCGTACATACGCCGTACATACGCAGATGTACGCGCGTACCCAATACGCGCAAGGCTCAAATTTTACATACGCGTACGCGAACGTGGTGTCGACACAATAAACTTCCCGGTGCCGGACTGTTTTGTATGTGACACCAATGTATTAAATTCCTCTTCTTCATC
>JARVGS010001968.1:24258400-24269344 GCA_031762315.1 Hypsolebias antenori | reverse complement strand
CAGAAGTGTGGGGCTGAACTCACTGCGTACAGTACGCGCGTACGGACACGCGTACGGACGTACGCAGAACTATGTGGGAGCCTTTACGCGTATCGTGTTTTGAAATACGGCTGATTTTACCATCAAAGTGAATTTATTAAGCAAAAGTTAGACTGAGACACACCTTTACTATAATTTTGAGCAAACAAATAATTGTTTTTAACTGTTAACCTTGTTAAATTCTTGTTAAAGTCCTCTCGTGCATGCTCCCGTGGCCGCCATTTGGCAGTCCATCGATTTATGGCACAACACCAATCCACATTTCCGGGTTGTCAGCGGTGACGCACAACAAATGTGATGTGTCAACAGTGATGCATAGTAGATGCAACGTATCCGGCAAAGCGACATACTTATGGATTCTTCCACTTTTTTAGACATATTTGGACTGATGCGACTTATAGGGCGGTGCGACAAGTACGGCAAACATTACGGTAAACATTGCCATTTGCAGCCACTAGAGGCGCAAGAGGAACCTCTAGATTTTGACAACTACTGTTAGGCATATATGTTGTTCCTGTACCGCTACCCCCCACCCCCACCCCGCTGCCCCCTGCTAAACATTGACCATTAAAGTGCATTTATTAAGGAAAAAGTTAAACTGAGACACACATTTGCTATAATGTCGAGCAAACAAACAATTGTTTTTAAGTGTTAATCCTGTTAAATTTTGAATAACTGTAACAGCGAGTCCTCCCATGCGCGCTCCCGCCAAACAGTTTTTGGCAACCAATCGATTTTTGGCATGACACTGGCACAGGTTTCTCGGGGGTCAGCGGTGACGCATAATAAATGTGACTCATACGCCAAAGCGACTTAAATGCTGGAAAATAGAGTAATTAACAAGTTCCTGTTTTGGATTTACCCATATATACAGTATATATGAAACAGTATACTGTATACAATTTCTGGTCACTCTAATATTATGAAACATTTTATACATATTTTCAAAAATAACACCATTTTGTAGACCAGCTCTATGATTTACCTCTACTTTCCCAATTTCGTTTACTCAGACATTGTCTGAAATTGCTTTTGTACTTTAAAAGGAAAAGGCGTACAGTATTTTCCTCATGCCTTGCAGATGTTCAATTAGAAAGGCTAAAATTTTAATTTAGACTGATCTACAATGTCTGAATTATTAATACCCATACTTTTCCTCCTTGATATTATTACCACTGCCAGAAGTCATCAGTGAGCATATCTAAATAAAATTTAAAAAATCAACGTTTGGAACAAGTTGTCACAGTTATACAATGGGCTTGGTGACAATATTGAATTTGGCGTTTGCGAGGATGTCAGGTTTAATGACCGTGTTTGAGCTGCAAAAACAGGACAGGCTTGTCTGCAGCTCCTAAACATCAACGCCTCACAACAGCCTGAGAGAAACCGTGCTGTGAAGGAGCTCCATCAGATGAATTATTAATACACTTTGTTATAAACACCTGACAAACACCATCTTTCTTTTCTTTCTACCTACAGTGCTGAAGTTCTTGTGGGTGCAGTTGTCACCACGAAACTTGCACTGCAGCAGCATGTCCTCCAGCTGGTGGCCGAGACGACCCATCATCTCTGTGGTGTTGGCCTGATAACCAGGGGGCGGGGTGTAGTTTTGGAAGTCCAGCAGTCTCAGGAGAGCCGGTTTGTGGCTGTCTTTAAGGATGGACAAGCTCCTCTTTATCACCGTGTGGTTTGGATACATGAGGTCCATCCAGTAGCCGCTGTGGTATAGGTCATCCTTGGTCAGGTTGGATGCACGAAACACATTTTTATTGCAGATAGTCACAGCCGGGAAGGACATGTTGTGAGCCCAAACCATGTAGATCTTGGTGACAACAGGACAGGACATCAGATAGAGGATTCTGTTCCATGACCAGGTGCAGAGCAGACTGATGCAAAGAAGAAAGGCCAGGCTCCAGACGATCTGCTGAGGCTTTGACTTGCTCGGACAGAAGATGAACTTCACTCCATGAATTTTGGTTCTCCTAATGAAATTCACCGTGATCTCTTTGAGTGGTGTCCGAAGCAAGCTGGGCTCTGCGTGCTGAGGAGCTTTCTCTTGGGCATCGTTTGTTTTATGTGACCCCAAGGCATCCGGTTCAGACGTGGGGGCTTTAACCATAATTGCGAGTGCTCCGTGATTAAGTGCAGTCTCTCAGTAGCCCCCAGCAGACCACATTTCACTCTCAGAGGCTTCCACAAACACCACTTAGTTCATGTGCCCAAAAACTCCAGGTAGCAACGACTGAGGTCCAAGACTGAAAACAAAGAAACTGCGCTCTTTGGAAAAAGTAAATTTGATTTACATAATGATTCCTTTAAATGCAGCTGAATCACTCCAGTGATTAAAAATACCCAGCACAGTTATCACCAGTGCTTCAAGAGATGCACAGACGTGATAATTGCAGATGTGAGCGACGGCTTCACTCCCAGAGGTAATCACTTTGAAAATTCAAAGAGACTTACCTAATTTGATCAGATCTTTCCCTCCTCCATTTCCCTCCCCAGAACCTGACAATACTCACAGACTTCAGAGTTTTTTTTTCTTTTTCTTTGTTGTAATAGCTGTCCAGATCTCAATTTGTGGCTTTTACCGCAGGTTCAAGAGGATCCATTTTAGCTCGCTGACTTGAAGCCAGCAGAAAGGGAAAATAAAGCTTGTTGCCCCCCCTTCACACTCACTCTCTCCTCAGACGAATGGAGAATGAGGTGGAGCCAGTGGATGAAAATTGTTTTCCTCTTGTGATAGACCTCCGATAGTACAGAGGCGGTGAGTGGTGGTATTGATCAAAGTAGGAATGCTTATCATAAAGAAACTCTACGATGAAGTCTGATCTGCAGCTGGTTTTGGATCAATAAATCTACATATCTAATGAGGCGAGGCAGATGGGTGAAATTTTAAAAAAGCAGTAAAACACTTTGTTGAAATGTGTCAGGAATATTTATCACAGCACAGCTTGGAATCATGGTTTTGCCATTTAAGATATTATTTTGCAAATTTAGGTTAGCAAGAACTGTCATGGTGACTGCAGATTAAAGTATGTTGCTCTATTTGCACGGCAGTGTCACGTTTCTGCATGGAGAACAACTCAATTTCATACATTTTTTTTTTTACATTACATGTGTAATATCATACTTCCTCTCCTTTTTCATGCAGATGAAATATTGTATCTCTGTAATGTGAGAAAACAACAACTGATGACATATTTCCTGGTATCTAGTCATAAAAATATGATTACCAATGCATTATTTTTATATAAGTACAATAAAAAAGGTTTTGATATGCAAGAAACATGGAATAAAGTTTCTTGAAAGGAAAAAAAAAAAACCCTTGGAAGGTCATTACATATGAAGCAGAATTGGCTAATTGATTTTGTCATTGCAAGATTTGTGAAAGCAATATTCCTTTGACAATCTTCATAAAACCACAATTTTATGAGGTGTTTTTTGTGTAAAGTAATTAAAACCAACAGCATTGAATTTCCATAAGAAATCACTCCTTTGTTTGGTGTTCCATTTATAAACACAGTCCAGAATATGCATAAAATGATATACAGTGTTTTTTTTTTCCTTCACTTCTTTGGTTTTTATCTCAGTTTAAACATTAAAATCTTTTTTTTTTTTGTCTCATTAGTACAAAATCCTTATTCACAAAAGGCAGATTTTTATTTTTTTAAATTTTAAGAAAATAAATGACTTGGGCATATTCAGTTAGTCAAAAAATATGCAAGAAAACTAATTTATATGTTTGAACAAAGATTTTCAAGACAAGTTTGGTTTGGAGCTCTACAGTGCACATTTTCACATTTTTAAGAATCTGAGTTAAGTTCACTGCACGGAGGGAAAAAGTGTAAAGCTCAGCTGGAAACCTGTGATCTCTGATCCCTCAAATAGCACCAGACTAAGAACAATCATTCATCATCAGATGACAGAAGGATTACTGTACTTTGGAAAACCTTTGTCTGGTAGTACAAGGGCTTATTTAAGTGGTGTTTGGAAAAGGGCCATAAATGCCATATTTACCTTTACAATGCAAAGAGGAAACCTCCTGTTAACCTTACACAGATAATACATTGACATCTCTGGGCTCTGATTAATCTGGGATGGATCATCACACAGTTGGAATGAATTTGGTGGTCATGGTTAATCTGTAATCCATAGCTTTGCTGAAAGAATGTCATGTTGTATGCTTCAGAATGAAAAGACAGAAGGAACATCCAAATTGTTATCAGTGCCAAGAATAAAAGCCTCTTTATGGAAAGCCAAATCATTTGATTTGTACCTCACATGGGCCACGTCTGCCTAAACCAGCCACCAGGGAGCACAAGCCAGTGTATCTCTTTTGCCCATCCCAAGCCTGGGTAAACTGTGAAGGTTGTTTCAGGAAAGGCATCCGATGTAAAACACTTTTGCCAAAACCATAATGCAAGTTCATCAAAGCGAAACCAAACAGGATTGGTCAGGCCTGGGTTAACGATGACTGCCACCGGTGCTGTTGACAAACAGGGTGTCAGCAGCAATTGTGCTACTGTTAGTCAAAGACCACAAAGAGGGAAACATGTCGCCAGACAGAGGGTTTCAGCTCTAAATGTGGTGACAATGACAGGCAATGGTAGAGAGCTGGCTGTCATGATGCAGAGAAGGAAGGTAGATCTTTTATATATATCCAAGAAACCATGTGGAAGGGCAGCAAGGCCCGCAGCATTGGAGCAGGGTTCAAACTGTCTTACCATGGTGTGGATAGAAAGAGAAATGAAGTAGGGGTGGTAGGTAGAAATATAAGGTATTATGCTAAACGTTGTCAGAGGTTATGCTCCACAGATGCTATGTGATGTGGAGGAGAAAGATAAATTTTGGAAGGATCTGGATGAAGTGATAGAGAGTATTCCCAGAGAGGAGAGAGTGGTGATCAGAGCAGACCTGAATGGGCATGTTGGTAAAGGAAACAGAGGGGAGGAGAAAGTGATGGGTAGGTTTGGTGTCAAGGAAAGAAACCAGGAAGGACAGATGGTGGTGGATTTTGCTGAGAGAATAGAAATGGCTGTAGTCAACACTTATTTCCAAAACAGGGAAGAACATAGAGTGACCTATAACAGTGTAGGAAGGAATACACAGGTCGACCACATTTGGGAGATTGGGGACTGTAAAGTTGTGGCAGGGGTAAGCGTGGTCAGACAGCATCGAATGGTTGTGTGTAGAATGACCATTGTTGTGCAGAGGAGAAAAATAGCAAAATCAGAGAAGAAGACCAAATGGTGGAAGTTGAAGAAGGAAGAATGTTGTGAGACATTCAGAGAGAGACTCTGGGTGGAAAGAGAAAGAAAGAGCTTCCAAATGACTGGGCTACTACAGCAACAGTAATTAAAGCGACAGCTAGGAAGGTACTTGGTGTGTCATCTGGACAGAGAATAGATGATAAGAAAACTTGTTGTGGAATAAAGTGTATGACGCTATTCAAAGAAAGATGTTAGCCAAGAAGAAATATTAGTAAGAGGACTGACGAGAGGAAACAGGAATATAAGGAGATGGGACATAGCGCAAAGAGGGTGGTGGCAAAGGCAAAGCAGAAGGTGTATGATGAGTTGTATGGGAGGCTGGACACCAAAGAGAGTGAGAAGGACTTGTACCGATTGGCAAGACAGAGGGATCAGACTGGAAAGGATGTGCAGCAGGCTACGCTTGTTAAACATTAGAATGGTAATGTTCTAACAAGGGAGGAGAGTGTGACCAGAAGATGGAAGGAGTACCTTGAGGAACTACTGAAGGAAGAGAATGAAAGAGAAAGAAGAGCAGAGGTCATAGAAACTCCGGACCAGGAAGTGGGAAAGATTAGTGAGGGTGAAGTCCAGAAAGCTCTGAAAAGAATGAAGATGGGGAAGCCAGTAGGACCTGATGACATACCACTGGAGGTTTGGAAATGTCTTAGAGAGATGGCAGTGAGGTTTTTGACTAAAATATTCAATGATATATTTGAGGGTAAGAAAATTAGTAAGTGCTATATGTTGTCATCATTGTATGTTCTCATACAATGGCCAAATTAGTTCTCTGCATTTAACCCATTGCACCTGGGATACACCCAGGTGGAGCAGTGGGCAGCTATGTAAGCTACCTACGGAGCCATTGTGGATTGGGTGTCTTGCTCAGAGACACCATGACATGAGGAAATTGCTGGGGCTCAAACCTGGGACTTTTGGGGCCTCAAGTCGGCCACCCTACCTCTACCCCATCTCGGCCCCTTCAAGGCCTTCAAAAACGCCTGTGGAATGGATAAGAAATGTGCTGGTGCCCATTTTTAAGAACAAGGGTGATGTACAGAGTTGTAGTAGGGGAATAATAACCTTCACGTCAACGTGAAAAAGACGAAGGAGATTGTCATGGACTTCAGAAGGAACAACACACATTCCCCCATGAACAGAGGAGGATCTGTGGTGGAAGTGGTCTCCAGCTACAAGTACTTGGGTGTGCACCTGAATGACAACCTCAGCTGGGGTAACAACACCACCAGCCTGATCTAAAAGCTCATCAGAGGCTCTACTTCCTCAGGAGGCTGAGGCGAGCTGGTCTGGGAAACACAGTCCTCACATCCTTCTACAGGTGTGCAGTGGCGAGCATCCTGTGCTCCAGCATCAATGTGCAGCATGGGGGCTGCACATCTGCAGAAAGAAAAGCTTTGCAGAGAGTGGTGAAGGCTGCACAGAAGTCTGTTGGAGTCAGCCTCACCACCATCAAATACATCTACTCCTCTAGATGCAGGAAGAGAGCCACCTGCATCATGAAGGACCCCACTCACCCAGCACACACACTTTTTGCCCCGCTCCCCTCAGGAAGGAGGTTGAGGAGCATTAAGTGTAGAACCACTAGACTGAGGAACAGCTTCTACCCTGAGGCTGTTAGACTCATGAATATCTAATCAGGATAATAACTGTGGGAAAAAAAAATCACATCATGCTGCTGATCTGTTTCATGCTGCTGTGTTCATGCGCTCATCTGCTCACACAGACTCATGTTAGTGCTGCTGTTCAGCATGCGGGGGCCAAGATGGTGTGGAGGCAGGGCAGCCAGCCTGGGACCCAAAAGTCCCAGGTTCAATCCCCAGTCATTGCACACCCTGTGGTGCCTCTGGGCAGCACACCCCATCCCCAAATTGCCCCCCAGGTACCCCCAATAGCCACACCACCCAGTGGTGGATGGGTTAAATGCAGAGACTAATTTCACCATTGTATGGAAACATACTGTGGTGACATTATTATATTGTATTTTACTACTCGTGCTTAAGAGTATTTTTAGTTAACATTTTTCATAGTTCATATCTTAGCTCTTATAACTGTTTTGCTTTTACATTTTATACTTTTGTAGGATGTAACTGAGACCCTGTGTACACAATTTTGTTCCACCACATGTACCACATGTGGAGAGAATGACAAAGAAACTTGACTCTCTGCTGACTGCAATTCCTTTTTGTTTTATTTTGAAGTCCCGGTGGTTACAGCTTCCGTACATGCTCAGTAACTTCCCTCGGCAGGTTGCAGAGCCGCTGCTCCAATCTGCACACAATGGAAGGTGGGGGATGTGGGGGTCGAGTTTGGACCTCAGCGAGGTAAATAATAATCCTCTGATCTGTTTATTTAAATAACATTTTTCTCCCATCCATGTATGGATGTGCGTCCAAAAGTTAGAATTTTGTGACCAGAAGCTAATTATCACGTGACTGTTTACCAACAAAAACTGGCGAAGCAACTGAAAATGTGTGGGGTGCCGTTTGTAAAACTGCAGAGTCAAAAATTAACATAATACATGTATAGAGGTATAAAGTAAATATTTAATTTACACCTAAATATTTAGTTTACTATATAAATATTTAACTTGCAAGTTAAGTAGGCTATTTGGTTTGTATATTAAATGTTTATTTTGTAAATTAAATATTTAGTTGGGAACTATGACATGTATAAATGTATGAATAACATGGTCAAAATATGACTTAGAAAAAAAAAAAACTTTTTTTTTAACTTATTAAAAGCTAAATAAACCAAAACATTGAGGTTAATTTTTGACTGTGCAATTTTACAAACGGCACCCCATAAAAACGAGTCAAAAGTCAACTTTTAAGACTACTTTTGTTCACCGTCACAGACTAGTCTGCTAACATGACTCGAGCTTCCTCGTGGTTTGATTCAGCTAAAGTCTTTGTTTACATTGAGAGCAGACCCGCATTTTAGAGTGGCACGTCAACAAATCTGGAAAACTACTGGAATAAACGCTTTCAAGTTAACTTTTGCATTTTCAATTAAGATTATTTAGGCTTTTAAAATTTTATTTATGAATATTATTGAAGTACACAGGTTGAGTAGTAATTGTATTTTAAGTACTGTAATTAAAAACGTTGGCAAATGCTGGCATTTGTAAAACTAAAAAGCAAACGAGGGTGAAGCGAAGAGAAACTGATTGACGTAGTCATATTTATCAGAAATAATGCAGAATTCACAGAGAATCTGAGAAAGTATGATATTCTGTTGTGGCAAAGAACTATTTTTCCTACCCTCATTGACCTCATCTTATTATGGTACATTGCTACAGTTTTATAAATTCATTTTGAAATGACGGTCTGTACTTTTCATTGTTTTCATTGTATTTTTGCACCTCCGTTTGTCTTTTTTCCACTGTTTTAACATTTACTCTATTTTCTTGCCCTATTCTGATTGTTTAACCTGTTTATCTTTATTACATCTCACAAGCCACAAGCAGATATAAAATTATTTTTGTGTCTTTATTACCCTTTTATTCTCTTATTAATGGTTTAAGCAGATAAACCTCTTCCTCCTTTCAAACATCTCCTCTTTAATGTTACTATTTTACGTTTTAAAGACTGGCTCAAACCACAGCAGACCAAATTTGGTCATTTTTGCGTCTTGGTGTAAAATAGACATTTTTCACTCCAGAATATGACTTAGATTTTTTTTAATCTGACTTTATGAACAAAACAAGAAATATAAGTTTGAAACAAACCATCTTACCCAAAGCACACACATAAACACCTATGTTGGATCTGCACCAAACGTCTTCATCTTTAACTTTTTGTAAATTTGCTTTCATTTACTTTTTTTGTTTCAATTACTAACTGAAACCAGGCTGGCTCTGTGCTGCCACCTGCTGGTCACATTCAGATACGTTGCTCTATACAAAATAAACAACTGTTTTTACAAGAAAACATTTATTAAGTGCCGATCAAAGATTTACAACATTAGTTTTATTTGTAATACATGGATAAGAAAAACAGGAGAAACCAGCGGTGCATCAAACCCAGCAGTAAGCAGAAGACAGAGGTTTTATTTAGATATTTCAAAACAAAAAGGATAAAACAATACAGAGAACATGAACCTGTTTCGATGTTTGCGTTTCAAACCAAGAACGTCCTTCTGAATTTAAAACAATCTGAGTAAATATAAAAAGCTGACTTGCTCAAGAGGTTTTGTCTGTTGTGGAGGAAGGTTTGTAAAAATAAAAATACCATCATCATACACAGCAGCAGCAGCCAGCAAGTACAAGAAAATACAATAAAAACTAAGAGTGAAAAACTAACAAATCTATTTACACGATCACTTCCTGTCTGACTGTGTTACACTCGAACTGGAATGTGAGCAACAAAAACTACAGTAAGTTAAATCATTTGAAAAACACATTCTGTACACTGCGTGTTACTACAAAAATACAAAATATAAGCCTGTTGCCTTTTTATTTCTGTTGCTGCAATAGCAAAAAATAAAAAGGTCCACGGTTGATTTCATTGTTTTGCCACTGTCAATTTTAAATGTGCACGAAAATGATCATGTATGTTACTGTTGGGACTGATCAGATCATTTATCATAGAAAATAGTAGGATATTTTAAAAACTCCTAGTGATCTGAAATATGTTTGTTTAGCTCTTGTGTAAAACATCAATCTTGCATTTAAGAATAAATCTTAATTTGGCGTTCATAAATCCATAAGAAGAGCTGGTGTCCAGAATCTTTATTCATCTCGTTTTACTCCGTTTTACAGCAATTTAGCAAAAATACTCAATGAAAACAGTTGCTTCCTACAAAGACAAAGGTTTTGTGCAACTTGGTTGCAGTAGTTTATTTACCTGAGCTAATAAAAGGATCAATAAGAGAAAAGTTTGCATCAGTTGGGTTTAAAAAAAGATTATGGCGATGTAACGTACATTAGGTGGATGGTCTCAGTCACTGCGGTCCCCCCTTGTTGGCTCTTTTATGGTTGTTCATGGCCGGTTATCGCTGCGAGGGTCTCTGCGATCATTGTAGCGGCCCTCGTCATCGTAGCGCTCACGGCGGTCACCATATTTGTTCCGGCGGTCATCGTAGTCGCTGCGGCGGTCATCATAATCACTGCGGCGGTCATCGTAGTCGCTGCGGCGATCGTCGTAGTCGCTGCGGCGGTCGTTGTAGTCACTGCGGCGGTCGTTGTAATCCTTGCGCCGGTCATCGTAGTCACTGCGGCGGTCGTCGTAATCCTTGCGGCGGTCAGTGTAGTCGCTGCGGCGGTCGTCGTAATCGCTGCGGCGATCATCGTAATCACTGCGACGGTCGTCGTAATCCTTGCGACGGTCGTAGCTAAGCTCAACCTTTGCCTCGTCTGGCCGAGTGTTGGTCTCTTGCCCATCGACGCGGCGGATTTCACCATTAACTGGCTCTTTGTCATGGTGTTCCTCTTCATGAGCTCTGAAAAACAGGTGAATTACAGTCAGGCATCTGGGTCGCAGAAACACCAACACTCTGCAAACATTGGTCTCAACATACAGGCAGTCCTCGACTTACGAGCGGGATCTGTTCCTACGGACCGTTCGTAACCCGATTTTGACGCAAGTCGGGACCCGTAGCACGTGGCGTCGTAAGTCCGGATTTTTTGCCGTAA
>JARVGS010001968.1:24213151-24224356 GCA_031762315.1 Hypsolebias antenori | reverse complement strand
GTAAAAGTGTTTCTGAGCTTAACCTTTCCTTAATAAATGCACGTATGTTCAAATCAGCTTGATATAAGTAGTGTCGCATTGACAGCAATGTGCACGCACATCGAAATGAAACGTGCATCTCTTTAAAATTTAGCAAAATAAACACCTAAAAAAATATATTTGTTGGCTAACATTTTAGCAAAAGTGTTTCTGAGCTGAACATTACCTTTAAAAATGTTCAACTCAGCTTTATTTACATATTTTTGCTACGCCGGTACGTGCACGCACAACGTTCGGTTAGCATAGACAAACAACCGATTCATCTTCTACATATTCAGATCTGCTCCTGTCAGCAGCAGCAAACCACCAGATTAAGTCTTGACTCAGACCTGAGAAGTCTGTGTTCCAAGAACTCATATTACCTCTCCAAGCCTCGTACTCCATTCAAATGGATGTCACATCGCGTTTAGCTGCTTTTATTTAAAAATTACTCATGCCACCACATTCAAACTAATGATACTTGCATGTCTCTATAGCCTATAGTAAATGACAGATGTCATTCCTTGGGTCGTTGTGAGGAAATTTATCTCTACAGAAGCTTCAATTGTGCAAATGAGTAAAAATACAGGAAGTGTTTGTAAGGAGTTAGACTGGAGGTTGCCATGGCGTGCTTACTCTTTTTTGACGCCTAAGAATTTCAATTTAATTTGAGTTTAGTCGCATGGCTGATTACAGTGGGTCTCTGTACCTCTGAGAGGTGCTGGTACATGGCAGTGGAGGAGGAATTGGCTTTCCACCCATAACTCTCAAGCTGCCATGACCAAAATCACAGAGGGGGGGGAACAAGTCTGTCCAGCCATGATAAATGCTCTCAGGACAAATCTGTGAATGACAGGAAAGCTCTCGCCTTGCATTAAAATATTATTTTCTCTGAGACTGTGATAACATTTTGTGATTTCAGAGAAAATAAAGAAAGAAGCAAACAAAAGTATGTATATTTACATGTAGATATACACACCAAATGCAGACATTTTATATCTATTAAAATAGCAGATGCCAAATTGGTCTTAAAACAGTAAGTTTTAGTGATCAGTTTTCTTTTTGATTTCTCACACTGATTTTGCCGTTTGCGTGTAGCTCAGGCTTTGGTCTCTCACTATAACCTTGTCCAAAGATGGGCACGTTCTGAGGGAAAAGAAAGGGATGGCTTTGGTTTCAGGGCTGCAGCTTTTTAATTTGTGAAGGATCATTAGCCGAGGAAGGCTCCTGCTTGTAGCTCTGGGGGGATGGGGAAATCAAATACATGCAGCTCGAAAAGATACCTATTTATCTGTGTAATAGTTGCAGCTCTCACAACTGGCAGTGTGAAGATAATATAATTCACGCATTCAGCAGCAACGTGAAACTCCACTGTAAAGATCTGTTTTAGGGAAAACTAACAAATTTATGCAAAGCGTTTAAAATATACAGGAATACCAGGTTAGATTGAATCAAACAATGTATATCCTGCTGTCATCATGTTCCACTCCTACACACAGAGGAGGGTGTGTGGGCATAAAGTGTCAGGCTGGGGTCCCACTTACTGCTGCAGGTAATGTAAAACAGATTCATATATGCAAAAAAGTGTACACAAATGAAAATAAACAAGAGTACTGGTACTTGTTCAGGGTAGGGTTTTGTTTTATCATCAGGTTGATCTATGTAAGGCCTAGCCTTTCTTAAAGGAGTGCTAGGCTAAGACTATGCTATGTTGAGAAATATAGATTTGCCAATACTGTATGGTCAAACCATGAAAAGTACGTAGATATCTTATCTTATGTGTTTGAAATGACTATCAGCTACTACCACAACGAATTTGAGCAAAGTATCTGTAAGTACACGGTTATGTTCATTTTTGTGTACGAAATGGTCACTTAAAAGTTAATCAGCTATAGACGTACATCCAGTAATTTTGTACTTTCTGAAAGTTTAATTGAATTCTGGCCAATGGTTTATGAGATATTTTGACAGACATGCCAATGTCCTGCAATGTGTTACCTTCAAAGTAGGGATGCACAATATTATCTGCATGGTATCGGTATCGGCCGATATTAGCATTAAAGTTCAATATCGGACATCTGACATTCCATCAAAATAACTCACCGATATAAAAGGCGCTGTATTTGTTTGACAACCCAGTGCCAAAGATGCCTGCAGCACCAGCACAATGTGATGACGTCACGTGCGCCTACCTGATCTCATGGCGGAGAGGAAAATTCAAAATGTCTGCAGTGTGGAAGTTTTTGTTTTTGTTGGTGAGGATGTTGGATTCTAAAGATTTTTGGACTATGTTGAGCCTCTCTACATCGTCCCCAGTCAGAGATACTTTTCCAACGTAACATTACCTGAGCCACAAGCCGTCATTTCTGATGTCATAGTGAAGCTAATAGCCGATAGCACTTGGGTGAGTTTTACCACAGACATTTGGACGTCATGTTAGCCCCGTTAGCATGATTAGTCTTACGGCACAATGGATAGACAAAAACTTTAATCTTAAAAAGGCTGTCCTTCATGCACAAGAGTGCAGAGGATCCCACACTGTAGTTATAGGAACATGGAACAAACCTCCACAAGAGAGACAACATCGCAGGTGACTAACGCTATAAATAATATTCAACAATTTTCATTTAATATAAGCTAAACTGCTATGCATATGACTGTTACTGAATATGTCACTAGCTCTTACAGCTATTACACATTTTTTGTAGTAAATACGCCTAAATAAGAGGGCTATGTTCTTACAAAGGAAAGTGTATAAAAATATCAGTATCGGTTATTGGCATATCGGATATCGGCCAAAAATCCAATATCGTGCATTCATACTTCAAAGTATGTTTTTGGGATAATACTCAGCTACTACTAAATCAGACTTTAACGCTAAGTTTTGGCTGTTTTTTTTTTTAATTAGTTGGCTATGGCAGCCATCTTTAAGTAAGCTGAGTCCAAACATTAACCACATAAAAGTTATTTACTCCATTGTAATTTAAAATCCATTCAGTAACTCACAACAAACAGAGTTGATTCAAGTGTGGTGCAATAAGTTACCACTCTGTGGCAGGCAATAATTACTTAAACTTTTGTTCCACAAACTTTCAGATATGATACTGTAGAGAATACTGACAACGTTCACCTTCTTTAATTTTCCACTGCTCTGTGTGCCTTGGGAGGGAAACACACAAAAGCATTAATTATTAAATAGTTTTCATACTCCTGTGCTGTTTTCTCTGTGTATGTACGACTTAAATAGGCAATTTCCCTGTACCTCCTACATTCAGAAGAATAAATGCTCATATGCTGCCTTTTGATCCAAATCAATAGTGAGGAAACAATACAATCAAGAGCCTGAGGCAAAGCACTCGTTCTATTGAACACATGTCTTGGTTGTGATTGCTCCAGGAGACGCAGTACAATCACAGCATACCCAGCATTTTACCTCCTATTATTTCCCTTTCCTTCAACATTTTCTGTCTTTCAAAAAGGAATGTGAGCAAAATAAACAAACAAACAAAAAAGACAAGGATGAAAGTATGATTTAGAGCGTGCCGGGAGAAAATGGTGTAAACAAAACAATAAATAAAATTACTATACATTTGATATTCAAAACAAAAATGTCAAATGTTTAAAGATTGCAAAATCTGTCTGCAAAAAGCCTCATAATCATCACTGCTTGTCACTTGTGTAACGCCACCCCAGTTGCATCATCAATATTCCAATATCAGCTAACACAGTGAAATCTGCCGCCTGCATGTGATTGATATTAAAGCATGACTGAGCTTGCGAGCCGCACACTCCTCTTCAAAGGGAAAAGGATGACGAGGCAGTTTTTTCAATGAAATGTACGAGCTGTATGTTCTTGTGTCGCACAGTTCGCGTTTCTGTCATCAGACTGTTATAAAACCCAACAGGCTATTTATAGGAACATGTCCATGGGCAGGACGGTGGTTTGAAGCAGTGCAGTGAAGATTTACTACAGTTGTTTCTAAAGCGCCTTCTCTTCAAAGTACAGGTAGTTGGGTTTCACTGCATCAGTCAGTCATGTTAGATGCGAAGTGAAGGTCTAATTACTGGTTTTAGGCAGTAAAGAGAAAATATGTTGATGAATAATAACCTTTGATGGTTTAGGTCCACATGAGCGCAATTCATAAGCAGGAGGCAGATGATGGGAGATAATGAAGCTTTAAACAGCAGGTGCTTGAGTGTGAAAATGTTTGTTACATGGAGCACTGTCAAGTTGGGTTGAAGATTTTCACATTTCCATAGCTCTGAATCTTTTAACTTTGTTTTACATTGATTGATCTATGACCTCACACATCATAAATCAAATATCTATAAATCCATCTCCTTTCTCTAATGTTTTATATGTAATTCTGGCAAATTCACAACTTGTTACATTGTTACTTTTCGATTGCTTTTCTGTTACTGATAGCTAGTCTTTTGTTGCTTTTAGTTAGTCCCTTGCTATTTTTCATATTTTAATTTCAAGCTACAGTTTTGCTACTTTCAGCTAGTGTTTAGCTACTTTTAGCAGCCTTTTGCTACTTTTAGCATCTTGCTTCTGTTTAGCTTTTTAAGGTTTTTGCTAGTGTTAGCTACTTTTAACTTTAGCAAATTAGTTTAGTTTCTTCAACATTTCAAAAGTTATTTAGCACTCAACATTCACACAAAATTTTCACAGAAAAGGCAATTTCTCATCTTTTCATTTTTTAACAGGTTTTTTTTTTTTTGTCTAATTTTGGTAACCTACTTTTATGTTTACGACGTTTACGCCTCTCATTTCCCAAACATTTCTGCGATGCTTCTTCAATCTGTAGTTTCATTTCTGTAAACAGCTCTACACAAAACCATCTGAGTAATTTGTTATAAATCAGTTAGTCACAGCTGTGCATGAGGCTTACTGCAGTTTCATCAGACCATCAAATACCTGATTGTCAGTAAAATATTTAGCAAACTGCATCCATTTGAATACTAAGGTCTACAGATGCCACTTATCAGCTCCCTCACACCCACTGCAGTACTGATTTAGTGAATGGTTGAAGCAGCTACTTTCATCCCCTTCCACAGAGTAAAATTATTAAACTCCCATTTCATACAGATGTCACTTCTCTGATCTGGCTGAATGTGTAAGAGTGAAATGCCATGACGCACAAATTACTCAACTTATCCTAGGCAGCTGGCATTAATGATTTACCAGCGTAACCAAACATGAATTACAGGAAGCATTCACTTGTTTGACATGCTTCTAAAATGTGTAATTTAAGTTTGGCATACATTGGCAAATGGAAATCAAAGATTTTATTGAAAAAGTAAAACTGGTATTACTTAAGATTAGCTTTAGATTATATGTTTTGAATTTTATTGTGTTTTAGGTGGAACTACACCAAATTTGTGTTGCCTTTAAGAAAAATCCAATAAATACCGAGTTTGATTCAGTATATTATTCAGTTAGATGATCTATAATTATTTTATTAAAAGAAATAATGGCTTCAAGTACAAGTTCAGTAGTTGTGTGTCTGGTTTGATACTTTGCAGACAATACCAGATCACCAAAAAAATAAATAAATAAATAAAATAAAACGTGTTTGTTCCAAAGCACTTTTGCCATGAAAGAAAGTTAATCGCTTTTCCAGGTTTCACTTGGAAGGTAATATTTGCATTTTCATGGCTTTGAGCGACTGACTCTAAAAAGGCACGGTGCTGATGCAAGTACTGTAAAAGAAAAAAGAACCTCTTATTGTGCAAAGACCATAAAATTCTTAATTAACTTGTTGTTCAATGACAGTCCATGTTTATAAGGAGGATATGAACTATTAGCTTTTACTTGAACATGTCCCTTATTTTATTTATTTTTTTTTTTAATGACAAATTTAAGCAGAAATAAAATTTGTTCTACGGTAGGAATTCTCCAGTGGAGCTCCATGGCACCTTGGTTTTTAATCATCTGTTAAAGTCAGGATGTCAGAAACAAAACTATTCATATCACCAAAGGACAAATTTCAGATTTGTTTAGCTTCTTTTCATATACAGTATATTTATCAATGTGTGCTCTTCTCAAAAGATGTCTGTTTTTGGGTCAAGAGTTTTCAGCTTGAAAAACAAAAAGGAAAAACATGCTGTTATGATCAATATCTATTATGAAATTAAACCAAACTACACCCAAGCTGCTGATTACAGTTTTTTTTTTTGCTCCGTAAGTGGCTGTTTTTTGCACAATTTGCATGACCTGTGACTTATACACTGAATTGACATATTTATGGATTTGCCCTATGTTTATAAACCAATTTTTGGCTGAGACATGACCATTTTCATTCATTCTGAGTGAAAATATTGATCACTACATTTTCAGCCAATAGATGGCACTCGGATATTATGGCATGCCAATGTATCATGTAATAGGTAAAAGTGGCTATTAATGACACAATCGGCTTGCCACAGACTACCACCATTGTCTGTCTGGAGCAACAGTCAAATCAGCTTCATTTTGCTGCGCCGCCCCTGAGAAATGCAGCTAATTTGACCGTTGGTGTGCATTTATTAAGTAAAAGTTCAACTGAGACACACCTTTACTATAAAGTCGAGCAAACAAATAATTGTTTTTAGGTGGTTTTCTTGTTAAATTTTGAAAATATGCACATCGAGTCGCCCTCTGCGCATTCATGTTTCCGTGTATCGGCTTTTGAAAATGTAGATGACTTGACCATCAAAGTGCATTTATTAAGCAAAAGTTAGACTGAGACACACCTTTACTATAATTTTAAGTGAACAAATAATTGTTTTTAAGTGTTAATATTGTTGAATTCTTGTTAAAGTCCTCCCGTGCACGCTCCCGTGGCCGCCATTTGGCAGCCGATCGATTTTTGGCAGAACACTGGCCCACATTTCCAGATTGTCAGCGGTGATGCATAACAAACGCAACTCATCAGCAGTGTTGCATAATAGATGCAATGCATTTACGGATTTTTCCACTTTATTAGTCATGTTTGGAAGGATGTGACTTATAGGGAGGTGCAACGTTTACGGCAGAAAATATGGTATGTTATGCTGCTGATTCTCGATGCTGCTGATCTCATGCTGTTGCTGAGCTCATGCTGCTGTATTCATTCCTACCTATCTGCTCACCAAAGACTCATGTTAAGGCTGCTGTTATTACGACATATTGTTATACTACTGTTTAGTGTATATCTTAAATCTTTTAGTGAACCATTTAGCGTTTATTTAGTGTATATCTTAGTTTATTTCTTAGATCCTTATTTACTTTTTCTTTTTATACTTATATTTTGCTATTTTTGTGTATAGCTGCACATAATTTTGTTCCACCTCATGTACTACATGTGATGGTAATGACAATAAAGTTGACTTGAACTTGAACCAAAGTCTGTAAACTTACCACTATTTTCAAATGTTATCGGCATATTAAATCTGCGTACTGGGATTATTCCCATAATTATGGTTTAGAAAGACTACACAACACATCCAGTAATTCAAAAGTTGAATTACAGCAACTCTGATTAAATAAAATGATAACACAACGTAATAATCTTTACATGAGGGATGACATGTCAAACAGATTTATGAAAAGTTTTCTTTTATCTTCACTCTTGATCTTTTGCGCTGAAGTGTCAGTTTTACAGCCTCCTGAGTCAACTGGGATGGCTGAAGTAAAGCTATATTGGCAAAATATATGAGGACAATAACTTATATTGCCCAATAAATGGGGTAAGATTTGAAGCAGGTGCATTTTTATGCTCTAAAAAAGTCCATTCCAATCTAAAATAGACGAGGCAGTCAGAATGCTCAATTAAAGCAGAAATAATTATGCTTATTATAATTTATTGAGATCAGTATAATGCAAATGCACTAACCTTATGTTTTTAGAAGAGACAGGCACCATTTATTAAACTTGTAAAAAATATCCATTTTAATACCCTCTATACTTTTTCCTCTTTGTTAAGTAACTCACAACAAAATGTTTCAAACTGGTTCTACTTTCCTGGTTAAAAAGGAAAAGGGATTTTGGCAGCTGTAAAATTCACCGCCGTGAATAAAAGAGTTTTGTGAATATTTTTTAAATACGAGAGCATCTCAGTACAACAGAATAAAATATAAAATATAGGTAAAAGTTTTAGTCTCTCGCTACTTCATGGTTTGACTTTTGTGGACTCGCTCTGTCGCTGTTTGTTTAAGTACATGTACAATACTGTACATAATTTTTTTTGTGCTGCCATTTTGTAGTTTTCCCTTCACTGTTTTGCCAGTCTAAAGAACTACGTTACCCATAAGCCATCAGTTCTCGTCCCAGAAGTCAAACTGCTTCCAACCGCTACTTGCTGCAAACGGATGGAAAGTTTTGCAACCAAAGTCAGAAGTAACGATAATAAGTTCCCAGAACTAACAGGAGGAAAGGATCAAATAATTCTGAAGCTGAACTCGTTCTTCAAGTTGTATCTTCACAGCTGAGTAGCTGGGCTGCAGCTGATCTGGACTCGGTGTGACCCGGATCCTGGGAGCTGCAGGGAACAAATGGCTGCCGGCTTCAGCCTGGTTCTGGTCATGCACTACTTGTCCGGACCGGGCCAGAGGTGATGGACCTGAGCAGCCTTGCTCCTGGAACAGAAGCGGTGGGCTTCAGTCATGCTGCACTGGAACTTTTTTCATCAAATAGGTCGGACGGAACCGAGCCGCTCCTGTTCTGCAGAATCCTTGTAAGTAAAATGTTGTAGCTCCTGTACATATAAGTACTGTATGTTGTTAAAATGAGTAGGTTTAAGAGTTTAGAGGACTGATTGTGGGCTTCATTGTTGCATGATAGGTCTGCAGAAAAAAACTCAAGTCGCAATAGAACAGAGTTGGATCGGAACCAGAGCTGTTACTGTTCTGCAGAGCTAATAAGTAAAACTTAGTGATGATGTTAAAATGATGTAGGTTTAAGAGTTTATAACATTCCAAGAGTGTGAGAAGGGTTTCTAACACCTTAATATAAAGTTTATTGTACTTGAACTTGGACTACTGTATCCCTACTTCACAGTTTTTCACTTATCGCGGGGCTTCAGGGTACGGATCCCCCACGATAAACCAGGGACTACTGTATCGATATTCAGCTCCTTTTTTCCTCTAAGTTAATTATTCATTTATAACAGCAGCATCTATTATTTTGCAAGTTGAGGTTTGAGACAGATTAATGAAGAAAATTGCATCTACATTTGTAGCATTTATGCCTTTATACCATTTGTCTGCGATCACTCTGTCAGACTTTATCAGTCTGTGTTTTGAACAAGCCTCCAAAATAATTATAAATACAAAAACTCCATCATAATTTAAAAATGTTTTTTTTTTTTATCTAAAGAATGGGCAAAAATTAATAAAATGTACAAGAAAGGCAAGAATGCTCACTTTATCCCTGCATGTAAAGTAAACCATTCATGAACATCAACAAGACTTATGGGAAATCCGTAATAAATCCTAATTAAATGCTAGTTGTAATTATATTTTATTCCATTCATTAGAAATCTGCGTGCATATTTACAGAGACGAGAAACAACATATTGACCTCTGATGGTTGAAGTGATAAACACAAATTATCTCATTATCAGCTGAGACGGGTTTCACAAGACACTAAATAAATGTTTTGGCTGTGAAGGGTTTAAAGTAAAAAATAAAATGTGGAAATGTTAAAGATATGAAAGACAATGAAGAGACTCCAGTGGTGATGGTTAATTAACCCGGTCACATCGTCTCTAAAGGGATGTTTTCGGCCTGAAGGAGGTTAAAATCAATCAAAACTAGTTGAAAGAAGTCAAACTGGTGATGATGTTAGCTGTGGTTAAGAATCAATAATGCTTGTGGGCAGAGGAGGCTGGTTCTTTTTCTCAAATACAATAAGAAAGCTACTCTGGCTTAACTTGCAGGAAGAGGTACTGCAAATTTCAGGGGTGATTCTAGGATCTGCCCTATAGGGGTGCTCAGCCCCCGGTGCTGACAACGACTCGGCTTGAAAAACATGGTGACCGTATTACAATGATCTGTTACCTTTTAAATTGGTTTAGTTTGTTGCATTGAATCATAAATGCAATAAACAGAACCCCAAACCCAGAACTGCTAAAAAAAAGAAAATAAATAAAACTTTGTTTTTTTTCTCTTTACTTTTTATGGGTGCTGATTCAAATTTAGGGGCGCTTAAGCACCCCCCCCCCCCCCCAAAAAGAGGCTAAAATAATTTTTTTTTTAATTAAATATGATTGTGGACTGTGTGCACTGCTTGTCTGAGAAATACATACTATCAAAAATGTTTAAAAAAATAACAACTTGACAGCTATCTGATGTTTTAGTCAAACACCTACAAGGTCATTGTTGATGACTGACCACATCCCTTCATGAAAACTATATTTCCATACAGCAGCAGCACAACATGTGAGCTGGATAACGCCATGCTGGTTCAAGAACAGCTGGAGCAACACAACATGAAGTTTGAGGTGCCGACTTGTTCGCTCAGCTCTCCGGGGCTCAATCCTTGTCAAGCATCTGTGGATGTGCTAGACAAACAAATCGAATCAATAAAAAAGCCTGACCGTGTAACTTCACAGGTTTTAAGGGATCTGATTTTCACGGCTTGGTGCCAAAGCACAGCAGAAGTCCCTGCTTCCTTGGGGTAGGGCTGATTTGGTGGTAAAAATGAACCTTATATTCAAAAGGTGTTTTTATTTTACAGCTTAAAAAATAGAAGTCACTGCTGCTGTTATTTCAAACTTTTTAAAGTTGCTCTTTAAGCATCACGAGAAGTCTGTCCTGATTCAAACCCTAGTTTTGTCATGTATATAAGCATGAATGAAGGTTTAGGAGAAAAAAGAAACACATTTTCTGATAAAACCAAATAGGGTTTATTCCATTTATTCTGCTGCAGGGAAAGAAATAAAACGGCAAATTAATTATGTTTTGTGTAATTAAATGATAACATTTAACTTCTGTTGTCTAGTAAAGATGGAAGTGTGTCTGCAGGAATAAGAAAACACATCTTTAAAGACAAAATCTCAAATAATATTTGCAATACAGGTAGTCCTCGAGTTACGAACGGGTTCCGGACCTAAGAACCGTTCGTAGGTCGATCCGTTCGTAATTTGAAACGCCGGCCACATGGCGCCGTAAGTCCGGATTTTCGGCCGTAACTCGAAACCGAAAGCACATGGCAGCCGTAAC
>JARVGS010001968.1:24127128-24137589 GCA_031762315.1 Hypsolebias antenori | reverse complement strand
CTGTACAAACTGTTTTCTGTCTTTCAAATAGCTACGTACCCACTGCAACGCTGGTCCTCTAATACCATATTTATTTAATTTATTAAGGAGAATGGTGTGATCGAGTGTATCAAAAGCTTTTTTTTTAAATCAACAAATATACTTACACAATGTTTCTTTTGATCAACAGCTGTGGTAATTTGTTCCATCAACTCTATAAGAGCCATGGATGTAGATATCTTTGATCTAAACCCATATTGACTGTCACTTAAAATATTGTGTATATCAAGAAATTTGTCTAATATTGTCACAAATAATTTTTCTAGAATTTTTGAAAATTGCGGCAACAAAGATATTGGTCAGTAATTGTTAAATACATATTTATTACCATTTTTTAAAAGCGGAACTACCTTAGCTATTTTCATTTTATCAGGGAATATTCCTGTTGAAAATGACAAATTACATATACGTATATGTAAACGGCTCAATAACATGACTCGTCTTTTACAACCATCATATCCATGTCTACCCAGTCTTTAGATCTTTTGTCTGTAAATTTTTTAACTACCATCATTTCTTCTTTGTCAGTTGCATTTAGAAACATACTGTTTTCACAACCTTTAATTAAGTAGCTCACATTTTTATTGACTTTTGGAATTTTAGCTACTAGGCTTGATCCCACATTCACAAAATAATTATTGAAACCATTTACGATTTCATTTTCATCATGTATTTCCTCATTATTATTTACAAAATACTGTGAAAGACCCATTTTTTTCCTTATGTTTTTTCAGAACGCTGTTCATTACTCACCATGTTGCTTTCATATCACCGTTACCGTATTTTCCGGCGTATAAGTCGCACCTCCCTATACGTCTCATTGTCCAATTTTGTCCAGTAATTTGGAAAAATCCATAAATATGTCGCTTCGCTGTATAAGTCGCACCTATTATGCGTCACCACTGACGTGTCGCCTATGTTACGCATCACCGCAGACAACCCGGAAATGTGGGTGGTGTCTTGCCAAAAAAGGATTGTGGCAGCCAGCAGTGCACGGAAGGACTTGAGCTGAGTTTAAACCCTGCACGTCTTTAAAATTTACCAAGATAAACACTTAAAGAAAATTTTAGTTTGCAGAAAAAAAGTTTAGGTGTGTCTGAAATAAACTTTTCCTTAATAAATGAACCTTATGGTCAAATGAGCTGAATAAAAAGAAAAACTGTAGTGTCGCTTCCTCATGCAGTTCTGTGTGACATGAACGCGCATGGAGTTTAAACCCTGCACGTCTTTAAAATTTAACAAGATAAACACTTAAAGAAAATATTAGTTTGCAGAAAAATAAAGTGGAGGTGTGTCTGAGCTGAACTTTTCCTTAATAAATAAACCTATTGCATTTATAGTGTGAACAAATTACTCATCAAGGTGGCTCATTTTGCATAATTAGTGCTGCACATGGAACAGATTAGGAGTCTTGAAACACAGTGTTCATCGGAGGCTTCTCAAATTCACATTCGAATCACTCCCATTTCATGACACAACACGATGTGAGGCACTCTCTGCAGGAAACAGACTACAACTATCAGCGAACCCACGTGCACCAGACAAAATGCCTGCTTCCTAATTAGGCAAGTGTTAATAGGAGATTAATTAGCACTAATTGCATAATTTCCAGTTAAACCCCCAGAGGGAAGACCAATCTGTTCATTTCACAAGTGTTTAATTACTTTATTTCTTCAGTTCTTTGGAGTCACACGCTCGCTCACAAACTTAAATTATTGCATGAATCTTGCCTGATCTGCTGAGCGTTGTGATGGGTTCCAGGTTCTGAAGCACTGCTCTGAGTCTCCATCCACCATCGAGGTCCTCTTGAACGCCTACAGCCACCTCAAAGTCACGGACACATGGGCTGAGTCTGTGCCTGCGGAGGCCTTAGAGGCAAGTTATTTCCACTAAATGATGATGAACTTTTCACTAACCTTGCTCCTTCTCATTGTAATTATAGTTGCACACTTTAAAACATGGCAGATGTGATTACAAGTCTAAAAGGTGCTCTTTAAAACAATAAGTGAGAATTTTCATGCATGACACAGAAAATCCAATGTCTGGTTGTGAGTGAAGGATCTGACAGTTAGATTTTATATTTTTTAAAGAGCTGAAGGTAAATTAATATTGTTTTAGAATGGCCTAGTCGTGGAACTACTGAGAGTTTTTATCACTTTATGTTTTGTTTCAATCCCATCAGGAGAACAGAGTCTTCTTTGAGTCCGTCTTCTCTCTGGCCAGGACTCCTCGTTCCCTGCAGCACTTGGCACGCTGCAGGCTCAGGACCGTCCTGGAGGGTCGGGTGCACAAAGTGGTCCCAAAGCTGAATTTGCCCTCCTTCATTAAGAACTACATTCTTCTGGAGTGCAGGGGATATATCCACTGAAACCACTTTTTTAACGTGTGACTTTTCTTTTTATTTTAATTTATTGGATTTAATATATTAATGCTTCAGACTGGACAAGTTTGGTTGACAAACAGGTTTAAATTTAAAGTTTATTCTGCCACACATTCGTTTTTCAGGAGGAAATGAGGCCTGCTGCTGGTTTTCTGGGTCTTTTAATCCGGATCGTTTCAGCGCTTAAATTATGATTCTTCACCACCAGAGGGCGCTATAGTCTAGAACTGACTGAGGAAATACAGTACTGGATAAGCTTTTTTATGTTTTATAATCTTGTTATTATTATTATTATTATTATTATTTTACTTTTGCAATTATAGAATAAGTTGCCTGTATATGTTTTGCACAATAATTATCATATATGTGGATGTGAAAGCACTCAATTTTCTAAAATATTCATTTACATGTTATTAAAAACAGTTATTCTAAAAAAGAAAAGTTGTAATTAGATTTATTTAAATAATTGTTTGATTAAAATTTTTAATAAATAATTTAAACAATTTAAATGGCTCATGTTTTCATTATTTAATATGTGTATATTGTTTTTTTATACCATTTTTACATTTGATATAGAAGGCAGAGGGGTGTTATAAAAACAACAGGAAACCCCATTTTAATTCTAAATAAGTATTGTTGTTAAATAAAATATTTATATTGCAATAAACTATCCTGTAAACAAAAGTTTAGATTTTTTTTTCTTCGCATATACTTTTTTGAAATGGTAAAACAGATGTTTCCCAAAAATAAGTTTATATGTCCAAACATCATGTTTTATTTGTCTATTTTTTTTCCTCATTTTGATCAACAACTGAGGAAACAATAAAATCTCCAAATAAATAATTTTTAAAAAATTGCACAAGAACTTGGCTTTTTCTTTTTTTTTGTATCAGAAAATATTTGATAAAATGTTCTTCTTATTTATAACAAAGTGCATTTGGCTATTTAAAAACAGAGGCCAAAAATCGTTCATAATAAAACATAAAGTGCACATATCATGGTTTGGATGGATCAAAAAGAGGTGCTGCTGAATGAAGTCAGATGCAATTATAAGAATTAGCCCGGCCTGGCCCTCCACAGCTAATCAGAGTCGGTGGTGATCTGTTGATGTCCTCGTGCAATCAGACGAGCGGCTGGAGAGCGCGCGCACCCAGGACTCAATAGGGCCAATCATCATCACTTTCCACTGTCATTTAAAGGCTGAGATGATCTGCGATTAAACAGTGCTCAAAGAAAAGAGAGGAGTGATTTTCTTTTCTCCCTCTTTATTCTCCACTGGATCTTTTTTATTTTTATTTTTAACAGACAAATTACTCTGCAAGGATTAAAAACAATAAATTGAGAAATGGTTCGTTAAAGATTAAAACAGAGCAGGAATAAAATATTTAAAGCCCATATTTGACTTTGCCCGTGTCCACACAGCGCAGTTGACCTCGCATAAGTGTCTTTTTATTTGGCTCTAATTTGGCCCCGGCCATGTCTCTCCAGGGAACAATTGTTGCGGCTCTGGGGCCCGCGCGCCTTTTTGTTTTCCAGCCGGCGGAGAAGAAGGACAGCGCGCGGTGAAACATCTGCCTCTCCTCCCCTCCTGATTCTCTGCATGCCCGGGTCGCCTCCCCCCACTCCCCATCCCGCGAGACCCCCACAACAAAAAGAGGCCCGGCGTTGTTTTTACGCTGTCCCCTTGAATCCAGAGTAATTACTTCTCATCAATCAAAATTAATAATAGCTGATTGGGTTGGTGTGGTCAACGATTATAGAAGGGGAAGGGCTGGAGTCTCTCACACCGCTTTCCACAGTCAATGGTCGAAACCTGGAGAGGAGGAAGGGGAGGGGGTGCTGGGTGGGGTGGGGGGGGGGGTTGTGGGTGCGACTCGTCTATTTGGTCTCCACTGGGAAACTACTGCCTCTCAAGACGGCCAAAAAGTCAGAGGCTGAATAAGGAAATGAAGCGTAATTTGAGGAAGATGGAGGCGCCCCCAGGGAACACCCCCACCCCCCACCCCCACTTCTTCTTCTTTTTTTTTTTTTTTCAGTCCTCTTGTATTGTAGACGATAAACCAATGCGCTCCCGGCCTCTGTTCCTGCGCGCGCTCTCGCTCGCACCGTGCGTCGCGAGGGAGGAGCCGCGGAGAGGTAGATAGATCGCGAGCGTGTGTGTGTTTATGTCTCAGTGCGCGCGTGACGAACAAGAGAGGAACGAGGGAACACAACGAAGCAGACAGGAGTCGGCTCCCAGCGATGACACATCACCCACAGGATCTACTTTCAGTCCACTCCGAGGTCTTGAAGTGAACTTTTTTTTTTGCGCGTCGGCGAGGAGACTCGGTGCCAAGATTTCCTCCTGAATTAAAAAATAAAATTAAAAAAAAAAAAAAAAGTGTTTTGCTGCAAAGATGCAACGACCAGGCGGTCAGGGGACTGCGTTTTCCATCGACTCCCTGATTGGAACTCCTCAGCCCAGGCCGGGGCACCTCCTCTACACGGGCTACCCGATGTTCATGCCCTACAGACCTCTGGTGATCCCGCAAGCCTTGTCCCATTCGCCTCTGTCGTCCGGGATCCCGCCGCTCGCGCCGCTGGCCTCCTTTGCCGGGCGGCTCACCAACACGTTCTGTGCCAGTTTGGGACAAGGGGTGCCGTCCATGGTCGCGCTCACCACGACCATGCCGAGCTTTTCGGATCCCCCGGACAGTTTCTACCCACCGCAGGAGCTGCCCGGGCCCCGTCTGAGCGCAGCGGACCCTGGAGCGAGGAGACAGGAAAGCCCGCACTCCGACGAGCTCCACAGCCGGGACAAAGGCTCCGAGCTGCTCAACTTTTCGGAAACTTTCCAAACCATATCAGGTAAGTGCCAGCCTCTTGAAAGACCACGCTTTTCCACGGCAAAGAGTCGCGCGTAAAAATGTTGGCACTGTGCGTAAAACGCGTAAAACTCTAGAGAGCTGCCGGATTTGTGTGTTGGCAGGAATGGAAATGATGCAACATGTGTCAGAGCACATCAACTTCTATTTTTTGGGGAAAAATGAAATCATTAATTTGCCTTATAGTGGTTGAACATTTAAACTGATTTGCAAACAATTTAACAGCAAACACACAAAGGACAGGGAAAAGTAAGAGTGTTGTGGAAGAAGTTGTCAAACGTGTTCTCAAAAAGTAAAGAAAGCTTGAGAAACAACAAAAGTGCCCAATAAAAGTAGACTTTTCCTTTGAAATTCTTACATTTCAGATGCGTTTTATGGGCCTTTTACGCACAAACTCAACGTTTTTGGACTTTTTACTGCTGCACTCAAGTTTTTGAACCTGTGATTTTTTTTTTGTTTTTCATTTGCTCAGGTGAGACCAAGCTCTACAGTTCAGACGACGAGAAGCTGGAGCTGAAGTCAGCGGGCACGGCGTGCAGCGACAGGGAGGACAGCTCCGCGGATAGCGAGAACGAGAGCTTCTCCGACGGGAACACGTGCGGGGCCCTGTCCCAGAAGGGCAAAGTGAAGAGCGGCTCCCAGGAGGCGCTGCCCGCCGGGGGCTCCGCGGGGAAGAGCCGCAGGAGACGAACAGCCTTCACGAGCGAGCAGCTGCTCGAACTGGAAAAGGAGTTCCACTGTAAAAAATACCTTTCTCTGACTGAGCGCTCGCAGATCGCGCACGCGCTGAAACTGAGCGAGGTGCAGGTGAAGATCTGGTTTCAGAACCGCAGGGCCAAGTGGAAACGGATCAAGGCCGGCAACGTCAACAACCGGTCGGGGGAGCCGGTGAGGAACCCCAAAATCGTCGTCCCCATCCCCGTGCACGTCAACAGGTTCGCGGTGAGGAGTCAGCACCAACAGATAGAGCAGGGGACCAGACCATGAGCTCAGAGGAAACATCTGCAAACAGATCATCCAGACACTTTGAATTTGTTGAACGCATGAAGAACAAAAACGGAGGAATCGGTTTTATTTTATTTTATTTTTCCCTTTTTTTTAAATTTTTTTGTCTGAGAGGTGAGAGTTTGCTCACACGCAGATAAATTATTGGTGTTTTTCCATTTTTTTTTTATTTATTCTCCTGTGAATATTGTAAATAGAAATGTGCACTATGAGATGTGACTGTAAATACTTTGGAAGTATTTATTTGTTGGGCCAAAACCTTCTGATGTGCATGTCCTCATTTGGTGAAGACATTCCGGTTTATTTTTTATTTTTATTTTTTTGTTTGTTTTGTGTTGCGTAAAATTTGTTGCATGGAACTGATTTTACATTTTGGTTGGCACATTCGAGAGATTTGTTGAGGTTAAAAAAAAGAAAAAAGACAAGAAGGGAATAACGAGAAGGGACAACTGTAAAGTATATTTGACCTAATAAATCGCTTTATAAGAAAGCTGGAATCCAGTTTGAATCTTTTTTTTTTTTAGGACAACGATTTTAAAACTCAAGAAAGAATTAAAAAAAATTGCTTTATTCTGATGGAAATTTTAAAAAAAAATCAACATATTAAAAAAAATTACGCACAATTTCACAAATTCTGATCTTACAAATTATTTGAGGAACATTTTGTATTTGTTTAAGAGCCTTATGCTAAATGTATATGTACATATACATATATATTTATATAGGCTGATGCAAAATCAGTTTTAATCTCCCGAAGTTGCAAAATGATTTTTTTTCAAACACCCATCAGAACCTGAAAGGCAGATGAGTGTTTTTAAAATAGCTGCAGTGATTGATTTCTCTTCAGGAGGTCATGTGGACTGATGGCTCCTCATTAGGCTGAGCACATTCAACACATTGTAATGAACTTCTCTATCAGTCAACACACGCACCCAAACCCACTGTACTGCTTTTTAGAGCAACAGAAAACGTGTTTATGAAGGAATCATTCAAGAGGAAAAGGTTAAATGCTGCTTTAAAAATAAATGTATTGCTAGAACATCAAAATGATTATTTCTATAAAAAAAAAAGATATATTTGATTAATCGTCTGGAAAGAAATATTCATACATTTAATAAATTATGTACTGTATTTTGTTTGGAAAAATAGGGGGAATTACTCATGGAGATGAGATTTACTTCTTATACAATTTCCTTAAATTAGAGTTTACAATTAGATAAAAGCATTATGTTGATTGGTCAGATTGAATGATTAAATATACTGAACAAGTTACAAATATTTAAGTAATATGTTGCTACAATAATATCTGGCCACATCCAGGACGGAGAAAATAGATCTTGATGTTTGAAACAGTTTCTCTGAATCGTATCATCTAATGTTTTGGAGTATTTTCGCCTCACTTCAGATATTTTATCAGTCTTAAATAAAACTCATACTTTCAGTTGAGTTTCAGCAGCAGCCTCCTCAAATGTAGTCTATTTTGTTTTTGCCCTGAATGAGAGCCCATCCACAAACAGGCCTGTCACGACCGGGGCACCCACGAGGTGTGAAGTTTATTTCTCCGTCCACCTCATACATCAAGACTGTGACACTTGGATGGGGATTCAAGGAGCGATGATCATGTAAAGGGGCAGTGGGAAGTTTTATTATGGCACAAGAGCTGACTATCAATTCCACAACAATGTGCCAAAAGTGCAGCAGCTATTTTAGCCTCCTATGAGCTGCACCAGGAAGTGAAGACGAGGAGAGACAAAATTCATCCACTAACTGTAGATTCATTATCAAGATCCTGTGAGGGACAGTTTATAAGATGCTTGCACATTCAGACAAACAAACACTTCACTCTAAAATGTTGTTTTCTGAGCTAAACACGTTAAGAATCCTCGACGAGCTTGAAATCCAAATTGAAACATCAAAAGTTCTTTTCAGAAGCGACGCTTAACTACATTCTCATCCCCACCTGCAGCGAGAGGGAAAGTGAGGGATCTCATTACTGTCCGGCTGTGTGAGCGTGCAGGCAGCTCAGCGCCAACTGGAGGCCTCACTCCTTGGGAGGGTCCGGGCGGTTGTGGCTACAGTGATGTATGGGCAGATGCATCAAATCGCACAAGATAAACAAGCGATGAGTTTCATCAGGGCCATCATAGCTTTAATTTGGCTGCCTAATGAGTCAGATCTAGTGGCGGAGATAAGAGTTGTCAGAGGCCCGGCTCTAATGAATTTCTTGCCACTTGTAATCAAGGTTGCCTGTCTGAGGGGGGATGATTAATGGAACCCTGGAGGATTCCCTCGGCCCTCAGCCTTCATTACATCTAATGCATTCTCGGGCAAATTAACAGCAAAATGCAGGCAAAAGCCAACAGGGAAGAGAGGGAGGAAAGGGGAAAATGGAAAAAAAAAAAGATGGGCTTTCAGCATTTATATAAGATAAAAGAAGTTAGGAAGTTGTGATAGTGAAAGAGCAGGTTTGCAGATCTGTACTGGAATTTGCACATTAGTGAGATTATACTATGCTTATGGAAACGTGAGGAGTCAGAGAGGGCAAAGTGCAACATGAATGTAGTTGGACACGACAGAGCTGAAGTTGATAAATCGATGTTCAAGCCATGTGGGGATTCTGTTGAGACTAAAGTGAAATTAATTACTGATAAAGAGGTTAAAGGGGTGAAAAAGAGAGGAGGAAATGGGATGTTTAGATCAAACAGAGAACATGTAAGATACAGGTCAACTCTTCATTGATGCAAAACTCAAGCAAAGACAAGGGGGCATCATTAACTGGCAGCTAAAGCAGCATGGCAAAAGCAGCTAGGTGTTATGGAAATATGGATTTAATGTTTGCAAATATGGTCTCATCAGGTCTTTGTGTACCCATCCATCAGCCTCAGACCCACCTCTGCAATCTCAGAGGCAATTTGTCTGAGAAGAGGTGGGCGGCAGAGAGCCCTCCTCACTGTTTAGCAGGCCCTGATGAAATATCAAAACACACAGCGGCACAAGCAAGTGCTTCAGTCTCACCACAACACACAAGTGGCCAAGGTCTGCCAAGATGGGAAACACTCTCAAACACATGTCAGCAGGAATTTTAAAGGAGAAAACTTTTAAGTGTTCACATTCATGCAATTACATAAATACGTTTCATTTTTACATTAGCAGTTATGGCAAAGCCATGTGGAAGCATCCGTGTGTATTCCAGTGTACTTCAGACATGGAGCTATCCATTTTCTTCACTCTAAAAGGATATTTGTTTGAAGTGGGGTTATAAAGAAAACTTATGAGCGGTCAGTGTCTTACCTGCATTAGATAAATGTGAAAGTAGCACCAGTTTCATAAATTGGATGGATTTTTTAAAATGTATTTTCAAGATGAGGTTAACTCTAATCAAATCAGGATCTATCAAGACTGAATTGCCACCAGCCAAGGATTCATCCACAAGAAAAAGTGAATACAGCATTAAAAAAATAAATAAAATAAAAATAAACTGTGCACCAGCCACAAAAAGACATGTTAGAAAACAGGTTCCAGAGTGGAAAGGATCCTGAAACCATGTTTTTTTTTTTTTTTTTTTGGTGTGTGTGTGTGTGTGTGTGCGCGTAGACTGTCAAAATGCAACTTTTAAGAAAAATAATCCCTCCTCTATAATTTTACTGATAACATTGTTGTCCTTGTTTTTTTATTGCATTTAAATTTCCAAGAATTCAAGTATTCAATTTTCTTTATCTGTAACTCACACCCCATGTGGTACATGTGGTGGAACAAAATTATGTACACAGGGTCCCAGTTACATTCAATAATAAAATGTAAATGAAAACCAGTAATAAGAGCTAAGATATGCACTAAGAAAAACATCAACCAAATATACACTAAGCACTAGTAGCCTAAAAACATTATGTCGAACAGCAGCACGAACACCAGCTCTTCTCAGCCGCCAGAGGAAGTAGTCTCTGATGAGCTTTCTTGATCAGGCTGGTGGTGTTGTTGCTCCAGCTGAGGTTGACATTCAGGTGAACACCCAAGTACTTGTAGCTGGAGACCACTTCCACTGCAGATCCTCTTATGTTCAATGGGGTGTGGGTGCGTTTTTTTCCTTCTGAAGTCGACAATCATCTCCTTTGTCTTCTTCACATTGATGTGAAGGTTATTCTCTTTGCACCAGCTCTCCAGGTGTTCCACCTC